>NQII01001463.1:155706-257011 GCA_002778355.1 Clitarchus hookeri
TTTTAATTTATTTATTTATTTATTTATTATGATAGAACCACAATTTGTACTGCAGTGTTTTTGAATTCTGCCACTGATGTATGTGTAACTCTCAAAAAAGCTCTAGTGGATTGATTTTTAATGGCAAAGAAAATAGAGTGAAATTGTTTCCAAATGAGTTGGAGTTTGGTGACCAAACCTATTCAGTTCCTCCGATAGATGAAAGAACTGTGTAGTGATAAAGTTTCCAATGCCTTACTGAAATTGTGGTTGCAAGGAAACAGTTCCATCTGGAAGCTCGTGCAGTGAGTCGCTTGGTATCTCAACTTGGGGATTGGAAACTGCAGCTGTAATCAATTATGGAGGCAGTTAGAGTCTCATCATCAGTACTAGTGTAATAAGCACCAACACAACAAATTCAAGGAAGGGCCACACAAATATCGCCCACCCTAAAGTTGAAACCCTTCTCAAACATGAAATTGAACACCTGTGTGAATGTTGGGGCATCTACATAGGATGCCTTCCACTGCATCTATGTTGTTGATGAAACAAGTACTCTCTGGTTCCCCATCAACAGTGGTGCAGATATTTATGTAATTCTGCCAACACACAAAGTACCGGCATAACAAATAACCTTGTATGTCATGAATGGAACCGCTCCGCTATCTCTACTTTTGGATAAAAAATGTTAGCTTTGGATTTAAGGTTACATCATTCTTTAAAGTGGCCTTTTATGATTACTTATGTTTCCAAGCCCATCATTCTCATAGACTTTTTGTCACATTTTTACTTACTCGTATACATACAATGGTAGAGGTTATTGGATTGCACCACTTTGCCAAAAACTCTAGGCTATGTAAGACTGTCCGTGCACATCTTATTGCATCTATTCACTCAAACATCAATTATTATGAACTACTGCCTGAATTGTCTGATCAGGCAGTCAAGGGCAGTCCACCAGGTAAAACATTACATTGAAACTTTCAGTCTGCCACTTAACTCACGACCCACGTGACTCTCATTGGCGAAGCTGCATGCAGCCAAGGAAGAGTTTGAGATCATGTTGTAGCAACGACTCTGCCGACCATATAATAACTCATGGGCCAGCGTCCACTTCACTTAGTCAAGAAGAGCAGAGACTGGAAACCCTGCTGAGACTACCGAAAATTCTATGTGGTCACTCAACCAGACCAGTGTCCCATTCCTTTTTTACATGACTGCAACAACATTCTGCATGATGCCTNTCCTTTTTTACATGACTGCAACAACATTCTGCATGATGCCTTAGTTTACACTACAATTTACCTGGTAAGAATATCAACAAATTCCTGTATGTTGCATTGAGCCTCATTACCAGGAAGAAGTGGTTTGGGGTGTGCAGGGTACCTCACCAGTCACCAGCTGCTGCTGATGATGGAGCTCAGCACAGGACAGTGCTACTTCAGTTGTCTCTTGGATACTCTCTTTTACCAGGCTTCTTACTTCCCAAGTTGACATGGGGTTCAGTACTCCTCATCCAGAATCTAGTTTTGATTATGTTCTGAGACCCTAAGGTGAGGGCTGAGATGTATTCACTAAGTCTGAGCAGCTCTGTCTCACTTCCTCAGGTCTCGACTGAGATACTGGTTTCTTTTTGCTGTGCATGAGACTGCCTTGCATGCGTCTGACCCCCTCTCGTGCTGCGGGGAATCAGGGGTAAGTTCTAGGAGTGGCTGTTGTGTTGTGCCACAAGAGTACTAGGGAGGGGAAGGAAATGCCCAGCTTCATGCCACAGGAGGATTGGTAAATCAATCAAAAGCACAAACCCTCTGTTACAGACAACTTCTGGTGTCTCCAATCAGTGTGAAATGTCTCTTGATCACATATTATCTGCATTTGGTATGGCATGGGGGCACTTTATCTGCAAACCAGGATATCTAAGAAATCTACACTATACCAGGCAATTGTGGGTAGACCTTCTGATAGAAACCTCCTATGGATTTAGCAGTAGCATAGACCTCTCATATCGAGGACTTGCAAGGAGCTACAGTGAGCAAAGCCCCTGTTGGGCAGATAAAATTTAATTAAGGGTTTATGTTGCAACCTACAGAGTTGTGAATTCAAGTTCACAGTCTTGAACAGATGACATTACAGTTCACATAAGAACACCCTTTTATTGATGCCAAAGTGGCCAACCAACCAAAGTCATGATGGCACCCTTCCTAACTGCCCTACCCTATTGTGGTAGATTTGAAAACCGTTCCACATACACTCATCACATAAGCACTTTCTTCACTTCACAAGGGAGCTACTAAAGTTGAAAATTGCTGTGTAAGAGATTGTGTGACTATAGAGCACTTCAGCAGAAGGGCTAAACAAATACTGTGCAGATATTATATTAAAAATGATTATACATTGTGTTCAAAATGGCAGAAATTCTTCATTTGCTGTAACATTTGCACGAATCTAAAATAAAATAGTGAAAATTCTTAGTTACAAGCATGTAGAATTATTTACACATTGAAACTTTGAGAAGTTACAATCAGTACTTGAGTCATTACATAGTTAAGTAATAGTCGTTCATAATACATTCATTTCTTTCAACAATGAAGAACATGGTGCAGTGCAGCTGCACCCATTTTCCTCTCTTGCTGCAAGCACACTGATGGAGTTGAACGGAACAGCTTATGCCCCAGATGTGCTTGATGTTTTATAATGTGATGCATTTTCAGCATTGTGTGTTACATCCATATCTTAAGTTTGCTCACACGTTTAAATAGAGTCTGACATTCATAACGGATATAACTGATCACTTTATAGACCTCTATTTATTGTTCAACAAAGGTAGCAAAAAATAATCTCTGAAATGTTGTAAGCTCTTACAAAGTTCACATTAACTTCAAGTGATAAATTTCTGCAAAAACACCAAGTGTGAAATGTTAAGGTTACTGTAAGTTTATCTCGCTTTCAAATACACTTGATTCACTGGTGTCTTTTATGAAAACCCACCACCACTTACAAGAATATTGCAAACCTTTATTGTATCATCAAAAACAGATTTCAGTTCAGATCACCATTTGAAAGCAGCTGCCATTTCTGAATGGTCTTACATCATATTCAGTTAAAAGAATCTGTTTTTGTGCAGTTTTGCATGTCTTTTTAGTCTGTGCAGTTTAAATAAACAAACTTAACATAGTGACCATGTGAGGCTCATTTAGAATCCCTAAATGTTCTTGACAGGGTATTGCAAGATGTATAAATATCCTGCAGAAAAAGTTTTCAGGTATGTTACATACTGTATAACACAGTGAATCATAGATAATATTAACTAATGTATAGCAAAATGTGTTAATGGCACACAACAAGAGAACAAAATTAATGTTCACTAGGCCTAATCATGCACCTAAATACAATTACGTTCATTATTTTTGTTGTAAAAAATTCTTTGAATTTTCTGGAGAATAACTGTAGTACCCTACATTAGGATAAATCACAATAAAATCAGTGAAAACTAATGGTACCCAGTCTTCAGCCCCATCACCTACTTGGGCATATCACTACACCAATACATTATAATCAGGANGAAAACTAATGGTACCCAGTCTTCAGCCCCATCACCTACTTGGGCATATCACTACACCAATACATTATAATCAGGAACAAGAGCAATTAATAGAAGAAGCCTGTTTGTACACAAATGCACAAGGCAGTGCAAAATTCCACCAAAAATGATGTGAGTTTCAAGAAAATTTGCGTTATGCTGCTTATTTGTGTCGCAGCCAAATGGCAACCCTGTAAGTGACATAGGGAACTTTAAGGCCAGACAGACATAATTTTTGTGGATGTTTGCCTAAACCTCTNTTTATTGATGCCAAAGTGGCCAACCAACCAAAGTCATGATGGCACCCTTCCTAACTGCCCTACCCTATTGTGGTAAATGTGAAAACCGTTCCACATACACTCATCACATAAGCACTTTCTTCACTTCACAAGGGAGCCACTAAAGTTGAAAATTGCTGTGTAAGAGATTGTGTGACTATAGAGCACTTCAGCAGAAGGGCTAAACAAATACTGTGCAGATATTATATTAAAAATGATTATACATTGTGTTCAAAATGGCAGAAATTCTTCATTTGCTTTAACATTTGCACGAATCTAAAATAAAAAAAATAGTGAAAATTCTTGGNTATTAAAAATGATTATACATTGTGTTCAAAATGGCAGAAATTCTTCATTTGCTTTAACATTTGCACGAATCTAAAATAAAAAAAATAGTGAAAATTCTTGGTTACAAGCATGTAGAATTATTTACACATTGAAACTTTGAGAAGTTACAATCAGTACTTGAGTCATTACATAGTTCAATAATAGTCGTTCATAATACATTCATTTGTTTCAACAATGAAGAACATGGTGCAGTGCAGCTGCACCCATTTTCCTCTCTTGCTGCAAGCACACTGATGGAGTTGAACGGAACAGCTTATGCCCCAGATGTGCTTGATGTTTTATAATGTGATGCATTTTCAGCATTGTGTTACATCCATATCTTAAGTTTGCTCACACGTTTAAATAGAGTCTGACATTCATAACGGATATAACTGATCACTTTATAGACCTCTATTTATTGTTCAACAAAGGTAGCAAAAAATAATCTCTGAAATGTTGTAAGCTCTTACAAAGTTCACATTAACTTCAAGTGATAAATTTCTGCAAAAACACCAAGTGTGAAATGTTAAGGTTACTGTAAGTTTATCTTGCTTTCAAATATACTTGATTCACTGGTGTCTTTTATGAAAACCCACCACCACTTACAAGAATATTGCAAACCTTTATTGTATCATAAAAACAGATCTCAGTTCAGATCACCATTTGAAAGCAGCTGCCATTTCTGAATGGTCTTACATCACATTCAGTTAAAAGAATCTGTTTTTGTGCAGTTTTGCATGTCTTTTTAGTCTGTGCAGTTTAAATAAACAAACTTAACATAGTGACCATGTGAGGCTCATTTAGAATCCCTAAATGTTCTTGACAGGGTATTGCAAGATGTATAAATATCCTGCAGAAAAAGTTTTCAGGTATGTTACATACTGTATAACACAGTGAATCATAGATAATATTAACTAATGTATAGCAAAATGTGTTAATGGCACACAACAAGAGAACAAAATTAATGTTCACTAGGCCTAATCATGCACCTAAATAAAATTACGTTCATTATTTTTGTTGTAAAAAATTCTTTGAATTTTCTGGAGAATAACTGTAGTACCCTACATTAGGATAAATCACAATAAAATCAGGGAAAACTAATGGTACCCAGTCTTCAGCCCCATCACCTACTTGGGCATATCACTACACCAATACATTATAATCAGGAACAAGAGCAATTAATAGAAGAAGCCTGTTTGTACACAAATGCACAAGGCAGTGGAAAATTCCACCAAAAATGATGTGCGTTTCAAGAAAATTTGCGTTATGCTGCTTATTTGTGTCGCAGCCAAATGGCAACCCTGTAAGTGACATAGGGAACTTTAAGGCCAGACAGACATAATTTTTGTGGATGTTTGCCTAAACCTCCAGTTAGGAAAATAGCATTACAGAAAATTGTAACTTCTAATTTAGCCACTTAGACAAATGTATAAAATGTCACGCAAAAGCTACTTAACTGAAAAGGTGCGTGTATCATCAAAAGGTCAATTGAAAAGTGGTCTNTGTATAAAATGTCACGCAAAAGCTACTTAACTGAAAAGGTGCGTGTATCATCAAAAGGTCAATTGAAAAGTGGTCTGAGTACATTCCAAAAAATTAATTTTGCAGCTGTTTTTATCAGCTCTTGTGTAAGCCCAAAGTGGAGGAGGTAGCGGTAGAAAAGTGAGTGAACACAAGATGTAAATAAATTAATGGCTTCAGGTAGGGAGAGAGAGAGAATAATATAACTTAATAAATGCTAATAATGACCTAAAATGGTGCAGTTATAACTTCACCTGCCTTGGTTGTTTGCAGTTGACTGTTTTGAAGAGCTAGTTTTCTTAATACATTTTCAATAGTCATGGCATTCATTGTCCAAATTAAATAATACAATTCTGTAAATGCTTCTCAAGTCATCATACTTCCCTTGGGACCAGTATGGATGTACATTTGACAATTTCAGAGTGTAAGCCATCTTTATTGGGAGTCTAATTGTAGTAAAATTCAATCCCATTACGTTCTAATGGGACATGTTAAAAGCACTAAGTTTTTCTTCTACTTCATTCTATATATTTGAATGCTAACTGACCTTTCATTTCTACACTTTTGTCTCCTGTTGGCAGCATGGCTGTGGGTTGGTTTACAGAGTTCTGTTGTGCGTAGTATTGTGGTCCAAAGTGTGTATATATATGGCTTGATATTTCTTCACATTTAGGTGTGCATGGTTTTGGTTTAATCTAATTCCTTGTTTTTTCTGATGCTTTTCAGAACCTGGAATANCTTCACATTTAGGTGTGCATGGTTTTGGTTTAATCTAATTCCTTGTTTTTTCTGATGCTTTTCAGAACCTGGAATATGTTATGGTTGTACAGTTGTGTTAACAGGTCACATTGGAGCTTCCGGTATGCAGCATGGCAATTTTGGTATTAAGGATAAAACATGTGTACTAGAAGCTGTTTAATAAAGTTTGTCATTGGACATAGATTCCTGTATATATGTGAATGTTATATGATATGTACATACTNAGAAGCTGTTTAATAAAGTTTGTCATTGGACATAGATTCCTGTATATATGTGAATGTTATATGATATGTACATACTGTATATTTTCCAGATGAAATCAATGTGGAGCGATACCAGCCATCCCAACAGTACAATTACTTCAGGGAGAAAGGTAGAGGCTTATTAACATGGCTGATTTCTGACTTTATTAACATGGGCTTACTTTCTGAGATGGAAACCACCACCATATGTGCCGCAACATGTGACTTGTATATATCTGCATAAAGTGGGAGTCCTCTGCTAGTAGTGTGATGTGGCTAAATGTTTAAGATTGAGGTTATGGGCAGTTGAAGACTGTGTTTATTAGTATAAAGTATATGATTTTTTCTTAGGATAGGAAAAATGGTACTACAGTAGTAAAATATGATTGTGCAATGTTNTTAGTATAAAGTATATGATTTTTTCTTAGGATAGGAAAAATGGTACTACAGTAGTAAAATATGATTGTGCAATGTTCTGTGAATAACTCATTTGCTTACTGCTTTATACTTTCATTGCATTGTAGTTTGCATTTATGTTTTCTTTCATTGTANCTGTGAATAACTCATTTGCTTACTGCTTTATACTTTCATTGCATTGTAGTTTGCATTTATGTTTTCTTTCATTGTACCTCATTGACGTTCACTTGTCATTGGCTGTGTTCATGCTTTCATTACACCGTACCTTATTTAGTCACTTTTTGCTTAATTATTTCTTCTGAATTTAATTTTGGAAATCTATAAATAGGCAATTTTTCATAAAATACTTATCCTGTTTTTAGCAAACATTTAAGAGACTTAAATGGAAAATATTTACAATAAATCATGTTTGCAAGTAAACTTCATAATTATTTTTCTAACCTTTGTCACAGAAAATATTGTTCACAAAATACTTAACATTAAATTTAGCAGTTGTGTGCTACGTAGTAGGATTATTTCCAAGTGGTTCAAAACAGTACGTTCACAAAGATACCTTAGCATAAGGAAATTATGATGGAAAAAATTGTTCTTTGACTGAAAAGAATGTAGGAGATGAGTGAAAGTAGTAAAACAGCTCAACATCTTCAGTGCCACAACAAGAAGGAGAAGAATTTCAGCAGTTGGCAAACACAAGCAGTTTTTTGTATATAATTGATGCAACAAGCAGAGATGCCCCTATCTCAGGTGTCAGCATGCGTTTGTTGCTGGATGTGGGTGCGGAGGGAAGAAGTCGCAGGTTCTCTATAAATGGACATCTGCATGCTTGAGGTGATGGAGCAGTACATTGTCCTAGTATCTAAATGTGGCAACCACAAATGACTCCAGAAAGGTAGACTGTGTGTCATATCCAGTAAAACCATAAGGTAACTCGCTGGCTCCTTGAATGGTGCTTCAGCATCTGCCACCACTTGGGTTTAAGCAGAAGAGAGCAATGTCACTNGTAACTCGCTGGCTCCTTGAATGGTGCTTCAGCATCTGCCACCACTTGGGTTTAAGCAGAAGAGAGCAATGTCACCTCATTGCGTTAAACTACCGGGAATCTTAGTTATCTGGGGAAGGAGGTATCTGCCTTGTTGGCGTGGGCTGCTTGATGGCACCTAGACCCAACCATTAGAAGGGGCATTGGAGTACTGAGCACTCAGATGTTGGGATTTGAAACCAGAATTTCAATATGAAGTTCTTTTTTGTCCATGGTAATGGACACACTGGTGTAAAACCTACAAGTGTAATGGAAACTTAAGTAGAAGTGTGGGATGATTGATACTCTTTGGTTGTCTTTGGTGATGAGTCCATTGAGGTTTGATTCACACCGGCAGTGGTTAAAATGTTGCATAATGGAGAGGAGATTGTGAGGGAGCCCATCCCAATGATTGGTTGATACAGAGAGCAGCAACATAGCTCCGTTACAGTCATGTATAGACAGTAGAGGTGAGGATTAGCACTAGACTGCAGGTGGGTCTTAGTTAGAAGATCTTAGTGACAATGTGGGAAGGTCTCAAAGCAGCATGATTTCACTGGCTTGGAAGTTGTATCAAGTCAGCTGTCATTTTATAGCTGGGGATGTCCGCAGTGATTGAATATATCTCCATCATTTTTAGTTGTCATGCAATCATATCAATGGAGCAGGTGCATTTGTGTATGTACCTGACAGAGAGGGAGCTTATGGCTCCTAGCACACAGATAATTTGTACATTTGTATGTGGATACCATCTCAGACTTCATCATGTATAGAAGTTATGATGCCTGCTGCTGTAAGGATGAAAGAGGCAGTTTGTAGGTGGTGGCAGCAGTCTCATGCCACTGCCTGTCTTCTTCTTGGATGTTGGTGATACTGCTGCTCTGGCCAGTGCTATGGAGGTAGCAGGGCTGCCAGGCAGCAATGTTGGTGTGAGTGATATCCCCATGAAATAGACTGCTGAGGTCGTGCCTTGCTGTAGTGAGATCGCTGCTAAGGGAGCTAATTGTGCTAGCAACCAATTTAATTCACTGCCATGATCCTACTACGTATAGAGGTGCTTAGCATTGGCGATTAAGATGTTTTGCTTTCTGTGCATCAGCTCAGTGTGAAGTCATTCTTATGTGACACCAGAGGTACATGCACAGTAGCAGCCTGGAAATGTTTCCTCTGCTATTCTGTTGCTGTTATTAGCAAACATATAAAAGTCAAGAACTGAAAGTGATGAAGACTTACAGAAAATATTACTGATGGTTGGACTGTAGCAGCAGAATGTTGCTTATGTTACTGTATGTGCAAGGAAAGTTGTACAGGTTGGGTGTGTCAATCATGTAAAGATTTTTAAAAATGAAAAATCTGTGTGTCACTTCGTGTTCTAGCCTGACTTTTGTACTGTTTTTTACCATTTTGAAAAATTGGTTCAGGGTATATACTGTTCTGTTCTGTTGTGTGTGTGCTTTTTTTTTTTTTTTAATAAAAAATTTTATTTGAGAAAAGAAATATTTGAATTTATATTAGGACTATTGGCATACAGANTGCAAGGAAAGTTGTACAGGTTGGGTGTGTCAATCATGTAAAGATTTTTAAAAATGAAAAATCTGTGTGTCACTTTGTGTTCTAGCCTGACTTTTGTACTGTTTTTTACCATTTTGAAAAATTGGTTCAGGGTATATACTGTTCTGTTCTGTTGTGCGTGTGCTTTTTTTTTTTTTAATAAAAAATTTTATTTGAGAAAAGAAATATTTGAATTTATATTAGGACTATTGGCATACAGAAATGGCATTTGGTGGTGGTTTTTCTCTCTCTCTCTCTCTCTCTTTCCTTTATTTGCATTCTTATGAATGTGAAATGTTTCTGCTAGTAAGCAGCAATAACAGCTACCTATTTTTTACATTGCACTCATTGTTTCATAGTGAATTTGTGTGGAGTTTGTTTAAAAATTTGATTGTGTTTGTCACAATACTCAAGTTACTTTTGGATGTAATTAAAGATATTATATATGTTGTACATAATTCTTTAATAACTGGTTGAATTAATGCTGTTCCATCATAAAATTGTGGATAAACTCAGAACGTACACTATAATTCACAATTAAGGTCTTGGCTAAAAGTTAAAAATGCAGCAGTAGAATTTTTANATAAACTCAGAACGTACACTATAATTCACAATTAAGGTCTTGGCTAAAAGTTAAAAATGCAGCAGTAGAATTTTTATTTTTTTTTGCCTCAAAATAAATTATTGCACTTAGTAGAACTTTATCGAAACAAACTGTAGGTCGCTATAGCATGTGAAGTGTTCAACACCTATTATTCATACCAAACTTGAGACTTTAAAACTTATGAAATGTACAGTTTTGGAATGGAATTGTCGGTTTTTAAGGAATTAATGAATTTTGTACCAATGATTTGTTTAAATAAACTCCAACATTGTGATGAAAATATTTTTGATGGTTCATGGGTTTCAGAAATGTTGCATGCATATGTGGTGAACCATTATTTTCTTTTCACTTTGTTGATTATTGCTTATATAGCACCAATTTTCTAGGTATTTTCTTTGACATTGTGTGTTTTATTATTTTGATTATTACAATTTATGTTGTATTTTGTTCTATCGGTTGTGTATTTTCATTCATGTGTTGTTTGTTTCCACCAACACAATGCAGTGGGGCAGTCTATGCGGGGCCAGCCAAGCCCCGGAGCCTCACCGTTGTCTCCCCCATTGGGGCACAGGTCCCCGGGCATGAGGACTGTCAGTCCCCTGCCAAAATGGGCCAGAGGTATTCACTTCTGCATGTATTGTCAGTTTTCAATTCTTATGACACATGTCCAGACTTGATATGTTTACTTCCAAACAGTGGCGTAACTATACCGTTGAGGCCCGTGGCAAATTCATTGGATGGGGCCCTCCCTCAATGTAAAGAAGCTCAACCACCGTTGTAGTTTCTTTTTAATAAATTGCTATGTTAAGTTTTATAGTTACACAACAACATAATAAATTAAGATTTCTTAATTAATCAATCAACATCTTTATACGTACCAACGCTATTATAATTATTTTGTGCGTTTTTCGTTTATTTTCTAGTAACTTTTAATTTAAAGAACGTATTGAATTGAAATAACAATTTTATTTTTAGTCAAAATTTTTATTATTAAAATTCCTTTTTTCGTGCTTTCTGTTTAGCAAAACATCAAAGTTCAAATTTCGGGCCATGGAATGTTTGATGGATAGAATAGCTAAGTTCCGTAGCCTTTCTTGTCCCATAGAATTTCTTAAATAAGTTTTTATCAATTTTAATTTTGAAAATGATTGCTCGGCACTAGCAGTAGTCACAGGAATGGTTACAAATAACAGAAATGCAGTGTACACTTCAGGAAAACTTGAAGACATAAAATGATTCTTTATGATTAATAAATTAGCAAGTTCTCTTATAGAAGATGGGTTTTTCTATTTTGTGTCTAAAAGTGGATTTAAAACTGAGAATTTCCTTGGCAAACGAGACATATGTCTTTTTTATATAAATCATAAAATTTTAAAGCCTTTTACAATAAATCGGCATCATTTAAATTTTGCAAAATGACAGGTTGCAAGACACTGAAATTGGAAACAATTTCATTCATTCCAAGGAAACGCGATCTCAGTTGATTAATGATGATGTCCAATACACGATAGAGTACGTTCACTTCAAACACACTTTCGGGATCTTGGAGACGTTCTTCCTCGCGACTAGTTTTAGGAAATTGAGGGTTGATAGACCATTTTTCTGCTACACTATTTGCTTTCGTTTTTTAATCTCCAAATTCATGTTGATACTTTTAAAGTTCTTCCAGCCTGACTTGCAAACACTTTGAGGCATTTGAAAGATTGGTGGCTTTAGACTGAAGTGCTTTCAAGAGGCCGCGTCGATGGTGTGTAAAATTTTGCAATGGAAAACCAGTAACATAATAAAGTTGTAGTTTTCGACCTTCTTCAGTGAAATAGCTTCATTNTACTTTAAACACACTTTCGGGATCTTGGAGACGTTCTTCCTCGCGACTAGTTTTAGGAAATTGAGGGTTGATAGACCATTTTTCTGCTACACTATTTGCTTTCGTTTTTTAATCTCCAAATTCATGTTGATACTTTTCAAGTTCTTCCAGCCTGACTTGCAAACACTTTGAGGCATTTGAAAGATTGGTGGCTTTAGACTGAAGTTCTTTCAAGAGGCCGCGTCGACGGTGTGTAAAATTTTGCGATGGAAAACCAGTAACATAATAAAGTTGTAGTTTTCGACCTTCTTCTTCAGTGAAATAGCTTCATTTCTCTCATCTGCTTTGGAATTTAATAGAATAGTTTTTGTTAGAGCTTTTTGAACTTCAACAAACCAAACTTTTAAAGCAAAAATGGCATTGAAACATTGTGCCCATCTAGTTGGATTTAATGTATTTAATGTTACCGAAGTTGAAGACTCCCCTTCTTTATCAGATATAAAACTTGATAGTATATTCAATCTTTTGATACTATGCCCAAAAAATTATAAATTTGTTGCACGGTTTAAACACATGTTTGCATTTCTATAACCTCTTTTACTGCATCATTAACTACGAGATTTAAATTCTGAGCAGCACAATGGACATACTACACTGCATTTGGCTCGATATCTCTTATAAGTTTTTGAACTCCACCATAAGTGCCTTTCTTGCTATTAGCAACATCATATCCGTGCCCACGACACTTATTCAGAAGAATACTTTTGTCATTTATGGATTTTATAGTCTGGTTGGACATTGCTAAGGTAGTTTGATCCTTAACTTCATGAAATCCTAAAAATGACTCTTTAATTACGAGTGCCTTTGGAGTTCCATTTTCATCTTTCTCGATCACACAGTAACCGTAAAGTTCACACAATTGATCTGTTTTCGAAATATCATGAGTTGTATAAAATATAGTGGAGTAAAATGGTGTAGTTATTATTTCATTTACCAGCGAGTTTTCCATTTTTNTTATTAGCAACATCATATCCGTGCCCACGACACTTATTCAGAAGAATACTTTTGTCATTTATGGATTTTATAATCTGGTTGGACATTGCTAAGGCAGTTTGATCCTTAACTTCATGAAATCCTAAAAATGACTTTAATTACGAGTGCCTTTGGAGTTCCATTTTCATCTTTCTCGATCACACAGTAACGGTAAAGTTCACACAATTGATCTGTTTTCGAAATATCATGAGTTGTATAAAATATAGTGGAGTAAAATGGTGTAGTTATTATTTCATTTACCAGCGAGTTTTCCATTTTTTGAACCAGAACAGCAGTGAGTTCATCTTGTATTTTTGGACTTAAGTATTGTGTCTGGCCCTTTGGTTTACTTAACAATTCTTGTAAAACAGGATCGTATTTTGCTAATAACTCAACAATACTCTAAAAATTTCCTCTTGGGCTCAAATCATTGCTGTATGCCTTTTCTCTATGGCCACGAAAAGCTAAATTACAGGTTGAAAGTGTCAGAGTGATATCAAGGAGTCTAGTGAGTATTTGGTGCCAAAAAGATTTTTCTTTCTTGATTATGGATTCTTGCTCTTCATCTAGCGTTCCATGTAACCGCCATTGTTGATATAAAAGACATGAATCCAAATGATTTTTCGATGTCTCGTGTCTTTCTATGGCTTCTACAATATAGTTCCGATTGTCATAACCTTCTATCCAAACATTTTGTATATTTTTAGATGCCCTATTTTGTGAATAACCAACATGGTTCACAATATGCCTTTTGGAGCAATAGAGAATAGGACAGCCATGTACATTCTGTTCTAGTTTTACGCCAGACGTAGAAACAATATAATAATATTTTTCCAAGAAAGATCTATTGTCACTGTCTTTTAAGAAGGGGCCTTTAGGTTTACAGTGTCCATTTTCGATCACAAACCGTTTCACTTAATCATTTAGTTCTTTAAAATTACCCTTATCAGTAACATATGGCAAAGATGCAACTTTTTCCACATAAAATAATGAAAAAAATGATTCACTTTGAGTTTTGCTTGTACCTGGTTGTGGTTGCTCTAGATCTAGATATTCATCACTGTTGTCGGGCTCTGCAATACTGCCACTTTAAGTCACGTCAATTTCTTCATTTCCGCTGCACTGTTTATTTGATTCTTCGTCAATAAAATTTTCATCCTTAAAGTACTGACTTATTTTAGGCAACTTTTAATTTTTTCTTCAGACTCCTTTCTCTTTTGTTTTTCGCTCCCACTTAAGATACTTTCTAGAACTAGACATATTGTTATTTAATTTCTACAATGAACTAATTAACTTTGTGACTGATCTTGGATCCAATAAAACAAAAACTGATATTGAAAAAAAAAATCTATGCTACAAACAATTAATTCTCATAACAATCAAATGATGTATGCGTAGTGGAGCCTTTCTTATACTTACAAAACAGAAGGCGGGGATTCCCCGAGCTTCATTATTACTAGAGCCCGCGCCACGAAAGAAGTCCCGCGGCGAAAATATAAACTAACGAAAAAGCCATGCACAAAACATTTCTTCCATAGCTAACAGCGTTGCTACAGCGCCGCGTCTACAAGTGGCGAGAACTTAATTGCTACGGATCGGATGCGTTCTAAACCTGGGCAATATCTTTTTCTTACAAATACATTCAAATCTTGATACATTTTTTTGTTTAATTTGTGTATGTACTTTAGTAGGTAGCTTAAATTAATTAAATACAAAACTAATAAATTTTACTACATTTTGTAATAATAAATGTTATGATCCTCCTGTCCTCGCAGCCCTCTCGGGCCAGGGGCCCCCTCCGGCCGGAGGCCCCTGGCATTTTGCCTGTCCTGCCACCCTATTGTTACGCCACTGCTTCCCAAGTTCCATATTGAGAATATTTATCACAGAAAAAGTTTGAATGCAGTAACATTTCTAAATGTTAAAATGTTCTTGTGGTAGTATGTTTTTCTGGACAACATAAATTTTGTTCAATACAAGCACTTATAGACTTTGTAAATTATTTTAACTAGAGATTTTTTTAACTCAGTTTCATTTGGTTTTAAAAAAAATTATTGTGGTGTCTATATATCAAAATTTACCACCACATTAAACAGTGACCTATTTCAAACATCTTAAAATGATGCCACATGTGTTTTTGCCTTTTTCCCTGCAGGGGATAATGCAGATCTGTTGTACCACGAGCTGACGTCGGATGATGATCACGCAGACAGAGGTATCTTGCTCAGGGCAGGAGTGATTGCCAATTGTTGCATCAAATTTGTTGATGGGATTGTGAACTTGCATCTTGCGTATGACTTGTGTTTGATGTTGTTTGTAGCGATTCGTGAGCCTGGGGAAGCTGGCCTTTTTGTGGGGGACTAGCTAGTGTGAAACATAGTTCATGTTCCCATTGGTCATGCATGAGTTCATGCCTGCAGGTATTCATTTCCTCTCAAACTACAATTAGAAATTAATTTAATGAAATGAGTTTCAGTACCTTTTCTGTAGCACAGAGCCTATTAGTTAGAGATGGCAGTAGTGACAACATTGCTGGAATGGTGACAACCAGTGACGGTGACACATAAGTCATAGTGACAAATAACTGTGACTTTGTCACTGCTTGTCATCTTCCATTATTCATTGTACCTTCTCTATGGACTACATTATTTGTAAACCATAATGATAAACGGTTCGGATATCATTTAAAACATAGTTCAAACTTTATAATGTAATGAGGGCATATCATTTTATTCAGAAGATGCTGCCTATTGAGTTAAATTAATATTTTGTTAAAAAATTGTGTCGATTTTACATTGATTGAACACCAACTTTACAAAGAAAAACGACCTTCAAACGTAAAAGAAAATATCTGTGCAAAAAAATAATTCCCTGTTAAAATATGTTGCTTAACATTTTCAGGCAAAACCATTTGCTTTGAATAGTGATGATAGTTGCAACTATTTTGAGCAACAGATAATCTTGATAAAATTTACACAATTGGATTATCATCTTATACTCGTGACTGCCATGACCTTGTTAGAGGTCAGTCGGCGGAGCACTTGACCGCTGTCTGGTGTGGTGCGTTTGACAGTATGACGGTGCATCGTTAACTGAGATCACATGATTAATTTTATTTAGTGTTTCATATCCTCTACCGATTGCCCTCTTCCAGGCATGTAAGGGTTGAAAGCAAGTACGTGCAGCCGAGAGAGAGAAGGCAACTTTTTTGCTAGACAACAGCTTCCCCTCTATATGGCATGCAAGGGGAGGAAGAAAGGTATGCTGCTGAAAGAGAGGACACAGGATGCTATGCTGGTTGCTAAGTAACCGCTTACCCTCTCATCTGGTGTGTAAGGGAGGGAGGGAGCATGCCAGAGCCAGACTCTCTGACACCATCAGCCAAACTGGAGAACGTCGTGCCACACTATGCCACAGTGATGATAAATGGCGGTGCGTTTAACGTATTTCACACCCAGTTATTAGGCGTTTGCATAAACAACCAGCTTAAAAACGATCATTGCGGGAAATTTTCAGTGATGAGACTGAAAAATATTTTGATCAATACAATATCCAATATATGATATAAGTGAGTAATTTTTTATTATTATTTATATGGGAATTTTGCTGGAACCACTGAAAATTAACGGTGGTTACATTTTATCGGTACATGCGTTTTCACTTTCAGTACATTGAGAGTCCAATGCAATAATATAAATGTATATAATTTCTTTGGTAATTGTTAAAATATTAGAATTCAAGACCCGTTGTATTAACATCATTGCTGTGACCTTAAATACAAATGAGTTGGTTTTTAAATCTCTGACTTGAAGTGTGGTCTAGCATGGTGATTCATAGAATCCCATACAAATTTAGTCTTTCTTGTTACGTAGAGTTATACTCATTGAAATGGCTTCAGGGCACAGTGAGGTGAAGCAGTCATGTTTAAAATGCTTCTGGTTTGGGTGTTTGTTCATCACTGCTAATGTGGGAATACATGACACATACTCTCCTTGCAGACAATTCCTTCTATACAAGAAGCAATTTATCACTTTTTGTAAATGTCTCTAGTAATCATCACATATGCTTTATATTGTGTAGTTAAAGCCAAATGTGGCTACAGTAATTTTAAAAAATGAAAAGTAGCAATTTTAAGTGGCCATCGCAACTAATATTGTATTAAATAGGCCATTATGACAGAACTGCATTTCCTAATTCACTGCCAACACTAATTATGTACTCCAATATGTATTTATGCTAAAATGAATGCAGTTGAGGGCAGGTGAGGTTGATTTGAGAAAAGTACATTACTGCAAGTACACAATATTTGTTGTGCCAGGGTTGAGCTTTTGTTTGTGGCTGCTTCTGGGGGGGGGGGGGGNTTTTGTGTCGGTTATCTCATGTCATTTGTTTATTATAATTTCTGACAGACTTAAGTCCTTGAAACAACACAATAGTCTCAGTGGCTGGAAGTTTTATAAGTTTAATACAAAGATTTATTTATGCATTTCTGATGCAGTCAAGAGAAGATTAATGCAATGCATGTGTTGCTGTATGATTGCCCCCTTATTTTACTCCATTTGGTTCCTCCCCTTCCTTTTCTGCCATGCCAACCTTTTCCCCCCATTTTTAATTATTACTATTGATTTATTTGATATAGTTTTACTATATCTTAACAGGCACGGCTATGCTCTCAGGTGTGTTGGTTTAGCATGTTCTTTAAACTTTGCTTGTTTGTATGCTTTGCTTGTCCATCAGCTTGTGATAACAATAAAGTGGTGCTTGTAAATGTGGAAGCAATTTCTCTTTTCAGCCTGGACACTTTCTTTGCATACTTATGGTTATAGTATGCATTAAATACATTTCTTGTTATATATTTGCTTGCATTTGCTGAATTTACCACTTTTTATCTGCCCCCAAAATTGCAGTACTAGTTGAGGTTTAGCATTTAAAGTTTCTTATATATATTTTACAGTTGACACGATGCGAAATAAATTCACAACTTGTAGAGAATTTGTATTTTTATAGAAATTGATGCAGAAAATGTCATTTTATTTCAGATGCAGTGCATTACCAGGTCACAAAGAATGCCTTTCATTGCACTCCAAAGAAGATGTACGTTAAAATATAAGAAGAATCATTATATGTGAAACATATTTCTTCAAAGTATGAATGATATTGCTTGGTTTTTGTAACAGAACACAAACAGTTAGCAGTTTATATACAGGTTGTTTCAGAAGTGATGTTCAAAAATGTAGGGATGAGACGTACAAATGAAGAGAAGCAAAAAGGGTCCAATAAAGGTGGGTCCATAAGTTAACCATATACGATATAATAGCATTTGTGTGCTGGCTGGGCCGCCAGTGAACTCAGAGCGCCTGGATAACTTAATGCAACAATGTTTTGTTTACAGCGACAACGGAAATGCCCCGTACTATACCGCCCTCTCCCACATCCGCTATCTGGCCCCTTTCACACTGCGCGAGCCTTAGTACTAAACAACACACAAGTAGTGTATCGTGAATGTGGTGGCTATGTACATTGTGCATGAAAGGTTTGCAACAGCACGTACAGAACCATGATTTACTTGTGCGAAGGTGTTGTAAATATGAACCATGATTACAGCAACATAGAGTAAGCAGATATTCACTTTGTGTACGGCAAAGCAAATGGCAATGCACTGGAGGCTGCGTGGCTGTATGCAGAAGCATTTTCTCAGAGAAGGCATCCCGACAGGCAAACATTCATCAGGATCCATCAGCGAAGAGAATAGGGGTCCTTCGCACACCACCAACAACCAGGTAGACTGAGCTCCATAGCTCCTGATGTAGAAGAACGTGTGTTATAATGTGTAGATGTAAACCCAGGAACTTTGACTAGGTGGGTGGCTATGCAAGAGGGAATAAGTGCAAGCAGCGTATGGTGAATCATACATAGCCAGTTACTGTAACCATACCATATCCAACATGTGCAAGGTTTCAAGAACACAGACTTTGTTCCCAGATTGAATTTCTGCCAGAAGATACAACATCAGCGAGCCCTACACCTCCAGTTTTTAAACAATGTGATGTTTACAGAAGAAGTTGGGTTTACCCATGACTGCATTTTTAATTTCCATAACTGTCACATGTGGACCACAGTCACTCCTAATGCAGTGAAACGGGTACATCAGCAAACTTTCTCGTTCAATGTCTGGGTAAGAATACTCTGTGACTGTCTAATTGGACCATATTTTCTACCACAGAGGCTAAACAGAGAACGGAACCTGCGCTTTCTGCAGGATGAACTTTCAACAGTGCCCGACAATGTGCTGTTTCAGCAATGCCAGCGGATGTGGTGTATGCTGGGTGGTGCACCAGCACATTTCCTTCTGCGTGTAGGACTATATCTAAACAGATGCTATGAATAGGTAGAGGAGGACCTGTACCGTGGTCTTCTAGATCACCGAATTTAAATCCATTGGATTTTTGTGTTGGGGGTTATGCCAAAAGCCTATTTTACAAAACAGCAGACATTGCCACACCTGAAGAATTGCAGCATAGGATTGTACAGGCTTTCCATAAATGAAGAATGACCTCGTATTGCTCGAGCACGTTGGCGGGTCTTTGCGGAGACGACTAGACAGATGCATTCAAGTGCATGGTCAGCATTTTGAACACCTACTGTAAATGTCTTCATTTAACATGTTCATACTGTACAGTACCTTGTGTATCCACAGACGTCACTGTTGTTCAACCCAAACTGTTGCTTTTGTGTATATCTTCAATCACATTTCTGTGGTGCTGAAGCCACAATTATGACTTGTACTATCTCGTGATTGATACATTTAATCAAAGTGTCACTGTTTAAGTTGGCATTCATACTTAGTATTCAGCTGGCCTCAACCAGTACAAAACTGACATTATATCGTAAACTATTAAATTTTTAGACCCATGTTTACTGGACCGTTTTTGCTTCTCTTCATTTGTGTCTCTCATCCCTACATTTTTGACCATCACTTCTGAAACAACCTATATATATATATATACACACACAGTGTGGAAGTCACCCCTGTTGAAAAACTTCAGCAGGTGATTCCTCGTTAAAAAACCAAGTATAAAATATATGTATGGCATGTAGCCTAAATATATACCGGAAGGGTGTAATCACCTCTTGAAAGTTTAGCGGAAACTGATACTTATTGCTAGAAACACAGCTAGAATGAAAGATAATTCTCTTAGCTTCTGGATAATGCATTATTTAACAACGAAGTGCAAGCTATGAAAACTTGGGTGCCAAAATCAATTCCCATCCATAAAGGAGAAGGGGGTTTGAGTCCTGTTTGTGTATTTAGAATATAACCCTTCAGCAGTTTTAGGTTTTTTCCTGTGAATTAGTAATTTACCGTACATAGTTATAAAAATTGTCACTGTGGTTTTACTCTACGTACCACAGTTTTTTGAGAATTTAATGCATGATGTTTTAACACTGAATTGCAACGTCTGGCACATAGGCAATATACATGCAGTTGGTTCATAATGGTACTGCTTTAAATGAGCAGCAACTGCACATGTGTTGCTTGTGTCGAATGTTATGTTTCAGTGTAAAAAACATTATATATAAATTTCTTGAAAATGGTGGTATGCAAGTTAAAAAACACACTGGAACCTTTTTGTATACCATGTACGGTAGATCACTAATTCTCTGATAACAACCCAAAAATGCTGAGGACTTATATTTTTAAATACACAATTGGGAATCCAACCCTTCCTTCTTTATGAAAGGAGGTTGATATCATCACCCAATTTTTCATGCTTTGCACTTTGTTGTTCAATATAATGCATCACCCAGAAACTTGGACTAGTATCTTTCATTCTGTCTGTGCTACTAGCAATAAACATCAGCTCCAGCTACACTTTCAAGGGAGGTTACGCCCATTCAGAATAGATTTAGGCTAAACGTTGTACATATATTTTCCACATATTTTTAATGTCTATTATTTGCCGATAAGAGATCAGTTCCATCCAGTGTTCATACACACACGTGTATGTACACTGCCACATATTCACATAACAGTTTTTTGTAATGGAGAAGCATCACCTGTACAGTTTATAGTTAGAAGTGTATTTCAACAACAGCGTGGGCCCATTCTCTTAAACATCAGCACTGCTTCAGTAATATATTTGTGTAGAACTATTGGAGTGGAATGTGCATACGTTTTGCATGTACGTCTTATGTTTGCAGTTATGAAATGCTGCAGTGTCCATGTTATTTTTTCATGTCTGCACTAAACTAGAAGGTGCTTGCTATTATAGGTGCAATAGTAAGAATGCTTACACCTGCTATGTTTGTGCTAAGTGAATTTATTTTTGCTTGTTATTTGAGTCATTAAAATACATATTAAAGTTGCTTGGGTATATAATAAAAAACTACTTGGATAAATTAATTAAAAGTTTATGATCTTCAGAATATTTTTATTTTGTTTCAGAGTTTTTTTTTTGTATATTTCATGCAAGAAATGTTTTGACAATACTTATTCATGATGTTGGACTGAAATACACACACACGCACACACACGCATGCATGCACACACACACACACATGCATGCACATGCACACACAGAGAGAGAGAGAGAGAGAGAGAGCACAGAGAGAGGCAGTAAGATGCATATTTTCTGAGAGTACCATCATGATTTGCAGATTATGCCCCACCGCGACCACCTCTGCCAGGTGGTGAGGTTCCCCCTCCACGGCCCCCACCTCCAGAGACTGATGACGAGGATGATATGTTCCTGCAAGCACCTCTTCCGAGCCAGCCAATCATGGTCAGTACTGCACTTATGAATGTGTTTTTTTTGTAAGTGCATTTTTCACAAAAAGAGAAATTTTTTTCACAGAATCAACAGTTTTTGTGTTAAAGAGGCCAAAAAGCAGAGNTTATATTTCATGCAAGAAATGTTTTGACAATACTTATTCATGATGTTGGACTGAAATACACACACACACACGCACACACACGCATGCATGCACACACACACACACACACATGCATGCACATGCACACACAGAGAGAGAGAGAGAGAGAGCACAGAGAGAGGCAGTAAGATGCATATTTTCTGAGAGTACCATCATGATTTGCAGATTATGCCCCACCGCGACCACCTCTGCCAGGTGGTGAGGTTCCCCCTCCACGGCCCCCACCTCCAGAGACTGATGACGAGGATGATATGTTCCTGCAAGCACCTCTTCCGAGCCAGCCAATCATGGTCAGTACTGCACTTATGAATGTGTTTTTTTTGTAAGTGCATTTTTCACAAAAAGAGAAATTTTTTTCACAGAATCAACAGTTTTTGTGTTAAAGAGGCCAAAAAGCAGAGAGGCCATGGGTAAATTCATAAGAACTTGTATTATTGCAGTTTTTTATTGAATGGCTCATTTCAAAATAGAATTCCATTTATGGAAATTATTCTTTATGAATTTATTATAAAGTAAAACTTTACCATGGAAGCTATATGGTAGTTTTAAGGAAACTGTGGGCACACAAATTTGGTTGTGGGCACACAGTTTTTGTCGCTTGATGATTTTTTTTTATGTAGAGAGTATTTTCTTGATTCATAGAAATATTGTATGTATGTACAATTAATGTGTAGATATTTTTTTGTATTAGATATAACTGTTAAATATTAACACACTTCTTATCTCATTTATTCATGAGAAATTTAAGATGGATCTGCGAATCAGCATTTTAAAAATTGAATTGGATTTCAAATCAAAATATTAATCTCGAATTTAAAAGCTTTTTTAATCAAATCTCACATTTTTAGATTTGTTACAAATGAACTCTTAAATACAATAGAACCTTTTTATAATGAATCTGAAGAAAACACTTTCTAGGTTCTCTATTTAAGGGAAGCTTCAAGTGTACACTTGTCTTGAAATAATATACAAACCTGATATACCAAATTAACATATGCAGAGTACTTTATATTCTTAATAACATGTGGGAAACCATTATATAACTAAAAAACATAATAAAAAAATGTTTTATATAAACCTAAGCCTAAACTGAAATATATTGTAACCTGTATAGGCAGTTGTAGAAAAACAAATTACATTAAATTTTTCAATACTGAATTTGAAAATTTGTAGTTATGTACGTAATATTTTAATTTTAACAAAAATTATCTATAACCATTTGTACATTTTTCAAGGAGGTTATGTAGACAAAGGTTTACAACAATAAACAAAATTCAAATAGTTTTACCGTATGTATTATAATTGAATGTAAGTAAACGCAGAAGCAAGACGACCCCAAAGTTATAAACCATCTCAAAAGGAAAATAACATGACACCAAATACAAGCAAAACTGTGAACATCCTACTTGCATTCCATCAGCTGAGAGCGTGCAGAAAGGTTGTTAATCAGGCACTGTTTTCTTGATCAGTGTTGCCAACACGGGAAAAGACAATTTCACTACAGCTCTAATAAAATTCTGCTGCATTCCATTACATAACTATTAATGGGAAATAAACTTACCTTTATGGTAACAGGTGATAAAACCAGAAGAGTTAAGGAATCTGACATTAAAAATAACTTTTAAGTTTTTAAAAGTTTATCCTCATCGAATGATATAGTTTGATCTTCATCCTTTACAAACTCATACAGACAGTGGAATCGCGTTATAACGATAGTCGACAATGGCAAAATAAATTATCGCTATAGCAAGTTATTGTTATAACAAAATTTACCATGCCCGTAATTTTTTTTATTGTATTTGCCCTTGTAGATCCTGTGTTTAAAGAATGCCGTGAACTAAGTGAATACAGCTACAAGTTAATACAAAAAAATCTATGTCTGACAGCGGCATTATGTAACGACCAGCAGACGCGACTTTGCTTCCTCCTCCATTCTTCTTCCCCTCCCCAAATTGTCGGGTTGCGGGAAGGAGTTAGTTGCCTACCAATCAGCGCGCTACTTCACTCCTTGTCTCTCTTTCACCTACCTCTTCTCCTGTTTCGCCCCTCTCCACGCCTCCCTAAGTTAAACCTGTTTCTCGCCCCTCTGTCAGCTTCCTTTCTTCTGCTGTTTCCACTCCCTTTCCCATTCATGTTACGATCGATAAATTCCTCCAAGCCTTCTTTGTTTCCGTGCCAGACAGATGATTGCCAGCTTCTCAGGTAGAGAAGGAGGGAAGAGGCGAGACAATGTTTTTTTGAGAGGTGACATTCCAGCACGGCAAAAAAAAAACCAGCACGCACTGCGTAAAAGAAAAAGAAGCCTGTCTGTAGTTAGAAAAAAAATCTCCCGCCGCAGTTGTTGATGCTGTTGTTTTCGTTCTTCTTTAACTTAAAGTATTTTCCAAACATCACAATCACCACACATTACTGTAAAAAGAAGAATAATTTGTTACATACTAACAGGTGCCACAAATTTTTGGTGCAATTTTATTTTTAAAAAAAATTCTTCGTTGTACTTGTTGCAAAAATCATGGTGTGAACTAAACACTAGTAAATACGGTATCATAAACAATGCAGCATTGTCTCGCAACTTTTAAGACTTAATCATGCTTTTCCCATTACACGCCTTGCACATGGCGATGCGATGACCTTGAAAGCGGCAGGGTCTTCCTACCTCCACAACATTAAAGGAGGGGTAGGCTGCTAGCATATCGCAGTCAACATACTCCCNGAAGAATAATTTGTTACATACTAACAGGTGCCACAAATTTTTGGTGCAATTTTATTTTTAAAAAAAATTCTTCGTGGTACTTGTTGCAAAAATCATGGTGTGAACTAAACACTAGTAAATACGGTATCATAAACAATGCAGCATTGTCTCGCAACTTTTAAGACTTAATCATGCTTTTCCCCTTACACGCCTTGCACATGGCGATGCGATGACCTTGCAAGCGGCAGGGTCTTCCTACCTCCACAACATTAAAGGAGGGGTAGGCTGCTAGCATATCGCAGTCAACATACTCCCNAAGCGGCAGGGTCTTCCTACCTCCACAACATTAAAGGAGGGGTAGGCTGCTAGCATATCGCAGTCAACATACTCCCCTCCCCCCTCAAAAAATTACTGCCCTTTTTCCAGTGTATCCCTCTTTTCTTGGCCTCGACTAGCTCTTCTCCCATTCGTACCTCTCCCCTCTTCTAGCGTACCTTCTTCCTTATCCCTCACAACACCCGCCCGCTCCGCTTTTCTAGCTTCGGCCAAAACGAGTGTCGCCACGCGATACAGACTAACAAAGGCTGGGTCGTGCATGGCAAATGGGTGAATGTCACTTGCGATACGACGTGTTTAAAAATTTACAAATTTTTGAATTGCTATAGCGAAAGGCTTCATTAACAGATTTGCGTTATACACCAAATTAAGCACCTTTCAAATGATAGGGAAAATAACGGTGCATTTAAAAACTATTGCAATAGCAGATGTGACGCTATAGGCCATACTCATTTTAGTAACGGGGTTCCACTGTATGTCTACCAAACTTCTTGATGTTATTGTCAGTAATTGCATACACAACACAACAATTGGTTTTAGTTTGCATGTCTAATTTAACCCCTAGCAAATCACTCGGTTTTTGTTGTTTTAATTTGTCTTTTTTTTTTATCTTTGACAAAAACCATTTTAAAGTTTGCATTTCTATAAGGCAGAATTAACAAAATTGTAACTAATTTTGCTATTTATAAAAAAATACGGTATTCTTCATTCAAATTTTTTATTATGCTTACAGCACACCAAAAAGCAACAACACTATCTGACTTTAAAAATCTTAGGTTTTGTTCATCAAAAAAATATAACAGAAGTTTGTTGAGCTTTTCTGCTGCTTCTTGTGTATCAATTTTCGTATCAAACCATTTTCAGAATTCTGAAATGTCTTACTTTGCACCTACTGTTAGGTTCTCTGCATCATTTTGTACAAGAAATTACATATTATTAAAAGAATCTTTTGTTTACAGGAAACCTTTTAAAAGATTCAGCAACACACCTGCAGTAAAATTTCACACATATATTTGAATTTCTCTTTGTGTCTCTCAGTGCATTATGCTCATGTTCTAATGTATTTTTCTACATTTATTTGTTCTATAGGTAGGGGGTGGTAAAACGTGAGGATCATACACATTCAAGTTACCTAAGTTTTCGTCATTGATACAAGTAGAGCTGTGCAGATTGACAAAATTATGCCAATGTGCCGATTCTGTAATACTGATTCACCAACATGCTGCCGATTTCTGGAAAAGCTTTTTGCGTATATTTAATTTGAATTTAAATTATTATAATACTCAAACAATAGTATTGGTGAAGTGCAGCACAATTACAAGCAATTTTTAACTTATTTCAGTTTAAAGTGTCCAAAAAGTAAATAAAACAATACAACAAACCATGTAAGTTTAAGAACAGACAAAAATAAAAAATATGTGTTGGTCTATGTTTATAAAAATACTTATTTTTGAACACAGAAAACAATAAGCACGCGTAAAGGTTGTTTATATGTTTTGTTGCTGTTGACAGTCAAGTAATAGGCTTAAAACAAAAATGGTGGATTTTTTATATATGCATTGGTTCTGCAATAAACAAGATTAATGTTACTTGCAAATGTACTCTTAAACTTACTTCTTCCAAAAACAAAATGTAGGCTGGTTGATGATTTCCGCTTGGTTGCTTTGCTACACATTTGGGATGGTATAAAAATATTTGTGTATGAATAGGAAGATTCAAAATAAATACATGTCACAGAATTAATTTTTAACATGAAAATGTTATCAATTAACTTGTAAATACACTATAACCTTTTTTATAATGAATCTGAAGGGAACACTTTCTATGCTCTCTATATAGGGGAATCTTCATGTGTAGGAGTGGGCGAAGCTTCGAAAATTCGAATTCAAATCAATAATTTTCGACTTCAAATCAATAATTTTCGACTTCGTATTTAAAATATAATTTTTACTTCAAACTTCTAAAAAAAAAAATGCTTTTGGGCAACTTCAATTATTCATTATCATTTGCCCAAAAAACAAAAGAAGACAATGTGGGCTTAGTAACAACATTAAAGTTTGTATTTACATATGCTACACACATGGCTAGTGAATTATGAAAACATAACCTCAATTCAACAGAATGCCCACAAATTAGTCCAAACTGCATTTATGTGTGAAATAGTTGTCATTATCTAATTTTACTCACAAGATAGCAGAAGGTAATTATCGGGAAAAAACCTTTTTTGTGTTGTGAAACACTTCATTGTGTTCCCAAACTTCATTCGGCTCCGCAGATTTTAATCGGTAATATATGTGTATTTCCCTTGTGTCTAACAGCGCATTAAAGCATTATGGTGTGATAAATAGGAGATTAAACTGCAAGTTTTACAAATTTAACTACTGTGAAATTACACCCACTGCTATTCAAATCTCAGTAATTTAATATTTAAAAAAATGGGAAAGTTTTAATAACTACGCTTTACTTAACGCCATTTTGAATGGCCTCGGATTACCCCTTACAGCCAACAGTGTTTCGTTGACCGAATAATAGAGCAAGAAATAGAGGAATAGAACAGTTACGGTGCATATTTGTAGTAGACAAAGATGGAGACCAAACAAAATTTAAATAAACATGAGCACTACAATTGATTACTGTGTCCACGTTTTGTATGTTTCACACTTTGCTCCAATAATTTTTAATTTCTTATTTAGTATTATCTTACATTTAATTCAAGTAATATGCTGATATGATGAAAAGTGATTTTCAAGTCATTTATAATAGGCTACTTTTAAATATTCCGTAAACCTGGAGTAATTTTCAGTTTGTTATTTAGATTTGTTTAGCATGAAAGGCAATATATGTACTTACATAGTAAAAAACTATGATCAAGTTTTTTGTTAATTAGTAGGAAACATTTCTTTTTTATCTGCCTTTTACCTAGCTTGTAAAAATTGTGTATTTATTATATTANTTGTTAATTAGTAGGAAACATTTCTTTTTTATCTGCCTTTTACCTAGCTTGTAAAAATTGTGTATTTATTATATTAAAAAAAATAATTGGTACAGTGGCTACTTGTTAACAAAACCCTTCAATTCAGTATTTGTTTCGAATTTGTGAATATTTTAAAAAATTTGCTTTGAAATTAAATTTCTAGCTTTACCCATCACTATTCATGTGTACACATGTCTTGAAATAATATAGAAAACTGATATACCAAATTTACATTTGCAGAGTACTTGATAATCTTAATAACTTACGGGAAAGCATTTTATAACTAAAAAACGTAATAAAAAATTATTTGAGTGTAAACCTAATTCAAACTGAAATACATTGTATCCTGTATGGATAGTTTTTCAAGGGACCAAAATAAAAGACTGATGCATGTTGACAAGCAATGCATGCTGATTTTTATCTCCATTCAGACATCATCTGGTTTGCTGGTGGGTGGGTGCAAAATGTCACAGAAAAGATAGCATATTCTTTAGTTGAGATAAAATAGCCATGTTAAAATTAGAAAAGCAAATTAACAAAAGTTTTTTGAGACAGAAAATCCACATTATGTTTGGTCACCCACCTCTTAAGGTTCGGCTTCACCCCTTTTGCAGAAATTCGTCATTTTTGTGTCATAATTATTGTTTGAGAGGTATTATTGGAAATGTTTTATTATAGAAAATTTACGATTTACTAGTTGTGTAATACCATTGTATCTAATTTTCACTGTGTGTTATTTCCTCTGTGCAAAACGGCAGGAACTTATTGATAAAATATATATATATGTTAACATTTTACAAGCAGATAAAACCAATTAAAATTATGCACAAAAATACTAAACAACTCGTGAAATGTAAAATTTCTATAATATTACATTGTCAGTAATTGCTATGTATCTGAAATTATGATGCAGAAACGAAGAATTTCTGCAAAATGAGTGAAACCAAACCTTAACTGGCCTTTCCACTTGTGTTTTTTTTGTGAAAGCAAGGTGACTTCATGTAGTCGTGTACATGCCCGGATGCACAGGCAGCTGTTTCCACTGTTCATATCTTCCTACTGGGAACATGGGTGTTGNTTGTTAATTAGTAGGAAACATTTCTTTTTTATCTGCCTTTTACCTAGCTTGTAAAAATTGTGTATTTATTATATTTAAAAAAATAATTGGTACAGTGGCTACTTGTTAACAAAACTCTTCAATTCAGTATTTGTTTCGAATTTGTGAATAATTTAAAAAATTTGCTTTGAAATTAAATTTCTAGCTTTACCCATTGCTATTCATGTGTACACATGTCTTGAAATAATATAGAAAACTGATATACCAAATTTACATTTGCAGAGTACTTGATAATCTTAATAACTTACGGGAAAGCATTTTATAACTAAAAAACGTAATAAAAAATAATTTGAGTATGAACCTAATTCAAACTGAAATACATTGTATCCTGTATGGATAGTTTTTCAAGGGACCAAAATAAAAGACTGATGCATGTTGACAAGCAATGCATGCTGATTTTATCTCCATTCAGACATCATCTGGTTTGCTGGTGGGTGGGTGCAAAATGTCACAGAAAAGATAGCATATTCTTTAGTTGAGATAAAATAGCCATGTTAAAATTAGAAAAGCAAATTAACAAGAGTTTTTTGAGACAGAAAATCCACATTATGTTTGGTCACCCACCTCTTAAGGCTCGGCTTCACCCCTTTTGCAGAAATTCGTCATTTTTGTGTCATAATTATTGTTTGAGAGGTATTATTGGAAATGTTTTATTATAGAAAATTTACTATTTACTAGTTGTGTAATACCATTGTATCTAATTTTCACTGTGTGTTATTTCCTCTGTGCAAAAAGGCAGGAACTTATTGATAAAATATAAATATTTTGTCAACTTTTTACAAGCAGATAAAACCAATTAAAATTATGCACAAAAATATTAAACAATTCGTGAAATGTAAAATTTCTATAATATTACATTGTCAGTAATTGCTATGTATCCGAAATTATGATGCAGAAACGAAGAATTTCTGCAAAATGCGTGAAACCAAACCTTAACTGGCCTTTCCACTTGTGTTTTTTTTTGTGCAAGCAAGGTGACTTCAAGTAGTCGTGTACATGCCCGGATGCACAGGCAGCTGTTTCCACTGTTCATATCTTCCTACTGGGAACATGGGTGTTGNGTAGTCGTGTACATGCCCGGATGCACAGGCAGCTGTTTCCACTGTTCATATCTTCCTACTGGGAACATGGGTGTTGCTGGGTCTTTGATCTTCAGAATGTGAGACAGACAGACAGAATGGAAAGAAAGCTTTACCCCCTTGTCTTGATGGACATGGCTGTGAAAATAGTCCCTCCTCAGTGTCATGCTGGTAGATTGTTATCTCAGCAGGGTGGAGTTTGGGATAAAAACTACAAACTTTGTTTGAAAAACAGTGCAAGTTGAGCAATTTTTTACTGAGTCTTTTATTTCCAGATGGTTTCATTACAGGAAAAACTTTAATGTTCACAAAGGCAAGACTTATCATTTATTTATACTGAAGAATAAGGCAATGGTTTATGTTTGTCAAATTTGCAGAAAATTATATGCAATTTTTACATCAGCAGAAGCACCGATTCAATCATTAGTAAATTCAGCAGAAGCCGATTTGAATCGGCACAGCTCTAAATACAAGAACATTTTACAAAATTTCCTGCTAGAATCCTAACAAACTGTCTGCTTTCAGGATATACATCATGGATAGAGAACTTTTACTTTTGAAACAATAGATTGAACTGACTAACTGTTGGTAACACATAATTCAAAAAGTAAAGATAAGCTTTAACATACGTATTTTACATATCTGTAAAAATTATACCACCCACTGGATTCTTGTCCATAAAAGCTGTCTCTCTAAATAGGTCAAAAAGTACATTCCACTGTTGGAGAGCCTTATTTACATAATTTGACAAAGCTAACCATCTTGTTTTGGACTTTGGATCGTTAGTTAAGAAGAATGCATGTACTTCTGAAATTCTGTCAAATGCTCTTTCAAGCAGGTCAGTTGTGTTGACAGACATGCATCTCTCAACACCAAACACCAACCAGTTAGTGCTGTGCTTAAGAACAATTTGTTTGTGTCTGAAAGCAGTTATGGGACGCAAATTGAAAGAAACAGCAAAAACACGGAGAATTGAAGTGCATTTGTTTATAAAGTGAATATCATTCAAGGACATAAACAAAACTATTGGAAGACCTACAACTACCATAAAAAATATTGTGTACAGGTTTACAAAAACAAAAATTAGCCTAGAAGAGGTCGCCCTTCAAAGTTGACTGTGAGAGACAAATGCTAAATTGTACAAAAAGTAGCCAAAAACCCTTAAGTGAGTGCATCAAAGATAGCAATAGCAGCTGAAGTGGAAAACTATAAGAGGATAATGGGTGGGTGGGTGTGCGCATGTGTGAAAGTAAAAGGTGCTGCATTAGCAGGAAAGTGAAGTGTGTAACAAAGAGAGAAAAGAAGAAATGCAGTTCCTTCTGTCCACTGTAGTAGCATTACAGTAGTCAGTAAAATAATAAACACATCTTGCATTAAAATTTATCATCTTGACCACTAAATATACACATGACACTAACCTAACACATGTTCCACGCTATCCCACTCCTCAACTTGTTCCACATAGATGTTACCTTCTGTACTTTTTTTTTCGGAGAAGCGCTGTGAAGATGTCGAAATTCAATACCTATCACGTTGCGAGGGAATGAGAAGAGTTTTATTACAGATGAACAGAACGTTTGCAACATCAATTAAAAGAAAACTATTGATATGTAGGCATGTGCAAAAGTCGTTTTTTAAATTCGAAGCGAAGTTGAAGTGAAGCTTGCATCATGCAAAGGAATTTTGAAGAAAAATCGAAGTCAAAGGATTTCAAAATATATATATTAATTTGTAGTAGGCTACAGTTTTCAAGTGTATTCAACTCATTTGTACTGTTACTGCCATAAAAATGTATGCCTACGAGACACTGAGCAATGGAATAAAACATTCTAATCTTGTACTGCTGAAAAACTGAAATATCGAAATCTGCAAGAAAGTAATCATACATTTAGAGACCTACAAACTTTATAAAAACTACTATACTCCATATATCCAGTCCCATTTGGCACTACCACCACTGCACAGTGATTTCGTTGGGTGGCTATCAACATTTGGCCTCTTCCCTTTCTTCCTCCAAGGACCCTTGTCAATGTTAGGCTAGATAGTAAACTTACTGGATGGTGGTGGCATTAGGGCCTGAGAGCAAGAGAGTTGAGCCACTTCACTGCTTACAAGGAAAGAGTGCAGTTCTTCCAAAAAGACATATCAGCTGTGGTACGTAGTCAGGTCAACTCTCCCACGTGATAAATTCATTAACTGTTATGACATTGCTGTACATGTCAAAATTAGAAAGGCAAAGAAACATGCATTTTTCGAGAAAAATCCACACTGTATTTGTGTTATGTTATGGTCAGTTGCCCTCCTATTAAACAGCCTTCCGCTGGTGTGCTGGTGTGTGTCAAGCATGTCGTCTTGTGCCTAACAAAAGAGGGAGGGATGAGGGAGAAGAGACAAAAAGAGACAAAGGAAAGCACACTGTAAAACATTCACTCCCTCCACTTGCTCACCCGACTGACCCTCATAAATGACCCTCATCAATGGGTCATTTATGAGGGTGGAGCTTGAAATAAAAACTACAATCTTTTTTTGAATAACAGTGTAAGTTGAGCACCTTTACCATTGAGGTTTTCCTTTCCCAGCGTGCTTCCTTCCATGGGAAAATTTTCAAAATGCCAGCACAGCTCTACAACCAGAACGGGAATGTAAATTATTCGCAATTTTTTAATATCCGCACACCCTTATTAATGATACTGGCTGCTGGTTTTGATACTAATTTTGGTGGAAAAAACACTTGGTAAAAATGTAGTCCTTTCACTCGAAAAATTTTTTATTCGAAGATGAAGTCGAAGGTACAAAAAGTCTTCGATTCAACTTTGAAAATGCGAAGCTTCGCACATTCCTATTAATATGTAACTTGTTCAGATTTATTGCATTTTCAGGCAAAACCGCTGTCTGGGCTCGAGAACAATGTGAACTGTATTTTAACTAAAACTTTTCGAGTTGCGACTTACCAACACTAAAACAAAGCCTAACTGGTCTTGCAAAGTCTGGCAGCACCGCTCCAGACCAATGACGCCACTATCGACAGTGTTGCCACAATGTGGCGGGAAATTTAAACTAGTTCAAACAGACCCATGGCCCAAACATTCCCGCCCTACGCTAATCAGTCCCGTTAATAGTATGCAAAGTTTTAAAACAGAACAATCAATATTTACACAAACAAGTTCTATATACACAGAAGGATTTCTTGGTCGTGCACTAGTTGAGAGGAAGAGGACACAACTTAACAGTTGGTGTGGTGAAGGTGCCTTGGTGGGTACGAACCTCAACAATGCGCACATCGTCGTCTGCCCCAGGGTGGAGCTTTATTATTCTGCCAAGCTTCCACTGCAAGGGAGGCAAGTTTTGGTCCTTTACCAAAGCTAAGCTGCCTTCAGCTATGTTGTCTTCTCCACTGGTCCACTTAACCTTGGGCTAGAGCTGATGGAGGTACTCCACATGCCACCGCTTCCAAATGACTGGTGGATCTGTGGTAGGAGTGACCACCTAGTCAACCTGTTTGGGTTGGACTCATTGTAAGAAAGTGACTGACTGGGAGGGAGTTAGTGCCGAGAAGTCAATAGGATCACTCGACAATGGGCACAGAGGCCTTGAACTGAGCGTTACCTCAATCTGGGCTAAAACAGTGCTAAGTTCTTCATATGTCAGTAACTGGNATTTCTTGGTCGTGCACTAGTTGAGAGGAAGAGGACACAACTTAACAGCTGGTGTGGTGAAGGTGCCTTGGTGGGTACGAACCTCAGCAATGCGCACATCGTCGTCTGCCCCAGGGTGGAGCTTTATTATTCTGCCAAGCTTCCACTGCAAGGGAGGCAAGTTTTGGTCCTTTACCAAAGCTAAGCTGCCTTCAGCTATGTTGTCTTCTCCACTGGTCCACTTAACCTTGAGCTGGAGCTGATGGAGGTACTCCACATGCCACCGCTTCCAAATGACTGGTGGATCTGTGGTAGGAGTGACCACCTAGTCAACCTGTTTGGGTTGGACTCATTGTAAGAAAGTGACTGACTGGGAAGTGCCGAGAAGTCAATAGGATCACTCGACAATGAGCACAGAGGCCTTGAACTGAGCGTTACCTCAATCTGGGCTAAAACAGTGCTAAGTTCTTCATATGTCAGTAACTGGGTCCCCACAACTTTCTTGAGAATGGACTTAACAGATTTGATACCTGCCTCCCAAAGTCCACGAAAGTGAGAAGCCGCTGGAGGGTTGAAGTGGCAGGTAATTTATGCTCTGCCAAACTGTGTACAATCTGCTTGTGAGTGTCGCTATCAGCAAGAAAGTTTTGCACTTCTTCCAGCTGATGGCTGGCTCCAACAAAGTTAGTGCCACAGTCACTGTAAATGTTGGCACATTGTCCACATTGAGCGACGAACCTCCTTAAGGCTGCCAAAAATGCTTCTGTTGATAAATCTGAAACAAGCTCTAGATGTATGGTCTTTGTTGCAAAACACACAAACAGGCATATATATGCCTGCAGCACAAGGCTTTCTGAGTCTAGTCATGGTGATGAAGATGGGACCTCCGTAATCGACTCCAGTGTTCATAAACCAGTGTTCATAAATGGCTTGGCCTGGTGCACCCTTTCAGCTGGAAGACATCCCATGATAGGTGTAAGGGGTTTGGGATGGGTTTGAAAGCAGTGTATACATTTTTGAAGGTGGCTGCGAATGAGGTTCCTGGCGCCAAGTAACCAAAATTCTCTTTGAAGCAGGGATTGCAGCTCCTGGGACCCTGGGTGAAAAAACTTTAAATGAAGCTCATCAATCAGCAGCACTGCAAGATGACAATTTTTTGGGAGAAGAATTGGGTGTTTCTCTTTTAATTGCAATTCAACCCTCTGCAATTGACCACCTACTCTCAGGATGCCTTCAGAATCTACAAAAGGAGCCAGCTTCTGGATGGATAGAAAACAAGGTTGGTGCCTGGCAATACAAGCAAACTCTTCAGCACATTCTATTTGCAAAATCTGATTAGGATATTCAGGGCCCTTTTGCATCTCATAAAACTGAACTGGACCTGTGGAAGGTAACCCGCCTGCACCAACTGCCTGCCCAAATCTGCGACACAGTGCGACTATTTGTTGTACATTATTTAATTTTGACTTGTCTTTCCATTAAGTCTGGGAATGGTGACTGTGTCAAAGTGGTCTGCAGCACAATAGTTTGACGCTCTTCATTGCAGATGGGGCTAGAATCATAAAGTGTACTCTGTGGCCAATGCTTCTTATCTTCACAGAGCCAGGCAGGCTCTGACCACCAAAAGGGATGCTCGACAAACTGTGCAGGAGTGAGGCCATGAAAGGCACAATCTGCTGGTTTCTGTTCACTCGGAACATAAGGCCACAAATCGAAAGAGGTGTAACTCTGAATTTCACTTACTCTGTTCCCGACAAAGGTTTTCCACACATGTGGTGAAGCCCTAATCCATGAAAGTGCAACTGAAAAGTCAGTCCAAGCATGTGTTTCTTCCAGGTACAAAATCTATGAATACTTATCCAACCCTAAGCGCAAGCACCGAGCCAAAAGTACAGCAGTACAGAGCTCAAGGCGAGGAAGTGTTACTCTTTTGAAATGAGCCACCTTAGATTTAGCAAGCAGCAAATGGATGGTGGCCACACTTGAGCAACACACTTGTCGAAAATATACAGCTGCATACTCCTTCTCTGAGCTGTCAGAGAAACTATGCAGTTCAAAGGTGGAGTCTGCACTGCTAAGGCTGATGCAGTGAGGAATGTTTATGTTGGAACGGCAAGACAACCCTTTTCTTGTNAACGGCAAGACACGCCTTTTCGTATGGTTTCCCACGCAATGATGTCGGGAGGAGCCGGGCAGTTCCAGTCAACACTTGCCAGCCACAACTGTTGTATCAAATGGTTGGCTAAGAGTGTCAATGGTGACAACCATCCCAGTGAGTCAAAAACCTGGGCTATGTCCGAAAGAATTCCACGTTTTGTCAGAACCAGGGGTCTTGGTTGAATATCATGACCGAAAGTGTCTATGCTGGGGTTCCATTGCAGCCCTAGAACCTTGACATATTTATCGTCATCAAGAGAGTAGTACGTGCCCAAGAGTTGCACATCCTCTGTACACAAGCCTTCCAGCACAGCAGGGCAATTACTGTTGAACTTGCAAAGCTGGAACCCACCTCGCGAGAGCAATTGTTGTTCCTGTCTCAGCTTCACAGCAGAAGTAACATCGCTGGTTCCCATGACCACATCATTGACATAAGTGTCAGACTACAAAACACTTGTAGCACTCGCATAGACTTCCTTCTCATCTTCTGCTAGCTGATGCCAAGTTCGGAGAGCGAGAAATGGGGCAGAGCTAACACTGTATGTAACAGTGTTTAGATGGTACACTTCGAGGGGCTGATCTTCAGACTCCCTCCGAAGGATACGCTGGTAATATNGTATGTAACAGTGTTTAGATGGTACACTTCGAGGGGCTGATCTTCAGACTCCCTCCGAAGGATACGCTGGTAATATCTATGTGCATCAGCAACCAGAATTTGATGGTACATTTGTTTTATATCACCTGTAAATACAATCATTGGTATTCGAAACTGAAGCAACACTTCTACTATGTCCCTTTGAAACTTAGGTCCAGTCAACAGNTAAATACAATCATTGGTATTCGAAACTGAAGCAACACTTCTACTATGTCCCTTTGAAACTTAGGTCCAGTCAACAGTACATCATTCGAAGACAAACCAGAACTGGCCTTCGCAGATGAATCAAACACGACACAAAGTTTGGTGGTAGTTCTATCGAGCTTGTGCACACAGTGATGTGGGATGTAAAAGGAGTGACAGGAATTCACATTTGAACAGTCAAGACAGCTCATATGACCTGAGTTAATAAACTCTTGTTTAAACGAAACGTAACTTGCCTTGAGATCTGGCTGGCGTTTAAAAATATGCTTGAGTGAATGGAAACGACGAAGTGCAGTGGAGTAGGAGTCTCCTAGATCAGGGTCTGGACTCTTGAAGGGAAGTACAACACTGTAGCGACCATTTTCATCACGAGTATAGCATTCTGCAAATAACTTTTCACAGAGGAGATCATCTGGTGATGGTGTTGGTTTATCAGGAGGCAGTTCTTCTAGTTTCCAAAGTTGTTCCACAACAGTGTCCAGTGATGGGCTTAAACTGGAAGCCACAAAGAATGATGAAATATGTGATGACTGCAAATGAGGCAAACTGCTGTCGACCTTTCTCATCACGATCCCGTCAAAGTGCATATCCAGAGCTACTGGAGTACCATGCGGTCCTTCACACTTGCTTCTTTTTAATAAGTAGGGGAAAAGCTCTACACCCAGCAGCATTTCAATTGACCCTGGAGTTGCAAAGGCTGGGTCTGCGAACTGAACATGGGAAAGATGGCACCAGGCTTGGGGGTCCACAGTTGCAGATGGGAGGTGTCCTATTATGTGAGGTAACACAAAGGAATCTATTGAAAATACTGTCCTCATCTGCCCACAANTGCAGATGGGAGGTGTCCTATTATGTGAGGTAACACAAAGGAATCTATTGAAAATACTGTCCTCATCTGCCCACAATGCTTTAGCATACAAGATACCACACTACGAGTAATGTTAAGTGGTGCTGAGAGAACCCCTGAAATCGTTGAGTTTTCTTCCCACAAGGGATACCCAAGCGAGATAAACAATTTTCAGAGATGGAATTTGCTAGACTACCAGAGTCCAGTAACACACTGATGGGTTGGAAGGCCCCTGACACATCTTGTACATCAATTACAGCAGTTGACAGCATAACCACAGCACTGCTGGGTGTCCTCGAAAATGAGGAGCACTCAATCACAATAGAATTTGTATCACCACTCGAGCTGCTATCTGGCACATCTACTGATTGTCCTGATCCATATGAGACAGCCTCTTGAGTGGATGGTTCCGGGAAGTGCAGCAGGGAGTAATGCCGTGACTTGCAGTGATGACACGAGACTGCTGAGGAACAGTTTTTGTACTGGTGCGAGGGCTGCAAACATTTCAAACATAGTTTGAGTTCCTTGACAAGTGCAAATCGTTCCTTATGTGGCTTCTGTTGAAAGTGGGGGTATTTGTGCAACAAATGTGCTGTGTTGCACAAGTTGCAATAAAGTGTAGGTTTCACCATAAAGACATTGGATAAATGGTAACCTTTAGCCAGTATACAATATGCTGAAATCTGCACAGGTTTTATCTTTGAGGGTGTCGGCCTAGATATTGATGCAACTGATACCATAGCACGACAATGTTTTTCTAAAAACTAAACAAAATACTTGCAAGTGNCGGCCTAGATATTGATGCAACTGATACCATAGCACGACAATGTTTTTCTAAAAACTAAACAAAATACTTGCAAGTGGGTAGCCCAGTGTCTGTTGAGGCCATCTCCCACTGTGTTTGAAGTGGGGCATCCAGTTTCCTGGAAAGGATGGGCAGTAAGATTAAGTCCCAGTGCTGCACAGAAACCTTCAGAGCTTTCAATGCTGCCACATTCTCTGTTACAACTGTCAGTATCTGTCGCAGTGAGGTGGGTGATTCAGAGGATACTGTGAGTNCGGCCTAGATATTGATGCAACTGATACCATAGCACGACAATGTTTTTCTAAAAACTAAACAAAATACTTGCAAGTTGGTAGCCCAGTGTCTGTTGAGGCCATCTCCCACTGTGTTTGAAGTGGGGCATCCAGTTTCCTGGAAAGGATGGGCAGTAAGATTAAGTCCCAGTGCTGCACAGAAACCTTCAGAGCTTCCAATGCTGCCACATTCTCTGTTACAACTGTCAGTATCTGTCGCAGTGAGGTGGGTGATTCAGAGGATACTGTGAGTTCTTCCAGCAGAGCTTCCACATGCAAAGAAACAATTAATCTTTTGTTCAAATATCGCTCCGATAACAACTTCTACGCAGCGTCAAAATTTTCATCTGACATAGGCAATGCCCTGAATCATACTTAATGGCTTCACCATTAAGGGACAACTTTAAATAGGACAACCTTTCGACTGGAGTCAGGTCAGGGTGATCAGCTGCAAGAGCACTGAACAAGTTAGAGAAGTTCTTCCAGTCTTTTGCACTTCCACTGAACTGTAGCAAGGAAATCTTGGGAAGTGATACATTTACCTTCCGTGTGCTGGTGAAGATTACAGACGTTTCAGGTTGCATTTTCAATTCCACCTTTCCTATAACAAACCAGTGAATCTAATGCTACTGGTGAAGCAGGACCACCATGAATTCATGAGCCAGTCAACAGCTATGGAAAAAGCTCTGCTCCAGTCAACAATTTAACTAGGAGTCCCAAACTGAGAATCGGCTAAGTGCAGATTATTCCATTTTTTCAAGTCTCTAGAGGAGAGATCAGTGTTGGGCAGCATGTCACTGATTCGGTTCAAGACCAAGGTTTCCTCAATAAACCGACTGGTTGCATTTCCCACTGGTTCCATCTGGCAAGTGGCAATACCCTTGGCTTTGGTGACCGACACTCCAGACAGACCATGCACCAGTCTTGAATATTTGTGTCTTGGCAAACCCAGTCGCTGCAGACACCCACTTGTAATAAAATTGGCCTGACTTCCTGAATCTAAAAGAGCTCGACACATTTGAACCTTGCTAGTCACATCCCTAATCCCAACATTGGCTGTGTTCAACAAGACAAAAGAAACAGCAGCTAGACTTGTGAGAGATGCCGTTGTGGCTAGTGGACTACTAGACTTCTCTGAAGTTAAGTTTTCAGTTACAGATGTGTCCTTTTCCCAGCGTAATGAAGTGTAATGCCTGGAGTTGTATGTCAGGCAGTTAGTTTTTGACCGACATGTCTTTACCTTGTGTGTTGTTCTCAAACAGTTTATGCAAAGATTATGTTCCTTTGGGAGTTAAAATTTCTCCTTACATGATCTATTAAGAAGCAGTCCCTTACATTTGCTGCACTCTGTAGCATTTCCCAGGAATGACTAGCAGGTGAGCATCCAGGTTTGGGTCCCCATGAAGCAGTTACTTTTGGCAAAGACTTTGGCTTCTGGCCGACACTCAGTGCATCTACCATCCACTGTCAACTTTTTAGGATTGCAATAAATTCCTCCAAAGAGGTCAAAATTGAGGGACTTGTCAGTGTGATCTCCCACTCCCTTCGTAAGCTGATATCCAACTTACCTTCAAGTACTTGCAGCAACATAGGGTCCTAATTCTTCACAGGTACCTCCAGAAACCTGAGAGCAGAAATGTTCTCATGAATTGTTGATAGTAGCTGAAGCAAAGTGGCAGCATTTTCGTGTGTGACATGTGAAGCATTGACCAAAGCTCTGAAAGTAGGTAATTTTATGACTGGAAGATTTGCTTGTGGACCTAAGTCACCTGCCAACTTTCTTATGTAACAATCCCTTAACATAGTTTTCACTGACCATAATGTGTCGCCACTGTATCAGTTAAGGCGAGAATTAACACATTACCGCAAGTGATACTACCACACCACTCTGGATCATTCCGTATTTAACATTGCTCAACTTTCGGACCATTGCTCGTTTCCCAACAATGTGCAATTTTTACGTTAATGCCCAGATCACCCACATTGAAAACACAACAGTAAAGTAAAGACGTGGCTGCATACAATCACAGCTCAGATGACCACGAGCTACATACTTTCTGCAACAACGTCTTTCTCGTTGGTCATTACTTAGATAATAACGTGCAGTGAGTGCATACATGCAAAGCAATATTCTCTAACACACTATTTATGGTATCCCTTTCTGTTAAATTTAATCCCAGAGCTTGTTTATGGGCATTTTGGACTAAAAAAATTCTAGAAGAAGTGGTTCACCAGGCCTTTGAAAGTGATGCACAAAATCACGTTCACCCTTTTGCATAATTCATGCTGGTAGGGCGTAAGCCAAAATGTGCTGCTTAAAATTGTTAAAACAGCCACTATCGCTGTTCACCTCCTCAATGATTAACTGTAATATGTAACCCTCACACTATACAAATAAGGCTCGCAACAACTTTTTTCTTTACAAAAATATAAATCCACGATTTTAGCTACAGCAATAAAAAAGACTAAAACTCTACCAGGCTCCATGGTGGAAAGGATTGACAGTAAATTGACAGATTTGACCAGCAACTTGTTGAAGGAATCATCAGCCACACGCACTGAGTTTGCCTTCCCTTAGGCGAAGTTAGCCTGGCCGTAACACTTATACCAGAAGGTCAGTGCAGCATGCCGTAAGTTTGCTACAGTTGCATTGTCCAAAATGGGTGCCTCATTCTCTTGCAGTAAGGACACCAATTCCTCTGTGCAGCGTATATATTAAGCCCACAACAGCAGACATGAAATAGACAAGTCACTAATTATAGACAAGCAGAAAGCTGCACAGTAATAATTCGTGAAATTTACAAAATTATGCACACAAAGTAATATACCATAAATGATTATAACAAAAAAAAATTAACATTATGATTAGGTACAGATTATATCACAAAAGGTGCCATCGGCTGTAATAAAAAATGTGACACCGTTATAAATTAATATTATAAAAAAAGGAATTTCGCAAATAATAACATTGGGCAACTTATTTAAAAGGAAGAAAGCATACACTAAATATTTAATAAAAAACTAGGCTTAACACCAGGTAGCCCTATCTATTACTTTCAACTCTACCAAAGCCGAGGCCAATAAAAAAACACATTAAAAGTAATACATTGCACCAAAAACATTTTAAAATTCAATAAAAAATTTAACCATAATACTGAGGGGGCATGGCGTGACTCGAGCAAAAGTACAAACATCTAGGCAGTGCCAACAAGAATGATGCTTGGCGCACTTGATTACATTAAACAACATTAATGGCAGTGCACGCACGCCTTCCAGAAGACTCAAGAAAAGCCATCAGCAAAAACTAGTTTACAGAGAATGATAGGAACAAGACTGTCTACAGTGGCACATGACGTTAAACCTAAACCAGAATTTTGAATGGCTACCAAACAAAATTTAGATAATGAAACCACCGCAAACAACTACTACTACCGTTAATCTAGCCATAAAAGTTATATCTACCAACAACAGCAACAGCTATTATATGCCATGACCCACCTTAACAAATGTCGGCCGACCTATTTAAACATTATAATTAATTTCCTAACAGAACAGTGACAATCTTGATGATGCAGGTGAAGATGTCAGCTGGTAGTCTTGAAGTTTGTCGGAGAGAAGCGAGTGAGTGAGCCTCGAGCCTTACAGGAAAGTCTTAATATACAAAGGTTTAAACAGATGACGCGGCGCTGCGCAAATGCAGAGAGGAGGGAGTATGATGGTATCGGAGTGGAGATCCAAGGAGCAAGCAAGGAACGGGAAACCGAGCAATGGAAAAGAGTGCACTGTAGTTCAGTAACACTAGAACGAACCACTGTCGATACAAATGACGCCACACTGGGCGCAAGGGGAGGCAATGACGTCCCCGAGGACAGCTGAAGCTTATCCCTCCAAGATGCACTCTCAACTACAAAAGCCAAACTGGGAACAGTGATGTAGTTCTTGCCACCACCACAATTTTGCTTGTTTCTTCGTTAGTATGAGATAGATGATTGGTTTTGTGCGTAGCCGTATTTGTTTGGATTGAGTTTTGGTGTATTTTATTACAGTTGCACTGAGTTTTGATTATATATTTCCTATTGTGTACTGAGTAGACAAATTTAACAGTTTTCTGTAGTCAGTGGGATAGAGACAATAGCTTACTTAGTAATTGTCTCTGAGGGTGTATAGAGGTTCATGCTGCTGCTATGATGTTCAGTGTGTAAAATAATCTGTATCATATGTGTACAACATTTAAGGAGGTCAGGCAGGTGTTGTGTCTGTAAAGAATATGACCACCGTGCTTCTCAGTTCTCAGTCACAAACTTGGAATTGAGCTTGCCAGTTGTGAAGACAGCTGACGACAACATTTTAGCTGTCATGTACTCTGTGCTCTCAAATACTTTTAATTATTTTCTATCAAGAATAGACATGCTGTGTTCTACTTAGAATAGCAAATATAATCCATTCACGGTATCTTCGATACTTTTGAAAAGAACCTTTGAAAAATCACCCTAGGAGTTACATGTNTTGTCCAAAATGGGTGCCTCATTCTCTTGCAGTAAGGACACCAATTCCTCTGTGCAGCGTATATATTAAGCCCACATGACATCATGAAACAGACAAGTCACTAATTATAGACAAGCAGAAAGCTGCACAGTAATAATTCGTGACATTTACAAAATTATGCACACAAAGTAATATACCATAAATGATTATAACAAAAAAAAAATTAACATTATGATTAGGTACAGATTATATCACAAAAGGTGCCATTGACTGTAATAAAAAATGTGACACCATTATAAATTAATATTATAAAAAAAGGAATTTCGCAAATAATAACATTGGGCAACTTATTTAAAAGGAAGAAAGCATACACTAAATATTTAATAAACAACTAGGCTTAACACCAGGTAGCCCTATCTATTACTTTCAGCTCTACCAAAGCCGAGGCCAATAAAAACACACATTAAAAGTAATACATTGCACCAAAAACATTTTAAAATTCAATAAAAAATTTAACCATAATACTGAGGGGGCATGGCGTGACTCGAGCAAAAGTACAAACATCTAGGCAGTGCCAACAAGAATGATGCTTGGCGCACTTGATTACATTAAACAACATTAATGGCAGTGCACGCACGCCTTCCAGAAGACTCAAGAAAAGCCATCAGCAAAAACTAGTTTACAGAGAATGATAGGAACAAGACTGTCTACAGTGGTACATGACGTTAAACCTAAACCAGAATTTTGAACGCCTACCAAACAAAATTTAGATAATGAAACCACCACAAACAACTACTACTACCGTTAATCTAGCCATAAAAATTATATCTACCAACAACAGCAACAGCTATTATATGCCATGACCCACCTTAACAAATGTCGGCCGAGCTATTTAAACATTATAATTAATTTCCTAACGGAACAGTGACAATCTTGATGATGCAGGTGAAGATGTCAGCTGGTAGTCTTGAAGTTTGTCGGAGAGAAGCGAGTGAGTGAGCCTCGAGCCTTACAGGAAAGTCTTAATATACAAAGGTTTAAACAGATGACCCGGCGCTGCGCAAATGCAGAGAGGAGGGAGTATGATGGTATCAGAGTGGAGATCCAAGGAGTAAACAAGGAATGGGAAACCGAGCAATGAAAAAGAGTGCACTGTAGTTCAGTAACACTAGAACGAACCACTGTCGATACAAATGACGCCCCACTGGGCGCAAGGGGAGGTAATGACATCCCCGAGGATAGCCGAAGCTTATCCCTCCAAGAGGCACTGTCAACTACAAAAGCCAAACTAGGAACAGTGATGTAGTTGTTGCCACCACCACAATTTTGGTTGTGTGTGTACAACATTTAAGGAGGTCAGGCAGGTGTTGTGTCTGTGAAGAATATGACCACCGTGCTTCTCAGTTCTGTCACAAACTTGGAATTGAGCTTGCCAGTTGTGAAGACAGCTGACGACAACATTTTAGCTGTCATGTACTCTGTGCCCTCAAATACTTTTAATTATTTTCTATCAAGAATAGACATGCTGTGTTTTACTTAGAATAGCAAATACTTGAAATACTGCAGTAATTTAGATTTCACTATTGGGAACTTGATTTTGAGAAACTTAGATTAAACTCCTGGGTGTTATGAAGGTCAGCAATTATTCCCAAAGTCATTGTGTGTACATCTCTGCCATCTGTAAGTTAAACTTAGTGAAATATGGAACATTCAACACATTATTTTATGAAATAGTTACTTTCCTAACCTGTTCGTATACATAGTAAATCTAGAAATCTCCAGAGATTCCATGCAGGGGTTTTAAAATTGAAGTTTTCAATGAAACAAAATAATTTCAATACACACATCTATGCAAAGTGTTTTTATTAAAACAGATCTGAAATAATAAAGACATGTCATAATGCAGTGGGCAAATCAATTTTTTATTGTGAACTATTACTATGCCAGAAACACATCAACCTTGCATGTTGTCAAAACAAAAATATATGCATATCTGTTGACATTATACACAGGCAATTATCACACTTGGGTGTATGGATGTGAAAATGAGTTTCTCGCCTGCTCCTTAATAAAAGTGAATGAGCCACCTAGGTGTTCTTCGCTTATTATTTGTGTAGCATTATGAATTTTATGTCTGAAAATCTAAAATTTTACAAAATTTTGAACATGCTAACTTAAGAAACATAGCGCACACTAAAATTAATATGCTAACATTGGTGTTTCACTTTCTTCTTGCTACATAATCATCACTGCTGGTTTCATGTATATGGCATGATGTTTTTTTCGCAGACCCCGTAATTGAAAGGGGCCAACAGAGTAAAACACTGGTGCTCTTATTTGACACGTGTAATCATTAAGACTGTTGCAATTACCTACTGCTTCCTAATGTTGCCATTTTACTGTTGTTTATCTTCAGCAGGTTCAAGCCTTCACAAATTTAAATGCCAAAACCATTGCACACTCAGAAAATGTGTTACTTACTGTGGAAAGCTGGTCTGTATTCAGGTTAACTGCAGCTGTTGCTGTATTTCACTCTGACAGCACTGGTCACACCTTATTGCAGATGGAGCACTGTGATTTCAAGCATTTAAATGTGCCTTCATTTAAAAAAAAGAAGTGCTTACAATTTTATCTATATAAAACTTAAGTAACTTGTTACTCTGATTAAACAAAATAATTAGGATTTTGTTTTTCATTCTTTTTTTTCCCTTCATGCCAGGTGGCTGCTCATGGACTGCACCAGGAGGTGCGACAGTGGTCGAGCAAAGATAATGACATCATTGTAGCAGCAAAAAAGATGGCAGTGCTGATGGGTCGTCTCAGTCGTCTTGTGCGAGGAGAAGGTGGAAGCAAGCGTGACCTCATAGCTTGTGCAAAAGCCATAGCTGAAGCTAGTGAAGAGGTCACACGTCTGGCTAAGGAACTTGCCCGCGAGTGTACTGACAAACGAATGAGAACGGTGAGTTAAGATTTGTATCAAAATATTTCTTGATTTAATTATGCTGTTTTACATCTACTAGAAAGCTGTCAGGAGGGAGATGTTTAACAGTGATGTGTGTATTTAGATACAATGTGGGCTGACAGGATATTGTGCTGGGTGATAGTGGGAGGGGTGGTGTGTACTTAGAGATCCAGTAAGTTTTTGGAAAACTTTATAGCTGACCTCATTTATTTACTTCCCATGTTTTTATTATGCAGGATTGCCCTATAACTATTATTAAATAATTTGCTAATGAAAAAATCATACTTATCAATTCATGTATCCACTACATATATGTGCAATAGAAATTTTATAAGAATGTATAAAATATATGCAAGAGTAATGTTTCACCAGTATGATTGCCACAAAGAATAGGAAAATACTAGCCAAAAAGTTGCAATCATAAAAATAAATATTTAGCAAAAGGTAATGTTAAATATTTTGTTAGAATTCTACATTTTACATCAGCCCAACAATTTGGCTGAAAATACTTGAACCCTAAAACTTATTAAAACTAGTTAAATTTCTTTTTCTTGCTTTGTTTACATAATTTCTATTTTATAAAGACCTAGAGAAAGATTCCACTAAAAAACTTTCATGTAGACTGTTCAGGGTAAAGTGAACTTTTGAGGCCTTAGTTACTTTTTTATTTCAACAATCTTTTTACCCTGTAACCACCTTTTTAGATAAATATTGCCATGAAAGTAATAAACACAGTGTGTAGATTCCCCAGAACTCTGAAGTTAATGTTTAAGGCTAAAATAAAATATATTTAGTGACTATTATTCCAAATGAAAGGTCTTTCAAAAGTGCTCACTTTACCGTGAATAGCCTATAATATTTATTCACATTTCCCATTATAAAAGACAGTTTGGTTGAAATAACTGTTACGCACTCGCTACTTTGTCCTGCATGAGCAAGTGGAAGTGAAGGACAGAGCACTTATATGATAGCGGCGCAGCAAATTATTGGAATGTTTAGGACAAGCAAGTGATACCCAGGATCTGCGTATCTGTTACAAAAAGCTAGCCGACACGATAATCCTTTTTGCGGTGTGCGCTGCTGACCTTGGTTGTATTGAGTTTCTGTATTTATCTGAAGAATTTTGTAGTGGTTTGCTGCCCTAGTTTTTCTTAGTGTGACTCGGGGTGCGTCAAACTTTACAGGTCAAGGCCAGCAGAGTGTAAATAGTATGATGGGCCTCCAGGCCGGGAGTTGTTGAATGGATGAATGGCTGAGTTTCAGCGATACATGACAAGCTGCGAGAGAAGTGACCAGCGGAAGGGAAATCTGCAACTGTGAGTATCAAGCAGTGAAGAGTGCGGCTGGCAGTCTGGACTACTGGACTGGGTGCATGAGTGAAAGACACAACAAATGATGGCAACAGACAGTCTGAAAGTGTGTTAATGATGAGTATGAGTTAATTGACTATAACCAAACAGAGACATAAAGAAGGACGTTAATTAGAGTTCAAATAGACATGAAATATGGCACCCACTGAGAAATAAAAAGAGTGATAGTGGAGATATATATATTAATGCTGTAAATAATAACTATGTGAATAAATTTAAAATCAAATTTAGTTATTTTATTTTTATTTAGACCTCCATCCCTCACTAACTCGGATACGTTCCCTCAGGTATCATGAAACTTAACTTATGCATACTTTTAGATTTGCGGTTTTCCGCAGATGCTATCAAAGTTAGCTAAACATTTTGTGCCAGGCCAATATTATTCTTGTTTATGTGTGGTACTGTTGCTGTTTTTATATATACTGTACACATATTATTGCTATATTTGGCTATAATATACTTGTACACTGCACNACTTATACTTCCATATCAAAAACTTAAATATCCAGTTTTATAAACTTGTTTTCCGGTAACCTAAGGAAACTTCAGCTTTGTTTGCTTGGACTGTACCTTCTACAACTTCTACACCCAACTAGCAAATTTGCGTTCTTGTTACTGGAAGTAGTATTTTGGTTGCTGCAACTGCAACATTCTAATGGAGGGTGCAATTACAACTTCAGCTCTCTGGTGCTACACCTCCTACACCACCTCCAGGAGGTGGAGTAAGAGGTTTAAAATAAACTTGGATAGGCGGGAGAAACAGGTTATGAATTTCAGATAGTTTATCATGTATTTTTGACATGGTAATTATACCGATCATAATTGACAGGGTCACGAATTGTAAATTTTCAATAAAAATACTTAATAAAAGGAAATGGTTTCTTGGCGTTTATATACAAGTTTGGATTTTAAATGTNGTAAATTTTCAATAAAAATACTTAATAAAAGGAAATGGTTTCTTGGCGTTTATATACAAGTTTGGATTTTAAATGTATAATAATTTTAAAATAACTGATATTAATTGAATTTTGAAAAATGTATTTTATAACTTTACACACACACAGTTAATACACTTGGAATCTATGTAATTGTGGGAAATTGAATGAAAATAGCTTCACAATTTAGCTCTCATGTGTTCGGGTGGCGTTTTTTACACCCTCTGCACTCATCAACATATCAACACATACCCTCTACACTAGTGTGTCCCTTATATGGCAAAAAAAAAAGAGGTTTTTGAATTTGCTAACGCATTTCCCTTTTTTTTTTTCAAACTACCATGGCTTACTCACATACAAAATTTCGCCCTTGTACAATGACTTTAACCCATGCCGACTAGGCCCCAAAGTTTNTACCATGGCTTACTCACATACAAAATTTCGCCCTTGTACAATGACTTTAACCCATGCCGACTAGGCCCCAAAGTTTTTAAAAATAGTCTTTTTTTACTCCTCCGTAATATGTGGCTAGATCTTATCACAATTTTATTTTTAGGTATAACATGAAACTAAAACAACAATGAACACTAGATAAGTATATTAGACACAAAAAAACACCAAAAAAGTTATGTGGATATGTTTTTTTAAGTCTCCTTTTTGCAGTCAGGATACAGTTTTCTGTATTCTTGAACACAGCGTAAAAGGTACTGCTTCTGTTCTTCCTTAGTTGTGATTTTTTCATGAAATTCTTGCATAAGTTTGACAGCTCTTTCAGCTATATGATTGACTGCCTTCAGAGAAAAAAAATTTTCTTTTCGCTCTATTTAAGCGACCAGTATTAGATGCCGTGGTATCACAGCACATTATTTGTACCTGGTCATCGAGGTTCCAATCGTGAAGCGCATTCAAAACAGCCTCTGCTTGGGCTTTTCCAGTAGAACTATCCAGTTTTGGCACACCAAGAGGTTCTTCCTTTTCTTCGCATGGACTCCTGATATCCAAGCCAGGCAATAATTTGCCATCCCATTGAACGGTGACTACNGTTCTTCCTTTTCTTCGCATGGACTCCTGATATCCAAGCCAGGCAATAATTTGCCATCCCATTGAACGGTGACTACATCAGGCACACCATCTTGAAAATCGGTCTTTATAGCTTCAGCTCTTGCCTTCCTCATCTGAGACCGAATCATTTGAATTGATGATTTGTTAATTGGATATTCGTCGATGCTGAGACCTAGCACTTCCACTGTAGCCTGAAAAATGTAGACGGAATCCCTAATGCTCAGCTGGCATCTGTCCAAAGCAGCTATCAGTTTCGGTGATACAAAATCCTTTCTTCCTCTTTTTCCAGACATTTCAGCCGCTACAGTGTGTGATGTCTCAGGCAAAGATTCTGCGTCAGAGTGGAGAAAACTACCATGTATTTCTTGATGTGATAAGTCGTGCGATGTAGAAGAAGTAGATGTAGCTAGTTTTCCTTTGTCTTCCACTTTTTGTTGCTTTGACCTATCTTCTTTCTCAGCAAATTTTTTATCTACGCCCACCAAGCAGCCTGGACAACCTGGTTCTCTCTGTCTCTGTAAGAACATTTTATCTTCCTCTGTTTCCATTCTTTCAAGGGCATCGGCGTGTGCGATATCAAGTAAGTTATCCAAATCCGTTCCAAATTTTTCCGCCCACCTTTTCCCAAAAAATAATGTACTCGCGAATAACAAGATTTGCGCTTTCACTTACATTCTATTTAACTTCTCAAGTATTAAAAAACAAAACTTGTTGATTTGACTGTAATTTTGCACCCATTATTTGGTGGTTTGCCTCCCCGACTAAGAAAATACTTTTTTTAGCACTTCGTAATTCCACTGACATCTTTGAACAATAAAACAATTTGTGTCAATGTCGCGACGTACCGCATTAGAATGACAACAAAGTGAGTGCGCGCTGCTTCTCTAGTGTAACTTGTATGAACATGCTCCAATGCAAGTCGGCACGGGTTGTAGTACTCCAAATGAGTTGAAATTTGTTGTGCAAGTATTTTATAGTAAAACGAAAATTAATTGTCCCTATGCATAACAAAATTTACTACTTCAAAAATAAGGGACACCCCACTCTACACCTTTGGCTGCTGAAGTTGCAGAAGGTACTAACTACGCGAACAAAGCTTCCATTTTAAGCTTTTAACGTCTTATTCAATACTATTGAATGTCATTCCAACCTGCAATCAATTACGCATTTGTTCCAAAAATTGATTCAGCACAAACTATTGCAAATGATCACTCAAACTAGGGATGGGGCAAATGACAAAATGTTGGAACTGTGACAAGCTGTGACGGTAGTCATTGTGATATATAGCAGTGACTGTCACGTTTCATATGTAAATTCATGGAAGCCACTACATCATCCTATGCATAACTTAAACAACCAAAGGAGATAAATAATTTGTATTCTATAGTATACGAATAACTAGCGTTTAAATAGTCGGCTCCTTAACACACAGATCATAAAATATGAGTANATACTATTGAATGTCATTCCAACCTGCAATCAATTACGCATTTGTTCCAAAAATTGATTCAGCACAAACTATTGCAAATGATCACTCAAACTAGGGATGGGGCAAATGACAAAATGTTGGAACTGTGACAAGCTGTGATGGTAGTCATTGTGATATATAGCAGTGACTGTGTCACGTTTCATATGTAAATTCATGTAAGCCACTACATCATCCTATGCATAACTTAAACAACCAAAGGAGATAAATAATTTTTATTCTATAGTATACGAATAACTAGCGTTTAAATAGTCGGCTCCTTAACACACAGATCATAAAATCTGAGCAGCAGCTATCTTCTCACACTTTGCCCTCCCTGCTCTATGCTGGGGCATGTGACAAGGTAGTCTCTCAGTACTACTAGGCACTAGGCAAGCTCTAGTAGGTGGGTAAGGTAACCTAAACTGTGTGTAAGGTAAGGGCAGGCNGACGGTAGTCATTGTGATATATAGCAGTGACTGTCACGTTTCATATGTAAATTCATGGAAGCCACTACATCATCCTATGCATAACTTAAACAACCAAAGGAGATAAATAATTTGTATTCTATAGTATACGAATAACTAGCGTTTAAATAGTCGGCTCCTTAACACACAGATCATAAAATCTGAGCAGCAGCTATCTTCTCACACTTTGCCCTCCCTGCTCTATGCTGGGGCATGTGACAAGGTAGTCTCTCAGTACTACTAGGCAAGCTCTAGTAGGTGGGTAAGGTAACCTAAACTGTGTGTATGGTAAGGGCAGGCCTTCCAGAGAGCAGGAGCTTCTCTCTGGCATTGATGCCCAAGGATTGGTTTACTCCCCAATGGAGGGTGTCTCTACACCTGCTGGTGGCAGTCTCGCTCACCAACTTAGTGATGCCCAGAAAAGTGGCCCATCATCACTAGTAGCGAGATGCTCGAGTCGAGTAAGGTTTCCAACTTGAGAGGTGCACGTACCCTTAAGGGTGGTGGAATGCCTCGCTACACGTACTCCTCAGAGAGTGCAGAGAAGCTGGGCACCACAGCACGGCGGTCAGGCTTGCAGATGAGTCTTGAAGATGATGTTCAGTGCTAGACAGCAAGGTGAGCAGGTATATCTGCTAGGCAGGTGTCCCTAGAGACCTGTGCTAGCCCTCTTTATGGATGAGGGAGGGAGCACAACGGAGGAAAGAAAGTTTATTTTCCCGCTGTGCTAGCAGTATTCGCATTCTGTACCCCAGTCTGGAAGGCTGCTCCAGGGGTAGAATGCAACCAGGTCGCCCAAGGCAGGTGTGCATGCAGTGCAGGTTGCCTGCATTCAGGCAGAGCAGACCTCATGGGCCTACTCAAAGGTAGCACTGCAGACGTTGCGAGAGTGCGACGATGACATGTCTTAAGATTGGGGGGAGAGGAGCTCAGGCAGAAGAAACATGTTTCATGCATGTTGCCAGTGGGCGCATCAAGCATGTCAAGCTGGAAGCAGATGCCACAGGTGCGCAGGATATCATCCTCGGCATTGTGAAGCTGGATGAGGACTTGTAGTCATGAAAAACGTGGCAGGCTCTCTGGGATGCTTTCTCCCTATTCACTCAATTCAGTTTTGCGTCACAAAAGGATATATGCTGATATGTAAACTGGTAGTGTTCTGGCGACTCTGACTAGATAAGGGGGAAATCCATCTTACCCTTAGTGTGAGGTACTGTGTTATAGTGGCTGAAGGTAAAGTATTTATTTACAATAAGGTAAGTCATGCGAGTCTTGATGTTCAAAGATATCAGTCTGCGGCAAATCTAGACAAAATAAGGAACAACTTGATTATGAAGGACTTAGCTTTAAGGGCTTATTATAAGGGAAATGTACGTAATAATTCCTCTAGCGGTAGGTTACTGTAGATAGACTGAGAAAACTTACGATGCTTGGCATTTCCTATATACGGTGCATCTGGATATAGAAGCTAGCTAAGGCCACGCAAATTCGGCTGGGGCACATTGTAACACACACACAAAAGTAGAAAAGGTAAAATACAAATGCATGAACAAGTAAAATATTTGGAGCCACTGTTTGCAGGAGTCCATTTTGTGTGGCTCAGAGAGTTACTGTCTCAGTTTTATGTGGCACGCAGCCCTCATAAAGAAAAGGTGGCTTTACACAATTGAAGAAAAAGTTACGGTGGAGCTAAGTTAAAAAGTCTCTTTTGTCATTTGGTTTGGCTCGGCTCAATGAGATTACTGGTTTACATGGCACACGTGCCATGGAAAACAAAGATTCTATATCAAGCAAAGACAAAATACACTTGCAACAGATTAAGAGAAGGCTCAAGCCTGTAAACGAGGTGGGAATGCAGCGAAACAGACTGTACTAGGTAGATAAGTAGCACATTACGAGAACACACTAGGACATTGCTTTAAAGATAACATCCTAAAATTTACATAGGACATTGCTTTAAAGATAACATCCTAAAATTTACATGGTGCTGTGCCATGAATAGTGGAAGTGAAGCTATGTAGGCATAAATATTTGTAATGTTTACATGGATTAGCAGTACATAGTTGCTAATGTTTGACAGTGAAGCTGCGTTTAAAGCTTTATGAATGGAAACGAGAGTGAAAGTTTTGCAGTGAAGTGTGCTTGTAATTAATTTTAGCTTTCATAGATAAAAATAACATCAATCAAAGGACATTTGTGCACATAAACAATAAATCTAATACAAAAATCTTATAGCATACAACTGTGCAACTTAGATGTAGGCTTTTACCTTGCTTTTGCATGTGCATAGTACTAGAAAATCACTGCAGATCACACTTTACATTCTTGTGGGGTAAAAGGGAGGAGTACTCTGATTTTGCCCAGGGGATTCNGAAAATCACTGCAGATCACACTTTACATTCTTGTGGGGTAAAAGGGAGGAGTACTCTGATTTTGCCCAGGGGATTCACTCTATTGAAGCACTCCCTATTTCTAATCTATGCTAAGGAGAAAAGCACTGTGTACAGCTGTTGTTTGGAGGGATCTTAACTGCTAGTATTTACACACACGGCACTCCTGCGATGTGACACACTCAGCATGTGGGTAAATGCTACTTCCCACATAGATAGTCTGTGTGACTAAGCAGGCACCATGAGTAACAAGTTTCTCAGGCGCACAGTGTCTTTCCTGCTGCTGCTGCTGCTGCTGGTTGGCTCTAACGGCTGCCGTAGGAACTGGAACACGTGACAGAAACTGATGGTGGAGCTGGGTGGAGCTGTCGTCTCTGAAACGGGCGTTGTATCAGGAATGGCTGACAACGCTGGCCAGCGGGCAGCTGGCGGCATGGTGTGTGTCTGTAGTGCCCAGGCCTCACCTCAAAATAGTTGCTCAGCATCCACACCAGGGAAATTGGCATCATTGCTCGAGTGGGACATAACAAGCAGCAGCAGCAGCAGCAGGCGCGGGCGTGCTCTCAGTTGGTTACAAGGTCACGACCTTCAACTGGACAGGTGGAGAGGTACTTCCCCTCCGCGATAGCTGCTGGGTTTCCCAAGATTACAGGCTCGCATAAGTCATCCGCGAGGTAGAATTCTTCTTACGACTTCTGTCCTCCAATGTCGATTGTTAAGACCGCCTTTCCATTGGTTTGTATGGTAGCGCCATTTTGTGCCATGTGAATTACCTCTGCTCGGCTTTATCACATGTGGTGTCAGAGTTATCAGCATACTGTGGATAAAATTAGCACTAGCGGCTGTGTCCAAAGTTGCAAGTAATACCTGGCCTTTAATTTGTATTGTTGTTCGCAGGGTTCTTCAGTGATGAATAACTTGCGAGTACATTAACTGCTGGTGCTATGGGTTTGGCCGGTTTACTGCTTGCCCTTGCTTGCATTGTTGGCAGCAGCCTATTTCTGCTGGTATACTGGGCAGTCTCTGTGAAAGTGCCTTTCAGGGCAATTCCAGCACTTCAAAAACTGATAACCTTTCAGTAGTGGTGGGGTTGCGGCACGCTTCTTGATTTTACTGCTTGCGGGTTGCTGCATCTTCGTCCATGCTACGCTTTCGTTTTCAATGCTACATCTTGCTCACATGTCCACACACATCGTACTAGTTCTTTGATTGTGCATGGGTTGGGTTCCTGCAGATGGAACTGAATTTCCAGAAGTAGTAGATGGGGGATTAGCTCCACACCCTCATCCTCTTCAGCCCCAGGGTGAATATGTCGAAACATTGAGGCTTTTTGGTGTACGAAAATTACTGCCTCTTCGCCAGCTTTTTGCACAATGCTTTTTGCACAATTGNGGAGTAAAGCTCCTTATGGAGTCTGGTGACTATTTTCTTTCCAGGGATGTGCTCAATGAGGTACTCCTCTAAGTGTTCCTAAGTAGTGATAAAATCACAGTATCTCTGCCACCATTTTAAGACGTCACCATGCAGTTGTGCTTTGGCATGTGACAGCCAGAGGGCTCATGATATTTTGGTATGTTTTAATTCTGTTACGTAGACTTGCAGGAAGTGCCTTGGGTCTTCTTAAGGACATCCTGCACATTTTGGTAGAAGGCTTTCGTCAGGAAATGTGTACCCAGCTTTGATTGGTTGTGGGACCCTTTATGTTGTGATAGGCCAATTGGATTTGCAAATATGGCAAAGTAATGAGAGTACTTGTAGGTATCTAATTCAGTTGGCCTAGCCAATACATACATGGTGGAGAGTCCTTGGACTCTGTTAATGTGAGATGCAGAACACTGCCTGTCCCTTCGCAACCTGGGTAGTCGCATCAGAGCTGACGCTCACTGCAATAGCCACGGTGGTACTGTAGTCCATCCAAAATTCCTAGTCTTCCTCACCCCAACCTAAACACGTGAAGTGGAACCCCCTGCTGCAATATGTGTACTCTATCCTCTGCAGTCTGGAGCAGCGCACCAGTTAACATCGCTTGAGGTGTGGGTCATTTCGCAGGTTCGTGAGGCTGCTGGGGTGTTATCTGCCATTTTGATATTGCACTTAAGTCAAGGTTAATTCAAAATACCAGAAGCTCTTCAAAATTTTTAATGAACTAATTATCAGAAAAATGAACATGCATTGGAACCGCGCTATAACGAGTATGGCCTATAGCGACACATCCACCATTGCGATAGTTTTTGAATGCACTGTCATTTTCCCTAACATTTGAAAGGTACTTAACTTCGTTTATAAAGAAAATCTGTCAATGAAGCCTTTCGCTATAGCGATAAGAACATTTGTAAACTCGTATTTTCAAAATGTTTAAACACGTTGTATCGCAAGTGACATTCGCCCACTTGCCACGCGCGAGCCAGCCTTTGTTAGTCTGTGTGGCGACACTCACGTTGCCCGGAGCTACGACGCTTTACATCATCGCGGGGGTAGAGAAGAGCAGCCGGAGGGTGTTGAGGGATAAGGAAAAGGGTATTATAGGGAAGGGGAGAGGTACGAATGGTAGTAGAGTTAGTCGTGGCCAAGAAAATAGGGGTACGCTGGTTAAGAGAGGAAGGGAAAAGGGGAATGGTGGCGGCGAGATGCTAGCAGCCTACCGCTTCGCTCCTGTTATGCTGTGGGGGTAGGAAGACTCTGCCGCTTGCAAGGTCATTGCATCGCCACCTGCAAGGCATGCAAGGGTANACGTTGCCCAGAGCTACGACGCTTTACATCATTGCGGGGGTAGAGAAGAGCAGCCGGAGGGTGTTGAGGGATAAGGGAAAGGGTATTATAGGGAAGGGGAGAGGTACGAATGGTAGTAGAGTTAGTCGTGGCCAAGAAAATAGGGGTACGCTGGTTAAGAGAGGAAGGGAGAAGGGGAATGGTGGCGGCGAGATGCTAGCAGCCTACCGCTCCGCTCCTGTTATGCTGTGGGGGTAGGAAGACTCTGCCGCTTGCAAGGTCATTGCATCACCACCTGCAAGGCGTGCAAGGGGAAAAGCATGATTATGTCAACAGTTGCTAGACAATGCTACATTGTTTATGATACCGTAATTACTCATGTATAGTGCGCACCATGATTTTTGCAACAAGTACCAGGAAGAATTTCTTTTAAAAATAAAATTGCACCAACAATTTGTGGCACTTGTTAGTATGTAACAAATTATTCTTCTTTTACCTTAATGTGTGGTGATTGTGATATGTTTTGAAAATAATTTAATTAACTAACTTGCGGTGCTAAAAGCCAGAACATTGTGGCCCCGCCGCCACTTGTCATCACTGCCGAAGCTCAGAGCGGAGGTAGTTCAGGCCCCTTGAAGGGCCCTTAACCACCCAGCGGGGTTCTCATCTGACCTACAAGGAGATTAAGAAGAAGCACGATTGGCCCACTCCCAACTCCCTGCACCATCCCAATTTGTAGTTACGGAGGTTTCCCTCTGCAGCTAATTTAATGGACACACTGAGTTTCCCCAGCAACCCCCGGCATCCCATAATATTCCCCTCCACATGCCAGCACAGGAAAAGAGGTGGGAGGCAGCACTGCCTAGGTGGTTGACTCTGCTTTAGTTCAGTTGTTAAATAAAATGGGAATTTTGAATATTACAGGTTCTAAAAGTATTAAAAATGGATTTTAAATGCCAGAATTTGTTATAAAAATGTCTTATATCACGAGGGAGTGACCCAAGAAAAGTTTTGAAATTAAAAAATTAGTTTTCTATAAACAGTGATTTTAAGTAACTGGTATTTAAAGAATGATTTCACGAGTGATTTTAAGTTGCTGTTTTAATTAGAAATACTATTGAAAGTTTACTAGTATGTTATTTTGTATGTTGATGGGTTGATTTGGTTAAATTATGCTTATTTCCTAGTGGGTGTGTGTCACTCTGCCAAGCGAGTAAAAGTTGGTTTGGAAACTTGGTTTTAAAATATTTTAAGTCGCGAAAAGATGCTGAGGGCATGTAATTAATGATTTAAAACAGTTTGTTTAGTTATTATTCTTTCAGTAATACTTGAAAACAATAATTAGTTTTGAGAAAGAAAGCTTGAAAAAAAAAATTGTGGCATGCTGTAAGATGAAAGGTACCCTATGGTCGTTAAAAGACCGTTAACAACTGCTGCAGGTGGCCCGCTTTATTTTTCTTTTACGCCACCTGCTGGTTCTTTTTTGCCGAGTTGGAATGTCACTCCTANTGTTGGAATGTCACTCCTAAAAAAAACGTTATGTCACCTCTTTCTTTCTTCTCAACCTGAGAGGCTGGCTATCCTCTGTCTTACAGGGAAACAAAGAAGGTTTGGAGGAATTTATAGATTGACAACATGAATGTGAAAGGGAGTGGAGGGGAAACTTAAACATGTGGAAGCTCTGCTTTGAGGCGTGACAGGTTTGAAAAATGATGATGAGGAGGGGGGGAGACAGGAGAAGAAGAGGTAGGTGAAAGAGAGAGACAAGGAGTGAAGTAGCGCGCTGATTGGTAGGCAACTAACTCCATCCCGCAACACGAAAATTTGGAGGTGGGGACAAAGAAAAGAGTTGGAAGACACGTCGCGCGCGTCTGCTGGTCGCTACATACACTTCATACGCGTAGTTTACGACATTCTTTAAACACAGAATCTACAAGGCCTACAACCTACCTGGTTGGAAGGGCAACACTGTACATTACACATAGTAAATTTGGGCACAATACTTTTGTACACTCTAAAAAAAAANTATTCCCCTCCACATGCCAGCACAGGAAAAGAGGTGGGAGGCAGCACTGCCTAGGTGGTTGACTCTACTTTAGTTCAGTTGTTAAATAAAACTGGAATTTTGAATATTACAGGTTCTAAAAGTATTAAAAATGGATTTTAAATGCCCAAATTTCTTATAAAAATGTCTTATATCGCGAGGGAGTGACCCGAGAAAAGTTTTGAAATTAAAAAATTAGTTTTCTATAAACAGTGATTTTAAGTAACTGGTATTTAAAGAATGATTTCACGAGTGATTTTAAGTTGCTGTTTTAATTAGAAATACTATTGAAAGTTTACTAGTATGTTGTTTTGTATGTTGACGGGTTGATTTGGTTAAATTACGCTTATTTCCTCGTGGGTGTGTGTCACTGCAAAGCGAGTAAAAGTTTGTTTGGAAACTTGGTTTTAAAATATTTTAAGTCGAGAAAAGGCGCTGAGGGCATGTAATTAATGATTTAAAACAGTTTGTTTAGTTATTATGCTTTCAGTAATACTTGAAAACAATAATTAGTTTTGAGAAAGAAAGCTTGAAAAAAAAAATTGTGACGTGCTGTAAGATGAAAGGTACCCCGTTAACAACTGCTGCAGGTGGCCCCCTTTATTTTTCTTTTACGCCACCTGCTGGTTTTTTTTGCAGTGTTGGAATGTCACTCCTAAAAAAAACGTTATGTCACCTCTTTCTTTCTTCTCAACCTGAGAGGCTGGCTATCCTCTGTCTTACACGGAAACAAAGAAGGTTTGGAGGAATTTATAGATTGACAACATGAATGTGAAAGGGAGTGGAGGGGAAACTTAAACATGTGGAAGCTCTGCTTTGAGGTGTGACAGGTTTGAAAAATGATGATGAGGAGGGGGGGGAGACAGGAGAAGAAGAGGTAGGTGAAAGAGAGAGAGAGACAAGGAGTGAAGTAGCGCGCTGATTGGTAGGCAACTAACTCCATCCCGCAACACGAAAATTTGGAGGTGGGGACAAAGAAAAGAGGTGGAAGACACGTCGCGCGCGTCTGCTGGTCGCTACATACACTTCATACGCGTAGTTTACGACATTCTTTAAACACAGAATCTACAAGGGCAGCCCGTAAGAACCACCTGGTTGGAAGGGCAACACTGTACATTACACATAGTAAATTTGGGCACAATACTTTTGTACACTCTAAAAAAAAATGGGGTATGGTAAATTATGGTACTGTATACCGAAAACTCGCTATAGCGATAATTTATTTTGCCATTGTCGACTATCGCTATAACGCGGTTCCACTGTAGTTACTTCCAATTTTACAGTTTCATGTACTGTGGCAGTCAGTCAAGGTCACATTTTGGGACACTAGCAGCTCTTCCAGTTTACTTTGCGTGTGTGAGGGCAGAGACCATGTTATGTTTCAAATGACGTACAAATTCTTGGCACAACCATTGTAGTTTTCGGTTCACACAGTTGTGCAACTTTCACAAGTTTTATTACTTAATTGTGTACCGGGTCTTAAGGTGATAGTTTTGTTTGTGTAGGAGCAGTTATATATACAATGAGTTTTAGCCCAATAAAATACAGTTTCTCTTTTTCTGATGACAGCTATATTGTGATGAATAATGATAAATCATTTGACATGGTCAAAACTTATTTGGACACTTTTCCACAAGCCGTTCAACTACGTGTGTGTTGTGTACTTTACAATAATTTTCTTATGTACCCCAATTTTTGCCATAAATGCTTATTTTCAGGATGGCAGNTAAAATACAGTTTCTCTTTTTCTGATGACAGCTATATTGTGATGAATAATGATAAATCATTTGACATGGTCAAAAATTATTTGGACACTTTTCCACAAGCCGTTCAACTACATNGAATAATGATAAATCATTTGACATGGTCAAAACTTATTTGGACACTTTTCCACAAGCCGTTCAACTACATGTGTGTTGTGTACTTTACAATAATTTTCTTATGTACCCCAATTTTTGCCATAAATGCTTATTTTCAGGATGGCAGGAAATAAATTACGTAAGTCTTTATATTTACTACGGTGATATGTAGCTTCACTCTCATGTTGTTTACAGTTGTATTCATGTTAATTTAAGTCACCGGTGATTACTATGGCATCATAATTTTCAGTGAAAAGTTCTTTTAAATACTTTTACTTCAAGCAGAGATGACATTTGTAATTTAAGCAGTTTACTCCCTCTGGTTTCAGTGTTTGCAATTACGAGCCAATTACGAGCCTCTGTGTGTACGAAACTTAAAATTGTACGTTTATGTGAATAACTGTATGCTGGTTTCTCAGTAGCGCGATTTGACATGGCACAATGAGCTGTAGCCAGAACGAAGCTACCGAAGCCAGCTGGTTGTTGCCGTCCAACTGCTATAAATGCATTACACTAAATTCAGATGTTGCTTTTGTCAGTGTCGAACGATGACGGAGAAAAATCAGCATTGAATATTTATTTACTTATTTAATACAGCGATCANCAAGCAGAGATGACATTTGTAATTTAAGCAGTTTACTCCCTCTGGTTTCAGTGTTTGCAATTACGAGCCAATTACAAGCCTCTGTGTGTACGAAACTTAAAATTGTACGTTTATGTGAATCACTGTATGCTGGTTTCTCAGTAGCGCAATTTGACATGGCACAATGAGCTGTAGCCAGAACGAAGCTACCGAAGCCAGCTGGTTGTTGCCGTCCAACTGCTATAAATGCATTACACTAAATTCAGATGCTGCTTTTGTCAGTGTCGAACGATGACGGAGAAAAATCAGCATTGAATATTTATTTACTTATTTAATACAGCGATCACAGGCCTTGAAGACCACGCGTTGCCTGGACAAGTTGCCTCTATCTCGGCCGGTCTAATGCTTTCCTCCTCCAATCTCAGTCGACACCCAACAGTTTTAGGTCTTTTTCCAACTCATCCCGCCATTGTAGTCTTTGTCTTCCAAGGGGACACATTTTACTTGGTATCCCTTCCATCACTGCTCTCGGCATTGCATCGTCGGGCATCCTTATCACATGACCAGCCCATTGTATCCATCTGCTTTTCAAGATGTCCATGATTTTGCATCTGCCCATCGTACTGTATGTAGACTTCTTCGTTCATCCTATTTCCACTCTCCTCTATCTTTGATAGAATATTTATTATTATTGAATATTTACTTTGTGTAAAAAAGAAAAAATGGAAAACAGTATATATTGCAAGAAAAATGCTTGTTAGTCATTTACGTATACAACGAAAATAAACTTCTATATTTGAATTGTTTATTATCAAAGAATCTATCCTCAAAATGTTTACGTTTGTAATATTTATTACATTGTTCTTTAAATTTTTAATTGAAGTTTTTACTGATTATATTCTGCAATGGCAATCTCCTTGCTAGTTGTAATGTATTCACTATTATATGACAGCGTGGTCTGAGATAACCTTTGCCGCTGACAATTTGTTGCTCATAGTGAACTGCATTGGATTTTGTTGACATTGGGCATGTCACACCACATTGCATCATTGTATTGGCATCTCGGAAATAGGGTGGAAATTATATTTGTGATTTAGGTGGTTTTGCCACCAGCATAGCAGACAGCAATGTGTGTTGCTGCCTGCTGCTACCTATAAGGTAATAAATAACAGCAATTGATAACATGAAAACTGTTACTCACCGGGTACGGTCTGAGAGTGACACAAATAGACGAGAGATTTAAACACAAACATTCATAAATACGGTAAACATGCCATTATGTTCTTAATGTAATTACAGTTTAGAAAGTTACTTAGCTGTGGAAAACATGTAAACTTTAACAAAAAAACTTCAAATGCGGGCTGCTTGTCTGCTAAGCCTCCCGCGTGCTTGTGGGCCAGTCTGAAAGCCATCCACCCACTCCACCCTGCTAACAATTATACTTTTTATTCTACAAAAACAGTCTATGTTATGATGAACCCAACTTTTGTCAGTCCTGTATTTTTCTCCAAAGCTTTAATGTCCATGTAAGACCTGCACCCGTACTTTTCAAACTTGTTTCCGAGAAAACAATGTGCAGTTGGCACACAGGTGAATACTGTAATTTGTTGAGCTTAATTCGTGTTTGCAAATTATATACACATACTGTTTACTTGTTATCCAACCAGTTTATAATATTGGTCTCCACCTTTGTTGTTGGGGTTGTGGTGGCTGAGTGGTTAGCCTGCTTGCCTCCCACCAAGCCGAACCGGGTTCAATCCCTGGCCGGGTTACCGGATTTTGGCAAGTGGGAATCGTGCCAGACGATGCCGTTGGTCGGCAGGTTTTCTCGGGGATCTCCCGTTTTCCCTGCCCTTTCATTCCAGCACCATTCCATACTCACATCAATCACCATCATCGGCTCTCAAGATTTCGCTGTTAAGAGCTGCTCAAATCTCTTCACTCACTCACTCACTCACTCACTCACCCACCCACCTTTGTTGTTTGTGTACACCACACATGTTTTTGCTTAATTGTTTGTTTGATAACCCAGCATGTTGTGCATCAAGCATCTTGGTGTCTCAAGTAATGTGTAATTCAGCTATTTGGTGTTTTTGTGTTGCAGAACCTGCTACAAGTGTGCGAGAGAATTCCAACTATAGGCACGCAACTGAAAATTCTCTCCACAGTCAAGGCAACCATGCTGGGTGCTCAAGGTGAGACTTATTTTTTTCTTTGGGTGACAAAATTAGGCTTTGTGGCAAGTACATTGATAATACAACTCTGTTAAAGCAAACAAATTTACAGAAAGGTTTTTTGGGTACGTAATATAAGAAAAGTATTGTGTTTTTTTTCTTTTTTTTTTTTTCCCAAATTATATTTTCAATTTTTTTAATAATTATGTTCTTGACCTGGAATGGCAGTCAACTGGGAGTTTTATTTGATGCACCTACAAGAATGCGTTGCCTTCGTGGTTGTTTGCACGAAGGGCTGAGCAGTCATTTAGGTCTCATTTGTAGGGATAGAGAGTTACAGTGTGAAAATGTATTACGTAAACACAATGGGTTCACACATGGGTTGACACCTTTCTTTCACATATCTGATTTCGAAATGTATTTGCCCACAAGATATAATGGTAAGCTAATAAATCTCTTATTTATGACTGAATTTTTATATAAATGGTTCTGTGTTGTGCAGATTTGTGTTTAAATAAATGGTTGAGCTAATACAGATTTATTCCTGGTTATTAAAGGAGGTAATATAATAATGTTCTAGTATTAGATAAATAAATCATTTCTATTTAATTGATTGTAATTTTTTCATTTTAGAAAGCTAGACAGTATGAGACACATTCATTATTGTAACCAGAATATGCTTTAGATCCGCAGAAAAAATAAATCGGTGAAAANCTAGACAGTATGAGACACATTCATTATTGTAACCAGAATATGCTTTAGATCCGCAGAAAAAATAAATCGGTGAAAAGGTAAATAGTTGTCTGAAAGACGTAATATTGTTCTGCTGCAAGTAGGGTTGTACCAAACCTTTGGGTGTTTTGCGCAAGTGGCATCACAATCACACACCTGCTCTATCTTCCTCATGAAGTGAGTACCAGTACTCATTGTAGTAAACTGATTTGCCATCCCAGACAGGAGCTAATTACAAGTATAATGCAGTTTTACAAATAAAACATTATGCACTAATTTTGTTTATTGAAGCTCTTTTCCAACAATTTAATAGTAGAAAATCAATATTCATATTTCTAGCTTGGATAGTCATAAAGGTGCTGCAAATGTCTTTCATAGATAAGAAAAATCAGAAGCTAAAAAAATTTGTATGACAAAGATGATCAGGAAAGGAAATTAAGATTATTTTGCTCCATTCGATAGATGCAGAGTCAATCAATATTTACCGTCCAGGAGTGTCTCAAAACTGCAGATATGAACACACATTATCCTCAAATGAGTATCAACATAATGGGACTGCGAATTGACCTATGTGCAGCACTGGAAACATTTTGTTACAGTTTGCTAGAACTAGAAAATATAATGTTATTCATTCACAAAACAATATTTTAAAAGGTAGGCATGTTCTGGTTAAAATTATTTCTTNACTAGAAAATATAATGTTATTCATTCACAAAACAATATTTTAAAAGGTAGGCATGTTCTGGTTAAAATTATTTCTTATAACTGCAGATATGAGCGCAAATTACCACCAAAACACGAATGTTATCTTCATTGTAAAACATAATTAGCATGGCAACATATTTTTCTGCCACAACTGTTATGCCANACTAGAAAATATAATGTTATTCATTCACAAAACAATATTTTAAAAGGTAGGCATGTTCTGGTTAAAATTATTTCTCATAACTGCAGATATGAGCGCAAATTACCATCAAAACACGAATGTTATCTTCATTGTAAAACATAATTAGCATGGCAACATATTTTTCTGCCACAACTGTTATGCCANCAAAACACGAATGTTATCTTCATTGTAAAACATAATTAGCATGGCAACATATTTTTCTGCCACAACTGTTATGCCAGTGAACAAAAATGTTTGTAAACAAATGCTAGGAATCCAATCAATGCACACATTTCTCTCGCCTTTTAACTTTTGTTCTATTTCATGGCAGGCACTGAAAGATGATATTAAGCTATCTTAAATCCAGTACTCATTTAGGATGTTACAGCTGGGTCTCTGTTTATTTTGTTTATTGGAAAAGTATGGTTTGGGGTCGGGGGTGTGCTTTAGTTTAACGTCTTTCACAAGACCAGGCGACATTGCTTTTCGGTTCTTCTTACGAAGCAGTTATCACTTTAAATTGCATATTGTTTTGATGGAGCAGTGGAAAATTTTGCTTGGACTGAAATAACATCAAAACTATAAAAACTCGGTTAGCTTTAACTTCACCAAAAGAACAAAACAAAACAAAGAGTTGAAAGGGCTTTTTTAAGCCATGTATATTTAAAAAAATTCTAAGCTNTCACCAAAAGAACAAAACAAAACAAAGAGTTGAAAGGGCTTTTTTAAGCCATGTATATTTAAAAAAATTCTAAGCTTGTAACTATTTTTATAAACACACACAAACTTACTGTTATTAATCCTGTTTCTGAACACTTGTATAAAAATTTGAGTAGATTTCTTTTCTAAAATCGCGTTTGTCTGCCAAGGATACAAAATAATTTATTTGCAGAATCATTCATGTTTCCCTAATCCAACCAATTTAAACTTGAAAATGTAAATATATTGGCTGACCGTCAAAACAGATCCGGAAATGGTGGATCAGGCTATTTTACGAAGTTGTGTGCTGATATTATGCTTCACAGAAGACATCCTGAAAAGGCGCATATAATCAACTATGCTGAATGAAAGCAAATATAAAAATAATTAATAACTGCTAATAAAATATTCAGACAACACCAGAAACAAGCACGCTTACAAGGCAAGTAGTCAGCACTCTGCTCTGTGGTTACTTGGCGTAGTTGCTCTTTGTGTGCGGAGCAGGGATGAGTAATTTTTTCACAAAATGATTTCAAAGAGTGGTCCTGGAGAGAGGAACTGGAACTAGAGTTCTGAACAAGCCAATCGAATGGTTCTGTTGGAACGCCGCACTATTCCACCTCTTCCTTACGAAAAATGCATAAAATTTGTAAATATATTTTTTGTAGTTCACTTCTTTTTATTATTATTCAAAATTCATTGTTAAAAAAATTTATAAACCACATCTTAAAATTTGGATACCACTAGTATTATTTAAGTACACTGGGAAATAACTCGATGTTTCAGCATCCCAGTGTTGCAAACTTGTTAACGGTTCCAGCAAATGAACCGTTCCAGAGATGAAATTGGTGTCAATCTTGGAACTCTTGGGAACTCCCAAATGGTTTTGGCGAATGAACTGTTCCGGAGATGTAATCACTCTCAATCTCAACCATTGCGAACTTTTGAACCTTCTGGCAAATTATCTAAAACACTCGCAGTCTTGGAACTGTTGTGAACTGTTAAAAATGTATGAAATGTAATACAAACCCAAAATGGAATAGAAATGTGAGTAGTGAAAAAAGTTTGTGTATCCATTGTTTCCTGCAGAAATTTAAATTGTTACGAATTATTTACACAAGTATGAAATATGTTTCACAAAATATTTTCTGATAATGAAGTAGTTACAGTTGCACTACAACAGTAATACAGTCGGACCCCGATTTTACGAGTACCGGATTTAATGAGGCAGCGATTTTATGAGGCCATTCTTAAGAACCATCTGAAAATCACAAAAATTGATAAAAATTGAAAAATTCTGGGTAGAATGTAAAAAAAATTGCAATGACAACCAATTAAAATTACGTTTGCCAGTCCACAGTGATAAAATATATGGGTTTTAATATTGCCACTCTTAATTTGTACACAGCGATAGAAAATCCGTTAAAAAATGTGGCAGAGGTGTTTTGAAACGAGCACATCGCATGGCTCCTGATTAGTCGGCACTGTGCTGCGCGACACGTGACATCACAAGAGGGATTCTGTCCTCACCCATCCTCTCTCACTCACCCCTCTACCCCACCTCCCTACAGTCATTGCATGCTTATCTGTCGTGGCAACTGGCGACAGCAATGGTCTACTATCATGCATATAGCAACAAGACTAGCCAATAACAACATGCAATAACAACTGCCCGGTTAAAGGAAGGCCGCAGTCCTACTCTATTAATGGCAACCAGGTATAAAAGCGTGGTCACCTACCTTTCCCTTGAGGAATGGCGTTTACTAGGTAGCAGAGAGGTTTCATTTACAATTCACCCTAAAATTAGAACACATCAGTTTAGATTCTAGCGTATTTATTCTCAAGAGAATAAACTCTGTGATCCGTACTAACTTCTAGGCTCTCGTGGTTCTTAAGCAACCAGTGATAGTTATGTTAAGACAGGTGAAGGGGACCTGTTGGCAAAAGCTAGAGCAACTAAATTAAGTAGCCGTGAGAACGGCTTGAACCCCTGACTGTCGACTAGTGTTGTCCGTAAAGGACTTGAGGAAAACATGCCAAAGTATAGAGGGAGGGAGGGGAAGAGAGTGTGATAGGAGTGCTTGTGAGAGCGAGAGCGAGAGCACGAGCGAGAGAGAGTGAGCGAGCGTGTGAGAGAGAGGCTGGGGAGGGGGGGGTGTCGAAGACTTCTTTGGTAGCTGGTAGCGGGTCTGAAGACTTATAGAGGGTGTAGGTGTTTCATAGAGAAGACGGGGGCAGAGAGCTCTATCACAGCTGTGGTAGAGCAAACTGCTGAGTGTACAAGACAACTGGCATTCTGAGGGCGCGTCTGGTCTTCTATACAGCTTGACAGTGCTCTCCTTCAGTTTCATTCGGTTCGAGCATCTTTGGCGGGGTAGTTTTCCTTTGTGTGGGTGGTATCAGCGCTTGCTTACGGGCAGGCTGGCTTTGCCTGATTTGCTGGGCAGGGCGATTAACTAACATGCACTTTTGGCATGACTGGCAATATTGGCTCGTCTGCTGTTTCCTTCGTTGTCCCATGTTGGGAGCATACCTGTCAATTCTGGAGGCAAGCACACTCTGGGTTCCATTCTCCGTTGTGTCGCCATGCGTAATGAGTTGGAGTCAAAAAAAAGAATGGCAGTTAGTTGTGCATCGTGCGTCAACTAAAAAGAGCAAAGGGGCTTGGGGCCACCTCTACCTACCTTTATATATCTCAGAATTCTCTCACTCTGGAATTGCAATTATAAAATACCAGGGAATTATTAGTTTTGTTTTAGTTGCTCCCAGGCTTGATTTCACGCAACAGTTGAGTTATCTCCAGAGAGACATGTGCAACAGTACATGTATTAACTTTAGAAGTTGCTGTCAGCTGTTCCCAGTTCCCAGTTTACTCCTTTCAGTACTGAACATTGTATTTCTTTTGCTGTAGTTCATCAGTTCATCTCCAAACTCCTACAGCCATTTGCTATTTTCTCTTGAACCACCTTATCTGCATGCCTCTTGCCCCAGACCAATGCCCTCTACTCTGCATCATAACTCACAAGAACGAGAAATATATCTTGTTAGGCCAAGCAAACTAGGATTCAGCCCTTCAAGCAAAACTAGACTGGGTAGTCTCATTTGCTAGGAATTTTCTCATTTCTACTCTTCCTCACCCATATTTCTCCCACTATTTGCCCCGCCTTGCACCCATTAATATTCTTTGAAGACCCTTGATATCTTGTGGACTATACAGGATGGGTAACTTAGCAATCATTGCAAGAAATATTTGGACTGTGGTGAAACCTTGGGTAGGACTCTATTGCACCTTGCTCATCTACTTTCCCTCCACTACATCTTAATCAATGGCAGGGAGAATAGGGGTCAAATGGCCTATGATGGCACTACTTGGAATATCATAATAGGGATTGATCTCATCTCAAGCATTCTATTGGACTCCGTTTAAATATCACCGTAGGATTTTCTCAAAGAAAGGAGTAGAGAGGAATGCTGTGGCCATTAAGGCTGCACGGGTTCAAGTGAGCCTTGGAAGCTAGACTAGGACCTTTACTGTCTTTTCTCATCTAGGAGAGCTTGTGTTGATTAAGAGGAGAAGAGATCTGATTGAGACTCCCCAACTCACCTGGTTAATTTGTTCACATCTCTCAGACATGTCTAGCCCAACAGCAGGCGGTGGGCCAAGTACACACTTGTGCCAGGTATGGTCTATAGATCTGCCAAAAAATTCCCACCAAGCCTCTAGCCAGCAGTACATGCTTTACCAATGTTGTACAACCAACATCGAGAAACTGACTTCTCTCAGATCAGGTCCATCAAATTATACTCAGTTCATCCATTCTATCAACAGGAATATATTAGATGGCATCATTCATTTGCTGTCAGAGGCAACAAGCAAACAACAAAACTACTTAGTAGTTTGCTAGCTACCTGGCCGGCATTTCCCTCTGTCGTCACCACTAACATGTTTGTATCATTNTTCTATCAACAGGAATATATTAGATGGCATCATTCATTTGCTTTCAGAGGCAACAAGCAAACGACAAAACTACTTAGTAGTTTGCTAGCTACCTGGCCGGCATTTCCCTCTGTCGTCACCACAAACATGTTTGTATCATTTACTCCATCATGATCACTCACATTTTATCTGCTTTTATGTTAAAAGTAATGCTTTTTAGGGAGAAATTGCTCAATTATTGTTAAGCAACACATTCCTGGAAACTATCCTTGTAGAGGTGAACACAAAGTTTAAAAAATATCTGATGAATGCTCTAATTAGGCTCTTCAACTATATTTCACAACCCAGGTTTTAGGTTGTGTGCTGGTCCTGCATTGGTTTACGAGAGAACATGGTTTTATTTAATGATTAAGTGCTGGTCCATCTAATTATATTGTATTTGTGCTGTTTAAAAATTTTAAAAAACTTTTTGGGCACACTGTTTTTTAAATTTTACCTAACTTTATTTTGATGTATTTGCCTAATTGTGTCAGTATTTTGGTCATGTTAGGGTAATTGTGATTTAATTTATATTTCAGGGCAATGGTGTTATTTCAAAATTAATTTCAGATAGGAATTCGTGTTTTGGAAGTTAGTATGTCGTTAACTTCACTTCCAAGCATGGCTGGATGCCCGTCAGTAGCTCGCAGGCAGCTACGGTTTCACCAGATGTCCAGGGCTGTGTTTGCATTCCTACAGGCATGCTGCTGCTATGCCTGTACTTTTACCATGTCAGTTGACAATGTGCATGATTCTAGCTGTTGACAGGCTGTAGCACACTTGTGTTAGTGCTGCGTGCTGTTTTGGTACTCCTAGCATACATTAGGAGCGATGCGTGAACTAATGTTGTGCAATTCATACCCAGCACTGCATGCCAATACTCAAATCCATCTGTTATTTTGACCAAGGTCACCAGTTTAGGCAATTTATCGCAGATTATGCTACACAGCAACACGACATGTCATTTTGTAATATCACAGATTGCAGATTTAGTAATTTAAAAAAAAATGTACAGATTTTTTTAAATTATGCATACTAAGTACCTATAGCTATATTGGCAGTACTGCTGTTGTACTTGTGGATTTACCTACTTTTATATGTATTGTTACGTGCTCGCTGCTTCACTACCCGTGCTAGCGAGTGGAAGTGAACGACAGCAGTTACACTGAAGAGCCAGAAAAACTGTTACACCTGCCTAATATCGTGTAGGGCCCCCGAGCACGCAGAAGTGCCACAAGATGACATGGCATGGACTCAACTGATGTCTGAAGGTATGCAGTAGGCAATTCACAACATGAATCCTGCAGGGCAGTCCACAAATCCAATCTGCGCCAATTTGAGAAAGGGTTCCACGTCTGTCACATTTAATGATTCTCGTCAGTCATCATTTGTCCCGTTCGTTCACGATATTTTTCCGTCCGCAGCGGTGTCAAAGATGTGATGTTTTACCGGATTCCCGATATTCACGGTACAATCGTGAAATGGTCGTACGTGAACATCCAAATGTTATCGCTACCTCAGAGATACTGTCCCATCTCTCGTGCGCTGACTATAACACCATGTTCAAAATCACTTAAATCTTGATAACCTGCCATTGTAGCAGCAGTAACCGATCTAGCTGCCGACCGCATCGCGTTACTCTGATTGGTTCCATACCTATGTTATTTGCATACGCATGCCTACACCAGTTTTTTTTGGCTCTTCAGTATATATGATAGCGACGGCAGTATGTCAAAGGATTGTTTTGAATGAACAGGCGAGCGATAGGCCAGTGGCCACATATCTGTTACAGAAAGTGAGCTGCCTATCATAANCCTATCATAAAGGATGCCGCCGCACACGCCGATAAACTTATCGCAGCTCGCGCCTCACTGACCCTGAGAAGATCATATTTCTCCATTTATTGCACAGGAACGTTGTTGTCATCACCATTAATTTTCCCAGAACATTTTGGAATGCATAGAACGTTCTAGATGGCAACTACCTCAAGTATAAATACCACACGTGGGCCTCTGAGGGGAAAGTGATTAAGAGCCGAGAGTTTGGTGTATCGTACGACCGTAAGAGACAGTTGGGAACGGCGAGGGGCAACTGCAGCAACCTGCGACAGTGCGTCGGCCAGCTTGTGTGCAGTGAAGAGTGGGACTGATCTGCGGGACTGTGGACTGAATGCATGAGTAAAAAGACATGCGAGATGATGGAACTAGACAGTTTTAACTAAACGTGTGGAAATAACTGGAGTAGTTTAAGAGACATTGACAAGAGTAAAGACTGTGATAAAGACTTTAATTGAAATGGAGATAGTAATTAAATATTGTGCTCAGTAAGAATAATAAGAGTTAATAGAAAGCTCAGACTGATAAATAACAGATATTTGACTGTTTGTAGCATTGAGAATAAATATAATTATTGAATTTAGCTTTTTTTATTTTTATTAAGACCTCCATCTCTTGCAAACTCGTATACTCCCCTCAGGCGTCCATGTAACAGTATTGTTATATTATTCCTGCTGTCTTAGAGTTCCTTACAGTAGTTGTGGAGTGCAGTCATGCAAGTCCTCAGTGCTTAAATGTGATTTTTTTTTCATGCATGTAGGCTTATAGCGTATAGCAATCGTAATTTCATAATTGGAAAGCATGGAAAATATAAAAAATTACAAAAAATTCAAGAAAGTATTTCAGAGTTCCAAAGTACTTGAAGAATTATTGTTGTGATATTAATATTAAATAATTACAGCAAAAATTAAAGATGATATGCACATTAATCATTTGAATGTTAATAAATTTAGCATTGTAACACTACGCAAACTTATTTCTATTACATAATAATTTTGATCAACATTTTAACGCTCTTGTTTATAATATCTCCATCCTGTACAAAGGTAAGACAATGCAATTTCTTTATTTTTATTTATTAGGTGTAATTTTTACAACAATATGTTATGTTTTTTTTATGTATTTTTATACTTTCTCCATTACACTAATATTATTCTTTGCTATAGCTCTCTGCAATTTTAGGCTACTTGTTTTTCAGACAGTTGTGACTTGTCTCTAAGAAGACCTGGCAACCCTGGGTGTAACTGCTTTTTTGCACACTATTTGTAACAATTTCAGGCAGCCATGACATGTTCGCCATTTGCTCTTATTGTCAGGGAGGCTTTTGCAGCAACTTAAGTTTCCTTGCTTTTGCTTTTAATTTTATTTCACATCATGTAACAGTAGTGAAGTTTTATGATACGTAGTTGAGTTGATGAATTAGTGATTTGCGAGATTTAAAATGTGAAATCTACTTTCGTGTTTCTTCTCGACCCTCAAAGCGGTGAGTACAGAACACCACCATATTCAACGTTGCCGTGTTTGTTTATTCTTGTAATTCGGTGCCATGTACTAATTTTGCGTTTTAGAGGGTTAAAGCTTTGAGATCCCAGATTCCAGTTTCGAATCCAAAATGCAAGTCCAAGATTCCAGTTGACTTCTTGCCCGCACTTTACATTACGACTTACATTTCTGCTAAGGGGCTTTTATGTGCTCATTTTGAGCGAATGNTGACTTCTTGCCCGCACTTTACATTACGACTTACATTTCTGCTAAGGGGCTTTTATGTGCTCATTTTGAGCGAATGAGTATTTGCAGTTTCCTGGTCTTTGCCTGGAGATACTTCTCGTAGTGACAAAGTGCAGCTAAGTGCAAGACCAGTTAATTTTTTTCAAAGTTCGTCCAGACCATGATTCGCGATAATTTGTCATGTTATTGCAAGTTTAGTTGCTTTTGTGTCAGAAGAACTATTCTACAAAAAGAACTTCAACTTTCAGTCATTAATATTAATTGTATTTAAAGTTAATAGTTTTTAGTGAGTATGGGTGCACTACAGGGACATAGTTTTTTTGGTATGTCCATAGATGATTTCAAGTAAACTCAATCTTTGAATACTTTGTCAATTACTGAATTTAATTAATAAATCAAAAAAATAATTTTCCTAAAATTGAAAATCATGTTTTCTTTGTTATAATAATTAATAATGTATGGATATATTTTTTCCCCATCATAAGAAAGACATGATGTAGATAAGAATTTTGACAAAATGTCACCACCGATTCATTTCTGATACTCCGCAAGTACGAAGACTTCATCTTACTTGTGAAGCCCAAATGTGGTCACCTTCAGTAAGTCATCACTTCATAAGACTTAAACGAGATGTGCAGCTAGATTTGTATATTGAGTGAGTTATAATGTAATTAGGAACACTTGCTCGTAAACATTTGATCACTTCTTTAAGTCCTTGTTTGAATTACTGTGTAACTCTTTTGTTTTGTATACTAATTCCGTCATGCTACACTGTGGTAAGTTTATATTTTGATAGGAAAATGGAGCTAGCCAATAAATAAATGCAGCAAATGTTCATTTTAAACATATTTTTGTTCTGAAGTTTTATATTTAAGATGTGTGNCTAGCCAATAAATAAATGCAGCAAATGTTCATTTTAAACATATTTTTGTTCTGAAGTTTTATATTTAAGATGTGTCTTCACTACAGTCCAAACAACTCGTTAAAAACAACTTAAAATATTTGCTGATAGATTGCAGGAAAACTGCATGCTCAGTGTGAAAATTTGACAACAGATAGCAGAAAAGTTGACATCTTCGTATATTGGATCAACACTTGCAACAAATACCTCTTGCTATATTTGCATCTAAAGCTAAAGCTCTTATCGATGTGCTAAAATTTTAATTTAGAGCCATGATGAACTGTNCTAGCCAATAAATAAATGCAGCAAATGTTCATTTTAAACATATTTTTGTTCTGAAGTTTTATATTTAAGATGTGTGTTCACTACAGTCCAAACAACTCGTTAAAAACAACTTAAAATATTTGCTGATAGATTGCAGGAAAACTGCATGCTCAGTGTGAAAATTTGACAACAGATAGCAGAAAAGTTGACATCTTCGTATATTGGATCAATACTTGCAACAAATACTTCTTGCTATATTTGCATCTAAAGCTAAAGCTCTTATCGATGTGCTAAAATTTTAATTTAGAGCCATGATGAACTGTNTCTTGCTATATTTGCATCTAAAGCTAAAGCTCTTATCGATGTGCTAAAATTTTAATTTAGAGCCATGATGAACTGTAGAGTAAGGTAGCACAGGTAATTACTAAAAAATTGCAATGTTTATTAACCTTTGCATGAATTTTACACTTTGGTGCCACAATTGTTAATGTGTGGTACTTCAGATGTGTTGATGGTGTTTTGAAGTCAAAATTATCATCATTCGGAAGGGATTGAAGCAGTTAAGAAACAAATTTCCTTTGCATTTTACTGTTTGCTTTAGGTAAAATAATTTATAGCATGTGCNGGATTGAAGCAGTTAAGAAACAAATTTCCTTTGCATTTTACTGTTTGCTTTAGGTAAAATAATTTATAGCATGTGTTTGACTACATTTTGCTGCGATAGAGTGAACAATTTTTAAAGTTGAAGAAATATAGTTTTCCGGTTTACTGGCCAATAATCAAAGTTTATAAGCATCAGTAGCACCAACTTAGGAAAATTTTATGAGGTACGCACTTCATAGTTTCTTGGGTAAGAAGAGGCAGTTAAGTCACTCACAAAGGTAATTGATTTTTCTTAGGGCATCTTAACAAGGCCATCATACAAACGATACATCTTAAGCAAGACATCTCCTTAAGGAAGTTCCATAGTGAACTCACTAGGTGATATTGATTATTTTTAGGTCAGTTTCACTCATTAGTAATCTAAATGAACGTGGTGCATTTTAGTATCGCTTCCTGTTCACCCCAATATTAAGAGAATTTTTTTGGGTCTGACAAGGTAGCAGATATAATTAACATTTTGTATTGCAGTGTCCTTGATATATTTTTGTTGTACCTCAAGTGATTCACATGTTTATTTCTAATTTTATATAATTTTTTAAGGACACTGTATTTAATAGTAAATTTACCAGACACAAACTTTATTTAATGCCACATTGAGCATGGTTAGTTATTAAATATTAAACTGATATTGTATAATGGACATTTGTGAAGCTTTTCTCTACTGTGCTGTATAAATAAATAATAAGCATATTATTTACCACCACGCAGCACCACTGGTTTTATGTTTGTTATGCAATCAGAAAGGTCCAGTAAAAATACATAAGAAATTATTCTTCAACTACTCAGATTGCAATGAACAATTAAACGTAGCAACATCACTTTTGCAAAAGCAGGTCCGAGAGAGCCACCCACACCCTTTCTCCTCCCTGGCTTCTCTGGTCACCACTTGTGGTAACTTGGGGTGATGTCGGATGATGAATGTCCAATGGTGACAAAGATTTCCCAAATGTATCCAGTTGTCTCATGACATGACATTGATGAGAGAGCCAGGTGATGCAGCGAGCCTTGGTAAAGCAACTTTGCTGTGCAGTAGTGTACAGGCTCATCTGCTGAACACATACACCCCCATGGTGTGCAAGAACTGTCTGCAAGCAGCCATGTCAGTAAGCCAGCTATGTTCTTTGTTCAAGTAACAAAGCAGAAAGATTATTTATTATTATTTATATATATATTTTTTTTTTTTTTGTTTCTTTCCTCCAAGCTATTGATCAGCTCTCAAGACCTCGATGTTAAGAGCCGCCCAAATCTCTAAACTCCAAGCTATTGTGTCTGAAGCAGGCATTTAACATCGGTGTAATGTATATTTTGTAGCAGGCATGGACAAACTTTTTTTTGTGTATAATGTGACTTTGTCATAAAGCAGTGTAATATAATTTTTAAAATACAATATGTGTAAATGCTTATTTTATTGTAATAATGTGTGTATAATCCAAAACTGTAGGTAATCGAAGCCTAAATAATCACCAGTACTGCTCATATCAGAATCCAAAAATTTGGGATTCTAGCTAGGTTCTGCATGAAATGCATGAAACCTAAGTCCTGCCTAAAGAAATGGCTTTAAGCAAAGCAATAAAAATAGTGGATTGTGATTTTCCCATCTTTCATTGGGAATGGATCAGCTATGTACATATAAATAAATGAACAGCTGACAAATAAATATATATTTTAATCTTGTATTTAATGTGGCATAACAGATTATTTCAGATGCATATATGTAAATTGTCCCAGTATATGTACTTCAGCTTTTTTTTATTTTTTTTCTGAAACATTTTAATTTTTAATTTTTGATAGTATAATATGTTTGATTAATTATTAGTTGTTAGAGTCATACATCATTTTGGTGACCAAAATATNGGATTGAAGCAGTTAAGAAACAAATTTCCTTTGCATTTTACTGTTTGCTTTAGGTAAAATAATTTATAGCATGTGCTTGACTACATTTTGCTGCGATAGAGTGAACAATTTTTAAAGTTGAAGAAATATAGTTTTCCTGTTTACTGGCCAATAATCAAAGTTTATAAGCATCAGTAGCACCAACTTAGGAAAATTTTATGAGGTACGCACTTCATAGTTTCTTGGGTAAGAAGAGGCAGTTAAGTCACTCACAAAGGTAATTGATTTTTCTTAGGGCATCTTAACAAGGCCATCATACAAACGACACATCTTAAACAAGACATCTCCTTAAGGAAGTTCCATAGTGAACTCACTAGGTGATATTGATTATTTTTAGGTCAGTTTCACTCATTAGTAATCTAAATGAACGTGGTGCATTTTAGTATCGCTTCCTGTTCACCCCAATATTAAGAGAATTTTTTTGGGTCTGACAAGGTAGCAGATATAATTAACATTTTGTATTGCAGTGTCCTTGATATATTTTTGTTGTACCTCAAGTGATTCACGTGTTTATTTCTAATTTTTTATATTTTTTTTTTAAGGACACTATTTAATAGTAAATTTACCAGACATAAACTTTATTTAATGCCACATTGAGCATGGTTAGTTATTAAATATTAAACTGATATTGTATAATGGACATTTGTGAAGCTTTTCTCTACTGTGCTGTATAAATAAATAATAAGCATATTATTTACCACCACGCAGCACCACTGGTTTTATGTTTGTTATGCAATCAGAAAGGTCCAGTAAAAATACATAAGAAATTATTCTTCAACTACTCAGATTGCAATAAACAATTAAACGTAGCAACATCACTTTTGCAAAAGCAGGTCCGAGAGAGCCACCCACACCCTTTCTCCTCTCTGGCTTCTCTGGTCACCACTTGTGGTAACTTGGGGTGATGTCGGATGATGAATGTCCAATGGTGACAAAGATTTGCCAAATGTATCCAGTTGTCTCATGACATGACATTGATGAGAGAGCCAGGTGATGCAGCGAGCCTTGGTAAAGCTACTTTGCTGTGCAGTAGTGTACAGGCTCATCTGCTGAACACACCCCCATGGTGTGCAAGAACTGTCTGCAAGCAGCCATGTCAGTAAGCCAGCTATGTTCTTTGTTCAAGTAACAAAGCAGAAAGATTATTTATTATTATTTATATATATATTTTTTTTTTGTTTCTTTCCTCCAAGCTATTGATCAGCTCTCAAGACCTCGATGTTAAGAGCCGCCCAAATCTCTAAACTCCAAGCTATTGTGTCTGAAGCAGGCATTTAACATCGGTGTAATGTATATTTTGTAGCAGGCATGGACAAACTTTTTTTGTGTATAATGTGACTTTGTCATAAAGCAGTGTAATATAATTTTTAAAATACAATATGTGTAAATGCTTATTTTATTGGATAATGTGTGTATAATCCAAAACTGTAGGTAATCGAAGCCTAAATAATCACCAGTACTGCTCATATCAGAATCCAAAAATTTGGGATTCTAGCTAGGTTCTGCATGAAATGCATGAAACGTATGAAATGTAAATCCTGCCTAAAGAAATGGCTTTAAGCAAAGCAATAAAAATAATGGATTGTGATTTTCCCATCTTTCATTGGGAATGGATCAGCTATGTACATATAAATAAATGAACAGCTGACAAATAAATATATATTTTAATCTTGTATTTAATGTGGCATAACAGATTATTTCAGATGCATATATGTAAATTGTCCCAGTATATGTACTTCAGCTTTTTTTTATTTTTTTTCTGAAACATTTTAATTTTTAATTTTTGATAGTATAATATGTTTGATTAATTATTAGTTGTTAGAGTCATACATCATTTTGGTGACCAAAATATTTTTTTCCTAAACAATTTTACACAGATGTATCCATTTCCATTCAGAAGATATACTACGGCCTCCTACAGGGTGTCCCTGCACACAGTTGGCTGAGAGCACTATGTGGTTGCATTAACCTCGCATGCTAATTGTTTTGGTTGGTTTTTGAGTGCAGTAAATAAGTGTTTTAAGCATGAAACTCTGTAACCTTAAAATCACAACTATTACAAATATAAATAATGATTATTCACAGCACAGTTGTTTGTACTCCTTAACATTTATATTGAAAATCAATGTGTACATAATTTCTTCCTGCAGTTTATTCTGTATGAATGCTGTGCGTTGTGCTGTATGTCACTGTACATGGCGTTACTGCTTGTTCTAATGTGTACTGTCCTCTCCGAACAGAAACCATTCCGAGGATGGACTTGGGAGAAGTTCTTGGGGGTAAAGTGCCATTGATACAATAATTGGTGCATGGAATATGCAATATGCTGCATGTGCATTGCCTTGTTTCATACCTTGTGATGTGAACATGTATAGAGTGAATTTCTGGCATGCCTTTATCATCATAATTTCTCAGTCTACTGGCATGTCTTATACAACTTTTATTTGTATTTTATGTTTTTATTTGCTTACTCCCATGAAACACATACATACATTTAAACTGTTTCGCTTTATGGAGAAGGTGATGCAGCAGATAAATGAAGGTTCAGAAGAGTTTACCAAGTAGTGTACAGATTTATGTATTCATGGAAGTCGTCATTGTGTTCTTGCTTTCAGAGGAATTGCATTTTTACTATTGATGCAATATGGTCACACATTATTGGGAGGCTTCAGTTCTTTAAAGTTGGTTGTTGCATGTTCTTTTGTTTTGGGTAACTTTCAATGTTATATGGTTTAAGTTTTTTCAGTCAGTATTATCATATTCACTTGTTTTTCACAAATTTTTTGTGAAATTTTTTTGAATTTCACGCAAACTTGAAACACCAGTTCTTGTGTTTTGCTACACTAAATGTACCAATTCACGAAAATTTTCATAAAATTATATTTGACGTTAAGTTAGTTACACAAAATTTAACTGTGAAGGAGGAGATGTACATATGAAATGGTATCAAAAAGTTTTGAGACTAGCTTTGTTTACGAGAAAGTAATGCATTTATCTAAGTTTACACACTATTACCTTCAAAATAGTTCCTTTACACAGCGCTACAGCACTTCCATCCAGTTTTCCTATCTCTTGTGGAATGTGTTCTGGAAGTCTTCTTCTCGAAGCACGTTAAGTACCTTCTACAATTTGTGCTGGACCTCCACAGTGGTGTCAAAACAAAATCTTTGAGATGGATATTCATTGGGAAGAGGGCAAATTTGCAAGAACCAAATCTTGCAAGTAGGATGGGTGCAGAAACAAGACCTTGTTGTTTCTGGTGAAAAACTTGTGCATGAGGGGTGGTTTGGTGCATTGAGAATCCATCCCTAGGGGCTACACCATTAATAGTGCATTCTACTGCCAGGTTTTAAAGTATCTGAGGGTGGACGTTCGGCAAAAACATGTGGTGTGCAAAAACTGGATGCTTCATGATGGCAGCACACTGTCCATAAGCTCTCCTCAAACGTGAGTTTCTTGCTGGAAACAACATGGTTTTTCTTAAGCACTCATCCTATTCACAAGATTTGGCTNCCTAGGGGCTACACCATTAATAGTGCATTCTACTGCCAGGTTTTAAAGTATCTGAGGGTGGACGTTCGGCAAAAACATGTGGTGTGCAAAAACTGGATGCTTCATGATGGCAGCACACTGTCCATAAGCTCTCCTCAAACGTGACTTTCTTGCTGGGAACAACATGGTTTTTCTTAAGCACTCATCCTATTCCTGCAGACTTAAGCATCTTCTCTAAGATTAAGATGCATTTCAACGGTCACAATTTTGACATCCGGGGTGAATTANTCCTGCAGACTTAAGCATCTTCTCTAAGATTAAGATGCATTTCAACGGTCACAATTTTGACATCCGGGGTGAATTACAGAAGGTGCTTCACATGCTTCTAGAAGAAGACTTCTAGGACACATAACAAAACTGGCAGGAATGCTGTATTACTGTGCAAGGGAACTATTTTGAATGTGATAGTGTGGAAACAAAGATACCATATTTACTCAATTCTAAGCTGCACAATTTTTCTTAAATAATTTTTGAAAAATAAGGCTGTAGCTTGGAATCAAGTACCTTCAACTTTTTGGCCTGGAAAAAATGTTTTGTAGAACTGTACTATTTGTTTGAATAATTATTTTTAGTTATTATGGCTGTGACATTCATAATATAAATCTTAATAATTTAAAGTATTAATTTTTGAATTTTTTAAATAAGGTAGATAAGTTATAAAAAAATTCTGTGAAGGTCTGGAATTAAATTATTTAAGTAAGGTGTACAAACTAGTTTATATTGGTCAGTTACTTGTTCTACAGAAGGAATCGTGTGTAGGATGTCATATGGTTTTTTGAAGTAATTTTGTAACAAAACATATTTCATTAATGTTTCGTAATATGAAAAACGTCTTCCAGAAAACAATGGAAATTTCAGTGGTAACTGATCAGGCAGACGTGTTTTTGTGAGAAAAGGATCTATGGCGACATGCTGTATCTAGCAGGAAATCTGGCACTGCTCGTGGAGTAACAGCGCAACCATCTAGCGGCAAGCANGTAATGAACAGCGCAGGTATCTAGCAGGAAATCTGGCACTGCTCGTGGAGTAACAGCGCAACCATCTAGCGGCAAGCATAGCAACTACACATTGGTGTAGCAGCGCAGCTATCTAGCAGATCACGCAGCAACTGCATGCTGGTGAAACAGTATGACCGTCAGTCAGGTTATCATAGGATTTCATGACATATACTGCGTCTTGAAAATAGTTTACAGATTATCTTTATAAACGAAAGCAATCCATTAATGGTATAGCTCAAAAATTTGAATTACAGTTGCAATATTCCTTCAAATATGCAGTCAATCATTAGGCATGAGCGAAGGTCATTTTTTAAATGCGAAGCGAAGTCGAAGCAAAGCTTGCATCATGCAAAGGAATTTAAAAAAAATTTAAGTTGGATTTAAAAATATATATATATTAATTTATAGTAGGCTACAGTTTTCAAATGTATTCAACTCATTTGTACTGTTACTGCCAAAAAAATGTATGCCTACAATCATACTTGTAAAATAAATAATAATAATTTCCGCTATGATTAAGTTTTCAATGCAAAATCTATGGCTCTGATTAATGTTTGAAACGATGGTGCATGCATCGACCATGAACTCGGTATTAAAACGCAATACTTAATTTATAGCGACAGGAAAACATGTGCATTATTTTGTTTCTCTGAAACAAATGTGATTATTTTTGCAGAATATAATGGAAATACAAAGGCTGGGAAGCTATATGAAATTGATGAATCAAATTGGGTCACTGGAGATATGCACACAATGCAATTATTTGCTTCCAAAAGCACAATATCCTCTTTTGGCAGAGTGATATATATTTGTTTTAATGGAAAACCATTTCTGTAGAGGGCAAAATTAAACTCCTTTCATAAATTTAGTTTCCTACTGAAGTGGTGGTTCAAACTTGTAGCCTCATATGTATACCAATATTTTTTCCCAGAATTTTCCCTAAACATCTAGGTGTGATTTAGAATTGATGGCGCCTTGGAATCTAGTGAATGTGGTAAATACTGTAAAGTACTTTCGTGTAAGCACAGCTAGTCTGAAAACTTTTTGATACCACTCGTATTAGCAGAAGCTTACATTTGCCTAAGTTGTTGACACGCATGTTGTAGCAGTAATCTTCCTACAAGCGGCACTAATATCCATCAGATTGTGCATTCTTAGTTTTCATCTTGCATGCATACAGAATTTTACTTCTCTGTTGTCAATGGCTTTTGATGAAGCCTTTAAATGGAGAAGAAAGGCGTGGTTCTTGTATGTATTACATCAAATTATTTTGTAATTAATCACAAGGTGGTTTAACTTAATACCAAAAAATTACAAAAAAAAAATTGAGGAATGAGTTATTGCTCTAATTCTGCCGGTCTCTATATTTCTGTATGAAGAGTCATAGCCATGTGTTCAGCACATGCTCTTGATTTTGTAATTAGTGCTGAACTGAAAACTATTGTATTACATTATTATTATTATCATCATGATGCCCATGCTGTGTATACTAACTCATTTCATACTACCTTTTTTTTCCTTCTGATGAACCTAACCCAAACAATTATCTTGTGGAAAAAAGAAAAAAGTAGTATGAAATGAGTTAGTATACACAGCATGGGTACCATGTTATAAGTATGTATCATAAACATATATCCACACCTGCAAGAATATGTAACTAACCGGTGATGGTCCGAGCCCAATCTATGGGGAAACTAATAAATGTACAAGTGTCAAGATGAACCTACTAAAATTGTAAAATCCTAAAGCAAAAAATAAAATATTAACCAGAGAACACAGATTATTGCAGATCATAAAAAATTTTGCCAAACCAAATAATAAACAAATATGAAAATAAACCATAAATCTTTGGGAAAATAATTTTTTCTTGCAGTGTAAAACCCATGTACATATTTTTCTCCATAAAGCACCATGTGTAGAATTATCTAGTTCATTTAATTTCTTGTGCTGTGTTTTAACAGTTCTCCTGCTTGTCCATGCAGCAAAGGCTTAGAAAGCATATTTTTCCATCGGGGTCTATCTTTAAAAGATGCCTTTTTTGTGCACGCCACTTCACTTTCTATGCCCACGCTTATTAAAGATTGGTGGCCGAGCTGTCATTTAAGTTTTATGAAATTTTTGTCAGGACAGAAGATAATTTTATTGGATTCCAAATTCGCTGCATAAAATAAGTTTTGCATCACTTGTAATTTTGTTGCATGTTGCCACAGATCATGTTTTGTTTTTCATAATCGTTGGTTTGTGTCATCAAGTCAGGTGTGGTATTCTGTACAGGCAGTGTGTATTTTCATCCCATACTTTCTCTTCATTCGTGAGGAACACAGTAGTACATCTCAAATTCCAGTAGTGCAAAACTTTTTTTGCACAATATATTATTAATGTCAGAAGACTTTTACATTTATAGCTAGTCTTAGGAAAAAAATTAATAATATATTGCCACTGACAATGGCAGCCGGCAGTTGAAACAAGCCCCGTNGTCATCCCCTTAAAATATATGGGATTTAGTGGACTACCATGTACTCTACCTATATTATTTTTAATTTTTGCACATCAAGCTGTCCCCATAGTAAAACTACACTTATCAATCCCAAAATTAATCTCATAAACTTAACAGTTTGTCCGATAGTTTTACCTTAACAGAAACAATAGTTTGTATTAAATGTCTAATCATATTACTGGTTTCAGTTTATTATTATTCTAAAAAAACTACCTTGCAACACATTTTCGCCCATAACATGTTAGAATATTCATCCTTTATTTCGTTGGGATCAGACAAACTGGTAGTGTAGTCTTAGATATAAAGCCCGGTGTCATTCTAAACACTAACTGGTTTATGAGAAGCTGAAAAACGTATTTGTAACGGTATGCATATGTCAGATGCCAGCACTGATAAGAGCAATTTTCATACTCTGCCGCCAAATCCAATACTCATTTACACATCGAAGATGATGTAGAACAGTAAATTATCAGGACTCACGCCACACGGTTTTTCTTCCGAAGATGTAAGAGTTTGCAGGATAATAGAAGTTAATTTATTGATATGCAATGGAAGTAAGTGAATTTTAAATGCAAACCAGAATTTGAGCATTATATTTAAATAACATTACTAAGAGCTATAAAAAAAATAATTTTTCCAACCTTGGCAATACCATCTGGCCTTTTCTCTAGACACGTAGCTGCAGTAATCAATGAATAATTAATGCTGGTAGTTAGGTAATTATATGGATTTGTTAATTATAATTTGTATGTTTTAGAATTATTAACTCTATACTACTACTATTCTACGAGTAAACCTAGTTGTTTACAAACAAAAAAAATCTAATGAATGCTGTCATCTAGGAGTCATTTGTTTAGTTATAACAACCAATGAACTGTAGGCTTTGTGTTTGCTATAGCAATATCATACCTGCCAACCTTTCCGATTTTTCCGGAAAAAGCTGCCATATATTGTTTTCCGGAAATGTGTACAATCTTCCGATTTTTAGTTAGTTGATTCAGTATAAAAGTTATTTTTGCGATTATTTTACGTTAAAACACGGAAATGGTAGTGTGGTGATATAGATTTATACTGATTTTGCCTGCATCCAAGAGATCACGTTACGAGAGGGCATCAAGAGGGGGTATACTCTTGCTCATATTTTTGTGTACTTACTTTTGGCCATAACACCTTCATCCAGAAAAAACAGCATGACCAATTGCTGTAAATGATTCACATAGAAACACCATATGTGCACTCTTACCTGATGCGCTTTCTTACTCCATCGCATTTTACCATTCTCGTACGCATTGCACAAAATCACCATGCTTGTGAAGACCTTTGCGGAAACTCTCTATTAGCTAATGCGCTCTGAGCAGCGCTTTGTTCCCCTAGTAGGTATCTGCATGCTGGTGGCCCTGGGACATGCTAGTACTTAGATCCAGCACACCCTCAGCACCTGGGTGGCGATTCCAAACATCTCTCATCGCAATGTTCGATCGAAGAGTAACGGTATAGTTAGTTTACCAACGATATTCTAGCGAGCGTGATGGCAGAGCACCGTCTACCGTTTCTCTTCAATTATTGATGAAGTCATTGCATTCAGTGTGATTACAACTGTCAGTTGTCTGTTTGGTTGATTGCATTACGTTACATCAATCTTCACGAAAAAATGCAGTGATGGAAACTGGTGGCGAGTCCCAGAAATTGCCTGTCGGACACAAAAGCATACAAACTGTCACGTGTGCACAAAAATAATAAAGAAATAAAAAGGCCCTGTGAATTCCTAACGTTTAATTTCTTTACTGAGGCAGCAAAAAAGTGCTGTAACTGGTGGTTTTTTTTTCCTCGTTAGACATGCAAGACACTTTTTTCAAGTTATTACAGAAGGTAAGTAGTATAAGTGTAAGAAATGTAAGCAAAGCATAACATTTTACAATACAAAGTACCGGTTTTTTTTTTATTCGGCTGTTGCGTTTAAGGTTTTGCATAATTAGATCATACATTCTAAATGTAACAATACATTACACAATTGCAAATGTATTTTCATTGCATTTTGTTTCACTACAAATACTTTTGTTTTGGAAAATGGTAATTTCACACTGTTTTTTTTAATATATCCAACAAATTCCACATACTAAATTTTCTGCAAAAGAGCATATTTATTTCAGTCTGTGATAATTGCTAATATAAGGAAAATGATATTTGAACGATATCCGGTATACATAGCTATCCAAATAATTGAGTATTATTACTTATACAAATAAATGCTAGATATAATTAACTTTTAACAGGTGTATAAGGCACATAATGAACTGATAACAGTTTAAAAGATGAAATAAACAAATCTGTGGAGTGGTGACATTTTTATATTGATGAGCACACACACGTCTGTAACTACGTGATATTTCATTTTGCTAAACAATAGTTATGGCCCTGATGGAAAAATTAATGTGTACTGTATGCCACAATGTCATGTACTATTAAAGTTATATTTGTTGTCTAGTTATTACTATATTGTGCTATTAAAATATTTTCAATTTACTCAGACTAGCATTAAATGTCATTTAACATAGAAAGAAATGTTATAGGCCCCAACATCTTCTTTTCAATGAATATATATATGGTGTTTGGCGTGTTTTACTTTTGTGTCCACCACCTTGACTCTATGTCGTGAGTATAGGAGAAATTCAGTCAAAGGAAGCGTGATGTCTTTAAAGTTCGATGAGCATCGCGTGTAACGATGTAACGCTATATTGTTCAACAACGAAGTTTGTCCTGAATCTGGTTCCAGGACACAAACGCATGACCCAAATGATCCAATGTATCCTAGCCTGACTGTGGTACTCATCGTCCCTACTGTTAGCTGTTGAAACAAGACTCCTCCCTGTTCACTGTTGCTGATGGGGATGCCCACAGGCAGTCCCTGTATCCGAGCTGGAAACTAACTACCATATGACTAAGTTACGAGTAGACAGACCGCAGGGTTTATTTGTTATGTTGCCTCTGGCCACAATGACTCCCATATCCTGGGATGTATTACACTGGGATGCAACTTGACTTCGCTTAACTGTCAACAATCCTTTCACAGTAGACTGAGAATCTGCAGGGTATCTGTATGTACATTAACAAAGAAAATGGCACAGAATGACAACCATTTGATAGATCCAGAGCGCTGTCTTGCTGCCCTTAAATACCCAGCGGACAAGGGTGGCACTTATGAGTTGATGCACTGTGTTGCTGTGGCCATGGGGGTGCATCTGTGTTCATTCAAGGCATGCATCACATGCTGCGCACAGTGTAAAAAATGAGCGCAAGTGCTGTGGTAGCCCTGATGACATCACAGGCTCTACCAAGCCAGGTGCAAGAGCTGCGCACCACTCTACAATGCCTATGGACATTGGGGGGTCACCTTCTCACACACACACATATATATATATATTATATATATATATATTATATATATATATATAGACGCTATACCACCACTGTGAAAGACAGTGTGGCTTATAGTGTCGTGGTTAATGCCCCCAGGCACAGACTATAATGTGCTTGGAGGTTGAGGGTATTGTAATAATGAAGCCTTTTACTGTTTCATTTGTTAAGAACGAATATATTGTCTGGAGTTTACACAAGTACTACATACATCAGCCCTTCCGAGGTGTGGTACCTAATTTAGCTACTCGTATTCACTGGGCGACTTCGTGGTTGGGTGGGGCTTCTCTGGGCGACAAATTTTATACTTAACTCAGCGGTGAGTGCTGTCAGCTGTGGTGGGTGATCTCCGGCGATGGGCGGCCTTTGGCAAAAGCCTGCGGGTGCTGCTGTCTCACTGGACTGCTGTTCTACTGACGTACTGACGTGACCAGGNTTCCTTACGTGGCCAGGGGTCCGAACCCCTGACCTAACTCTCTGCTCTGCGGTCTTCGACTCACTGCTCTCCCGGACTGACCTCTCTGCGCGTTACTCATCGACTGTCTCCTACTCTGGGCGGTAGTAATCAACTGNCCCCCACTACTGCACGGAGGATCGTACGGTCACCCCGGTGGGGGGAGCGTAGGTTGGTCATTCGAGGTGGCGTGGCAGTACTAGGCTATGGTAGCCGAGACNCCAGCTCGTCAGCTATTCCTTCCGTGGTGCGTATATTTTGAGTTTAGGCGAAATACACATGATAATTTGCTGATATCTTGAGAAATCCCTGCGCTCCACAGATCTCCCGGCAGGCTAGAGGCGTACGGGGGTGAAGGGGGGGTGGCAGGGAGGCCTACACAGCAGGACGCGCAGCAAGACACGTGGCTGCGGTCCACCACCTGCCTCGTGTCACGTGTCGCCTGGTTATGTTAGGGGGGGGGGGTTGTTGGCCAGCGTCGCTCTAAAATTCCTAAACCGTCACACGACATATATATATATATATATATATAATATATTCATTTTGACTTCTCAGGAACAAACAAATATGAAAGAAATTAAAAAGTGTTGAGTTTGAAACAAGTTTGTAGGTGTAACAAGCAGGAATGCAGTAGTTCCGAACATTTTTGTGTAATCTACATTATATTCTTCCTTGATGTCTTTGAGCGGAAATAAAATTATGGTAATAACTACATTTGTTTATGCTTATAGATACTCTATAAATTGTGTTAGCAGTATTGCTTGTATACCAAGTCCCCAGAACCCGGACTTATTCCTGAGTTGCTGTGTATGTAGTAACATCTTCAGTGTTTAAATGGTAACCATTACTTGGGTGTTTTCAGATAATTATGTGCTATTTTGTAGATTTTTAAGCACGCTGACTGATTTTAGTCCAACTTATTATTGCTAGCATTGTTCGTGCTTTTGTTGTGTCATGTTTGCAAACCCCCTTATTTTTTGGCTGGTGGTAGTTTGAATGGTTGCTATAGTTGTCTGCACTGTAAATTCCGTTGATTTTAATGGTTTCTGAAGGAAAAGAACAAAATTATTCCAACTTTCTTTTGTTTTGAATTTTAGTGGAATATTTTTTTTGTATATGTTTTTTTTATAATGTTTGAAAGTGGGAAAAATAATATACACTCATTTGCAAAAACAATTGATCACCCTGAAGGTGCTATCACAGAGGCATGTAAGTGGGTGTAGGTATAGGACAAGTTAGTACGTATACAGAAAATATCAAAATATTGTATCACACGAAGCATGTATTGCAGGGGACCAACACTTGCAGTATGCATTTGGTAGCATTACAGACACAGGCAGCAATACGGTCAGGCATGGAGGCATACAGACGTCAGATGTTCTCCCGAGGAAGATCCTGCCACAGCTGGCGCAATTGACCATCCAGATTCGCAGTAGTTGCCACTGGCCTAAGTTGCAGTCCAATAAAGTCCCAAACATTCTCAATGAGTGAGAGGTCTGGGGACCTTGCTGGCGAAGGAAGCATGTTGACATCACGAAGGCAGGTCAAAGGTTTCCGTTCTGTGTGAGGCTGGGCATTATCCTGCTGGAAAATGGGGTTGTCAAGCTGCACCAGGAAGGGGAGCACACATTGTCGCAGAATTTCTTGGATGTATCGCCACGCCGTTGGGTTTCTTTCAATCACCACCAGTGGGGTACGAAAATCGTAGGAAATGGCAGCCCACACCGTGACACCTCTCATTGGAGCGGTGTGCCATTCTACAATGAAGCGTGAATCACGGCACTAGCCACGGCATCTCCAGACTTAAATTCAATGGTCGTCTGTATCCAGACAGAACCCGTGATTTTTTGCTGAACACCATTCATCGCCAATCCATAAGCTGCCATGCTGCCCGTTCCCGACAGGGCTGCTCGGCGTTGCTCAGGTCATAATGGTAGACATTGTAAGAGATGGCGCAACAACAGATCTCGCTCTGCTAGCTGCCTGCATATGGTACTGGTGGACACAGGCGCATCCCCAGCTGCCATGACATGTCCCTGGATGGTACGCGGCGATACCCGTGGAGTGCTTACAGCCCTCTTATACGATGAAACAATCCTCCCAGCTGGTGATTCGCTGGGGTCGACCAGAGCCTTCTCGGCGGGTGTGTGTACGCTCCTGTTCCCATTGTGTCCAACAACAACTAGCAGTGTAGGCAGAATGGCTCAAGTGGCGAGCTTCTAAGGCCTTATTCAGTGTCTTGCAACTATGAATATTGGAGGGACATATATGCCCTCTAGTGGCACGTCATGCAAGCAAACTGTATTGAACGCAAATGGGACACATGTCAGGCTATGACGACACTGTGGGGCAACCTTCGTTGTACTCGTGCAATTTGTTTATGGTGATAATTTTTTTTTGCAAATGAATGTAGTATTAACTCAATTATAAGAGACTTGTGTTAATTATAATGTGTAAAAAACCTCTTGTCATTATGTTTTTATGGTCTCTCTCTCTCTCTCTCTCTCTCTCTCTCTCTCTCTCTCTCTCTCTCTCTCTCTCTCTCTCTCTCTCTCCCTCTCTCTCCCTCTCTCTCCCTCTCTCCATCTCTCTCTCTCTCTCTCTCTCTCTCTCTCTCTCTCTATCTCTCTCTCTCTCTCCATCTCTCTCTCTCTCTCTCTCTCTCTCCATCTCTCTCTCTCTCTCTCTCTCTCTCTCTCTCTCTCTCTCTCTCTCTCTCTCTCTCTCTCTCTCTCTCTCTCTCTCTCTCGAGGATGCACAGGTCTGAAAATAAATTTTCTCAAACTGGTTTTGTTTTTTAAAATAAAATTAAACTTATTTGATAAATTTTTACCATACAGTCTTTCCAGCATCTTCATTCACCATGAGACATACTGACAGCATACATCATGAGTACCGTAGTTGACTCGCAGCTGTTGATTTGACTTGACTTTGGTACTTGTAGCTAGCTGCACAGTGTGTGTTAATTTTGTAGTTGTATTTCATTTCAAGATGTTCAGATCTCGGTTATGTAAACTACAGTTTCGGTAGACATAGTACCTGCATTGTTAACATAATGATTTAGATATGTGAATGACTTAAGGGTGATGCTGTTTGTGTCTGAATCAAGGGGACGTGCTAAGCAAAGAGTGATGCTCCTTCATGACTGTGACTAGTGCTTCTGCTGTAGTTGAACAATAGGTGTCTCTTACAGTCTCTTAACTGTGGTGCAAATGCTTATAGTTTTCTTTGTTTTCATTCTCCCTGGGTTACAGACAGCATGATTGGGAGCAGTAAGTATTTTGCTAATTAAGTACTAGCTTTGAGTTGGTTCTTGTGATATGTGCAGCTTGCCAACTTGACATATCAAATACTTATTGTATTTGTGCCATTGTTTTTGTTAGAATTAATATTAGTTGTGTTAACAGAATAGCATGACAGTTTTTTTTTGGGTATTTAAATACGTTTATGTAATTTATTTGCCTTAAATGTCATAATTATTCCTGGCAACAATATGATACATTTATGCCAGACCTGCATTTGTTTATTATTCATTAATATTCCCCATTTAATATTAATTAAAGTAAGTGAGTGGCATACTTAAAAATGCATTAATTTGTAAATTATTGTAACTCTTGCCTAACAAAGATCAAGCCCATGCTGTTGTGGTTAGTATCCAATCCTTTCAGTGCACCATACATCTGATGGAACAGGTTTTGCCAGATGAATAATCCAGATTACACTTGCAATGATGTCATTAAAGTATAATTTTCAGTTTATATTTCTGACCAGTCCTGGAATCAAAGACTTTGTTTGTTATACTTTTGAAATTCTTGTATATCATCACAATAATAGATTCAAATAATTTTAAACCATTCTTAGCAAAGATGTTTGCAAATTTTTTGCACATATCCAGGGGCAATGGATATTGTTTCAGTTTTCATTGCAAAATAATTTAATGGTGGGAAAAGGGGGAGGGGGCAGGATTACCATAGTAGGAATGAGAGTGAAATATTGTAATTAAACTTGTGCAATTTTTTAGTCAAGTATGAATTTAGNCAAAGCAGTTACACATTTTACGTAATACAGAAACATTCTGTTGTACCAACAAAATTTTGTTGTTTAAGTGAAAAATACTGTCAGGATAGAATTTGCGAATTAAGACTTGGTTTCAGTCTGTGTTAAAAAAATTTTCTTTAATGCGACTGGGAGATTGCAAGACTCAGGAATATGGGCTGTGCTGATATTTCATGGAAGGCCGCTGTCGTCCATGGGTTCAGAGTTCTACTTCCGTGAAATGTGTAGCTTTCGCCAGCAGTAGGCAGCCATCCCATTGCGAAATGTGCGGACAGGGGAACTTGTTAGCCCTGGGTTAACAACCAAAGTCTTGCGGATCAGTTGTAGCTGTCCAGTACTCGAGGTGATACTGTTTCAAGGTCGTTAGCCTAACACGAAACTGGTTGGATAGATTCCACGGAGAGCACATGTTTAAGGTAGTGTTTGTCCCAGCCAGTGGTGATATTGCGGCTGTGCCCTGCGAAGATCTGGTTAGTCTGAGGATTAGAGAGGAGCTAATGTGGATATCAGGGGATATTAAGTACATAATGTAAAACTTGGTTTAGTTTAATATTAAGGTTTGATTAGCGAGATTAGGCAAGTTTGATTAGCAAGAGATTAAGATGTTTAATTAATTTCTTCAGGTTCACCTAGAATGACACTCAAGCATAAATTAAACTCTTCTTTGATGTTGATTAAGCAAAGCTATTATGAATTTTAAAAAGTAATTTTAAAATCTGTCAAAATTATAAGTTATTGTGTTGATTAATTTTTGGTTAATAAATTTAATAATTTAGTCTCTTGAATTTCAAGTGAGCACTTGCACTGTAGGAAGCAGAAACTAAATAAATAGTTTTTAATTCTGTACTTTGTTAAGGGTTTTAAATTATTTTTGATAAGTGAGTAACTCAAATTTGTAGTTTTATTTTTTTTCTTTCTTGGTAAGTTTCAATGTGGGTTGTGGGTAGTTTGGTTAGCAGACATTTGCCCTTTCTTTGTGACAATATGGTTACATGCACAAAGATAATCAGCACTTTTTTCGTCCTGAGACTCATCACTGTTCATCAGAATGAATCATGATTTAGATAGCTTGTTGCATTCTTAAAGTATAAGTAATAAAATTCAAAATAGAAATAGATGTAATATATAACACTTTTTTTTCATTTGTTACTTTATTATATTATGGCACTATTATATAGTGTTACAATACATATATGTTGGTAATAACTTGTAATAATAGGATCTAAACATGATTAGTTACCTTCCTGTTATATAAACATAAGATAAACGAACGGAATTTGCTGTTGTATCCGAACAGGTCTATATTGTACACATACTACAGTACTAAAACTTCACTCTTCGTTCCAGTTTAAGGTAATATTTATGGATGTGGAGCATAATAAAACCTTTGACATTGTGATGTACCCACCTACGAGGGATAACCTTACAGGCTAGTGGGTAGGTAGTCCTCTTGGTACACTGCCACTAGCAAGTGAGAAATCAGTACAAGGCACCAGCACAGAAAGTATGCATGACATACCCTCTGGGATGAGACAACCTTCCCACTGTGGAGTGGTGTAACTGCCTTGCTTCGCGTGATGTATGAAGCAATGAAAATCAGTATTTGCATGTAACTCCCTACCCCAAGTGGATAGCAGAACCAGCAATGGGAACCCAAGTCATCCCTAAGAAATGTTGTCTTTGATTGAATCAAATTATTACTTACTGTCCTTTGATGGATGTTGGATCATCAATATTTAAAATATTATGTTTTGATTGATAAAACCTTTTTAGAATCCAAATATGTTCTCTGTGTTACGTGTTTTTTTGATGGCTCAACTTGAATCTTACAACTTGGTACACATGCTTTGAACAACTCAAGATCCTTTCCTTAAATTGTTTGATTGGAAATAATTTATTGAATTCTCATAATTCTTTGGGATGAAGCTACTATGCTATACTTTGAAGAAGAAAAAAAGGAATATCATAACGATGAGTACTTGTTTTTACTAGTACAAACTTAACTCAGTTCTATTCAGTAAAACAAATGCAGTCATCGCTCCTTTCCATAAAAAAAATATTACTTAAAATTAGTTTGATGCCTTTGCAAGAAATTTACTGTCGTTTATCATTAAAGAGGTCTTGTGTTTTACAGATGACAGTGTTTCCCACATTGGGGTTGTTATTGTAACCTTATATCATAAGGAAACTATTACCTTATTTCATTGTAACTGTCAGGTCACATAATGAAATATTTTGTCATACAGGTACAGAGGAGGATCAGGAAGCGACGGACATGCTTGTGGGTAATGCCCAAAACCTGATGCAGTCTGTGAAAGAAACTGTGCGTGCAGCAGAGTCTGCCTCCATCAAGATCCGAACAGATGCTGGCATTCAGCTGCGCTGGGTCCGTAAGCAGCCATGGTATCAGTATTAGGTGCGTATGCATACATACTATGTCGGGGACATAACATGTCACAGGTCAAACATTAACCCTCATTAACTAATGTTTTCAGAATGTTTCTTTTTTCCACCAGGGATCTTTTTACATGTACGTGTTTTTCTGTCTCATGTTATTGAAACATTGTACTGAAATAATGTTGTGTGTTGTGAAATAATGTATGTGTGTGCGCGAGCACATGCACATGCCGCTATCCCTATATGCCGGTAGAGAAAAAAAGCTAGGAAGAGGAAAAAGAGAGCAAAACATGAGAAACCAATTTGGAAAGCAGAAATTGAATTGTATTCCTTTGTTTTGTGTGTGTGGGAGCTGTGCATGTTGACGTATGTGTGCATGCCAGTTAAAGAATGAGCAAGAAGGAGAGAGAGAAAATAGACAAGTAAGAGGTGGAACAGTGAGAGAGAAAGAAAGGAATGATTAAGTAAGAGAAATGGTTGAGGAAGATAAAGAGTAAGTGAGAGGGGGAGAGCATGAGCGAGGGGGGGAAGATAGTGCAGTAAAGAAAAAGATGAAGAGAGAAAGGGGGTGCACATGTTCAATATCAAGGTAGAGTGAGTGAATGAGAGAGAGAACTGGATACAGAGAAAGCAAGCGAGATTGTGGTAATGCTGTTAGAGAATTAACTGTGCCTGGTCTGGTGACCTCGTGCTGGAAAATTAAGTTTGTCGCCGGGAGTCCTGTTACTTGATGAAACGTATATAATGAGCTAGTTCTGGCACTGGCCAGAAACAGACACAGGCAGTCATTTCTCCACAAGATCTTGTAAATTACTGCAGTATTTGCTTACTGAAAACTGCAGACTAGCAGCTGAACACTGCAGAGAGTATGCAAAGGTGGGGAAGATAACCAGAACTCTTAACTGAGCAGCACTTATCTCGGTGCACCTCAACTCTGCTCTAAAGCCTACCATGAAAAAAAATCTGCTATTCCTAAAACAAAAATCTGGAGATAAGAATGAACCCACATAAAGCAACTCGCTCATAGATACAATTATTTTAAATACTGTTTTTGAAATTAAGCAAGAAGAATGATAATAACCATAATACTAGCTACTTCAAACACATGCATTTTGCCATCTGTTCAGAAAATATCAATCTTGTTAGATTTTTAAAAAATCTGCTTTAGTAATACCTCAAATAATAATTTGGCTATATATTTTTGTGATGTGTATTTAGTACATCAGAAAAAGTGGAATTTTTTATGTCATGCTAAAATATAAATTAACACTTTTGTGATATTAAATAATATGTATATATTACATGCATTGTTTTTGCACATGTGTATAATATTTCTGAAGACATGGTGCTACAGTCACAGTTTCAATTTATTATATAGCTTAAGCAATGCAGTTGTGGATATTTTGTTAGATTTTACAGCATTTCTGCACATGTTGGTTGTGAAGTAGTGCAAAGATGTACAGAAATTAGTACATGCCATTTCTGAATGGACTGAAAATCTAAATCCTGCTGTACAAATGAGGAGAGAAAAAATTTATAGCTCTCAGTTATGCAGGAAAATATATGAACTGATTTTCACTGTACAATGTAACACAATGAAATGAANTGGATATTTTGTTAGATTTTACAGCATTTCTGCACATGTTGGTTGTGAAGTAGTGCAAAGATGTACAGAAATTAGTGCATGCCATCCGAATGGACTGAAAATCTAAATCCTGCTGTACAAATGAGGAGAGAAAAAATTTATAGCTCTCAGTTATGCGGGAAAATATACGAACTGATTTTCACTGTATAATGTAACATAATGAAATTTAATTAATTTTTTTACATTGTGTAGGTGGTTTGATACAAGAAGTTTCTGCTGTATCATAGAAGACCGACATAGCTGCATGGTCGCCAACCTGCTGGGACGACTTCTGTGGAGTGGTAGCACGCATGCTCACTCTCATCTGCACTTGATCTTATTAGCGAAGCCGTTAGCTACTTCATAGGTCAATGAACTGGAGCTTTAAACATTGTGTATTTCCAGTGATATTGTTAGCCTTAAATTACAGAGATTCAAAAACTAAATCAACATATTTACCATTTTGTTTGATGAGATTGGGTGTTAACAAAACTCATGTTGTTCAAAGCTGATTTTTATTAATGTATTACAAATAGCCAGATTGTTACAATTTTATCAGTGGAACAACACGTCCAATTTCATCAGACTGATATTAGCTGGTGTACTATTTCTGACAAGTTTTCCACACCCGTCCTCTGTACAATGAGCAAAAATAGTTGAGTACAGATGCTTCTATCTTTATGATATAGAGAGAGAACTATTTNCCCGTCCTCTGTACAATGAGCAAAAATAGTTGAGTACAGATGCTTCTATCTTTATGATATAGAGAGAGAACTATTTTGTAATTGTTAGCATCATATATTTGTAATGCAGGGTATTAGATAGTAGTGAAACATGTAGTTTCAAAATGGATGACTTTCTGCAGTTTTGTGATTTATAGTCTCACTTTTTGGCTTTGAGTGTGCCAATGCTTGCATCCCAAAACAATTTTTAAAAACAACGATAATGTTAGCAGCTTGAGAAAGAAGTGGATGTTGTGTTGGGTTAATTAATATTACGGTATTATTATTAGCCCATTAAAATTGCTTTTGCAATACCAAGATGTCATTTCTTATGAACTTATTTACTAGAAAAGAATATGAACTTTATTTTTTAACACAGTATAAATTAGGTTTGTACTCTGCTCGTTGCTTGTCAGCTCTGATTTCAAAATATATTTATCGTGCCAAGAAAAGTATTCACCACATCAGTTAACCAACAGTTTTTGAATTGAGGTGCAATATATTTCTCCCTGAAATTTAAACAGTTTCTGTAAAAAATACGGTATTTTATTTGTGAATAAAGTTTAACTGAAAAATGCAAAAATAGAAATATTTAAAAAAAAGTTTTTTTACTGTAAATAATACAAAAAAATTAAACTTCAACTCACCTAAATAAAGAATATAACATCACAAATAACATTATTCATGAGGGAATACATGTTCTTCAGGATGAAATATGGTGTACCGCATTTTATCGCTTAATTGTTGACATTGCATAATAGTCGCACCATAATTTTTAAATGTTGAAAAGAGTTTTGAAAAAGATATCACCCAAACGTTGCAGTCTTTGTTCAAACGTGCCCAACCGCACCAGAAAACATGCCCTACACCATACNAAAAGATATCACCCAAACGTTGCAGTCTTTGTTCAAACGTGCCCAACCGCACCAGAAAACATGCCCTACACCATATCCCCCAATAAATAGCATGGGAGGGCAATCTCTTGTCAAGCCACCCCTTACACAAAACGTGAGGGGCCAAGTCGAAGTGGTTCGCGTTGTGACTAGTTGCAGCTGCAGATAGACAAGGATGNAAAACGTGAGGGGCCAAGTCGAAGTGGTTCGCGTTGTGACTAGTTGCAGCTGCAGATAGACAAGGACGACCAAAATATTTCTCCCGCTCTTCCTTCAAATCATTTCCCCTCATTTTAGTTTTAAAAAAGTAGGCACTATACAGATGCAAATGAGACACAGTGTAAAGGCTATCAGCCTCACAGGTTGAACAACATAGGAAGGGCGTTGTGGTAGTAGCAAGGCTATCACTTGCCTTCTTGCCAGGCACGTAAGGGGAGGAAGTGATATTGTGAAAGGCCACAATGAGCTACAGCCAGGTGTGCTAGAAGATAGCAGATAACCGCCTCCCACCAGTTTGTCAAGATACAGTACATTTATACAGTCAGCTGAAATCAAAGTTTTGGTAACTTGGGTTTTGGAAAGTAGTGTTTGTGTGCAGTATCAATGTCACGAAAGTGAGGTTTCACCATACCTCGAAACCAAAGTTTGTAATTCAAGTTTCGTGCCAAATGTTAGGTTTCGTGTATGGTATAAACAACAAATGTAAGTATGGTAATACTTTTAAGTATTACTTACTTGTAAGTATGGTAATAAAGGTACTACTGGGATCTGTTGAAGTGCAAAACAAGATGTTTAGTTGGTTGAACATAGTGTCTAAATGCAGTGTGTTTACAAAATTTTTGTGCAAATTTTTGTGCATCTTGAAAAAATTATGAAATACCACATTTTGATTATGTTTTATAAAGCAATGTATACAACTTTAAATAACTTTTGTAAGCTGTTCAAAGGTCTCTCTTCAGATGCGAAGTGAAGTCAAAGAATTTTGAACAAAATGATATGTAGTAACAATTCTCAAGCTAATGCAAATCATTAATATGTGTGCAATGCAGTAAATTTTCACCTATTNAAATGATATGTAGTAACAATTCTCAAGCTAATGCAAATCATTAATATGTGTGCAATGCAGTAAATTTTCACCTATTTTAAATTTATTTTATGGAAATTGTAGTATTTTGTGTTCCCACAATAACTATTATGTATTTTATGTTGGTTTAGTTCAGGTATCTGTAGGGTGTGATTGATTGTTTATGTCAGTGTGCCATTTATTGCTGTTTTATTAACTAATACTGTACTGCTGTAATTGTGATGGTAAAATATAGGTCAGTGTTGTAAATACTGATAATTTATTTGCGCACAGAACAGACAGGGACATATTTTTCTAAGCACTTTCGAAATCAAAGTTCCTGATTTTATGTTGGTTACAAGCATTTAACAGTTAAGTTTTTTTTAAATATAAATTTACTATTTGCTTTTATTTGGTATCAATTTTTGTCATTTCATCATTGAAACATGCATATTATGACAGCAACAAGTTTTGTTTAATTTGTTATGTAATTAACATCTGCTTTTTTATTTGATTTTACAGCATGGAGTATTTTGATTCAGTCCATCATATTATTATTAGTAGTATATGAAACTACTNTTTTTTATTTGATTTTACAGCATGGAGTATTTTGATTCAGTCCATCATATTATTATTAGTAGTATATGAAACTACTTGGTGCAGTAACAAAAAAAAAATAGGTACACATTGCATGCATTGTTTTTTTAGGAACTTTTAAAAAATGTGTGGATTTAATTTATTTTGCTTTAGTATCTGTAGTGTTTAAACTTTAAAACACTGCTATATGTTCCCGTTAGTAAAGTACTACTTTTTTAAAAGCTTAACTGGAAAGTCTTTCACTCAGGTCATGTTTGTTATTGTTNGTTCCCGTTAGTAAAGTACTACTTTTTTAAAAGCTTAACTGGAAAGTCTTTCACTCAGGTCATGTTTGTTATTGTTGATCATTTATATTTTGTAATGTAATGTTGACAGTTGTTAATTTTTTTTTAACTAAACATAATTTTACAAGTTGTTATTTGTAAATATTTTGTTCTGGTTAGAAAATGTGTTTTCTTGACTTCTGTAAATATTACAAAATTGCACTCAGCCATACAGATCAGGTTCAAATATATATACTTTCATGGTTAACGTAGCAATCATTAGGGCAGGAACAAGTTTTAAGCATTACTAGCCATGAGATTTCACGAGAATGTGTANATGGTTAACGTAGCAATCATTAGGGCAGGAACAAGTTTTAAGCATTACTAGCCATGAGATTTCACGAGAATGTGTAAATATAATATATGTGTGAATGTGTGTGTAGGTGCATACTTGCATATTGTTGAAACAGTAAAGATAAAAACATTAAATGTCTAATCAAACGTGTAGACAACTTATATAACTTCAACACCAGCCACAGTGCCAAAATTTTAGTATAGGAATGTGCATTATTTTCTAAACTTACCTACCAACGACCTTACTCACGCCTTATAATTTCCGAAAACTTCTTGCTACAAATACCACATTAGTTCTGCAGCTGTGGATATTAGCAGTGCCAAAATGGAGTCTTAGTGCACAATAATTGCAGTAACTGCAAGTCATTCCAGTATATATCTGTTCTGTTTCACATCTACCCACTTTCTGTTGGAACTTAAGCATAATGCTTACTGGGAACTAACGTGTTTGCTGTTCCATATTTTTTTGCAATGGTTGTATTTTTTTAGATGCTTTTTTAAGCATTAGTATTAATGTGAGATTCACACCGATGTTCTAACAGTGTCTTAAAAGTTCTGTAACTACTAAATAAGACTTAATAAGTTGTGTGAGTGTAGATAATTTCTTTTACAGTTGTTGAAAGACAATGTTATGTTAATATATTTAATGACATTTATAATAGTAATATGAAGACATGTTTGCACAACACGTTATTATTTAATTGATGCATAAGCAGCATTTGCAAGCCTAGTATGTAGTATCATATGATGACATTCATCCACAATAAGCAACGTGGTTCAGAATTATTCAGGTGCTCATTAGATTAATTCTTATTCTATTAGTCTTGTAGTGATTAATGGATAGTTCAGAATGCTTGTGTGAGATTTTTTGTAATCTAAAGAAAAGGGTGATCACACTTGGTTCAACATGGAAAGAGAGCACAGTTTTGTCATACAATTGAAATAAAAATTCTCAACTACCAAATTATCTGTTAAGCTCATTACACTTTGTTTTCATATGTCACTGCATAAGGGAATAATTGTTTTAGCAGCTTACTTTAAAGGTCAGTACGACAAGATCTGGCTAATTGAAGAAGTTTTCAAGTTTCAAGGGCACCAGATACAAACAAAATTTACAATAAACCTGGTGTAAAACCTTGTGTAACATTACATAAGCTGTTAATACACACTTAAGATTTAACAAATTTGAACTGAGAAGACCATACAATTCATTAGTGTACGAATAAAATTTTAATTTGCTTGCATTAGAAAAATTCCACTAAACTACAAAATATGTATTGGTGCCTCCAAGTTCTGATAAGGATTCCAGTGAAAGTGTGAGCATGTCTTCACAGCTAGGTGTATTTTATTAGTTTTTTATGTGGTAGTATTTACTGTATACACTTATCTACAGTTTGTATTACAAGATATAGAGTTGTGTTCATTTTATGATTGAGTACACTGTTTACATACTTTTAACACAACAAATAAAATTGTTTTTAATTTTTATGTTTATTTATGGTTTTATTTACAAAATT
>NQII01001463.1:257239-286306 GCA_002778355.1 Clitarchus hookeri
GTGTGGGTGTTGTCACTTCTCCAGTTGGGATTTTTTTTTTTTTAACCCATTAAATTTTTTTAAAAGGGCAGAGCTGCTAAATACCTTATATGCTAGTATTAGATGTGCTGCCTGTCAAGCATGGAAAAACTTGGAAACTGTCTTAAATTGCACAAGTACATCATATGAGTTTTGATCAGTGGTTGTCCAGGGATCTGTACACGCAGGAAATGTACTAGAATTTTTATGGTTTATCAAGTCANTGAGTTTTGATCAGTGGTTGTCCAGGGATCTGTACACGCAGGAAATGTACTAGAATTTTTATGGTTTATCAAGTCAGTGTAACAAGTGATGCATGACGCATAATACACTATTTCTTTTTTTGCTGCAACTCCATATGATCACATGCACGTCACGTGCCCCAGAAGAGATACAAACCCTGAATGGCAGCCACCCATAGATAAGATGGATGCCTGAAGAACAGAATGCACCTCAAGAAAGAGAGTAATATAAATCGCCCCATCTAAAACAACCTCGTTAGAAAGAAGACCAGCCGACCATGCCAGTGACGCTGGTCCTAAACTCGCACAGCCAATGCTATCCGCACACGAGGAAAACCCTGCTTCCAGCCGCTCCCAAGAGATGGCAGCCAGTGCAGCTCCACCTACGAAGGGAGGAGCCACCTCGATGAAGCCATCCAAAGGATTCCGAGACACCCCCTAGCCCAGGAGAATAAAGGGCCCTGCACCGCCGCAGAACAGCAGTTGATACCAGCAGCTCACCTTAGCAACAGTCGTGCTAAGGCTCTCTGCTCTCGTCCGTCTTGTGAGGAAACGCCCAATGATCACCAGTGACTAACGCCGGACTTCTCAAGTACTCGCTGTAGCTCCAAAGAGTCGTCGCTCCCCCGACACTTGCAATCAACCCCACACCCCATACTCTTCCCTTAAGTCCCTTCAGGACAATATAGGTTACAGTTGTTCTGATTGCTACCTAGTAATTAGTTACTCTTGCTCTTTAAGCACACCCTTGAGGCAGGCTCTTCGAGCTGACAGGCCTCTTCACGTGTCTTTTGCTTTTATCTTCTATAAGTTAATCAGTGCATTGATTTACAGCAGGAGAGTACAAGTCACCGTGTTCTATTCTGGATGGAATAAAACACGTTACTAGTTAAACTGCCGTCTGTTCCTTCTTGTGTGAACTGTGCGTAGTCCTTCCTGGTGTCACCCTGCAAAGGAGAAGCTTTGAGATCTGGTTTGCCAAATCTAACATAGAACTGCAGCCTGTCCCCTAAAAAGGACTTGACGTACAGCACCCAACACACAACCCATTAGACGGCCACCCATACTGTGGACCAGGTATGCAATGGTACGGTAGAGCCCCGGCCACTAGCAAGAGACACGACAAAAAGGCTAGATCACCTTTGTCAATTAACCCACTCCATCCACCACGTATATACCCGTCAGAAGGCATGCCAGGCCCGACAAGGAGGGATCTACCCCTTCTGGGGTATACTTAGCTAGGGGTATTGTTGCTTGCCACCCCAATGTGAACTCTGACTGTAGTACCTCGTCCATGGTAAATGCCATTCATCTGCAGAAGGGGAAGTAAGTGGAGCGACAGAAAGGCAGCTGCTATCCTTGCCGAGAAACAAGAACTGCTGCTTAACCAACCTGCCCCAGCCTTCAGCCGAACACACCTTTTCTACTCTATGGCATGTTTTAAACTACACTCATTTGTGAAAAAATTGATCAACATGAACAAATTACGCGAGTCCAAGGATGGTTGCCACATAGTATCGTCATAGCCCGACATGTGTCCCATTTGTGTTTAATGCAGTTTGCTTGCGCAGAAGGTCCTCAGACCTCTCGCCCATTCGGGAACTTTTCGGACCAGTTTGGACTGGAACTTCGGCCAGCTGCAGATATGGCGGATTTGGAGGACCAGTTGCGCCAACTGTGGCATGATATTGCTCAGGAGAATATCTGACGTCTGAATGCCTCAATCCCTGACCTTAAAGCCACCTCTCTCCATGCCACAGGTGGTCCAACACCATACTAAGTGCATCCTGTATGTGTTGGTCCATTAATAATACATGCTTGGTGTGGTACTATATTTTAATATTTCCTGTATACATACTACCATGTACCATGTCGTGTGTCACTTACGTGCCCTTGCAATGGCATCTTCAGGGTAATCAATTTTTTTTTGCAAATGAGTGTACTTGCAGCCAACCATGATAAACATTGGCATGGTACTAATGAACATTAAAGAGGGGTTGCTGTGGGACATGGACTTCAAGGGCATTACCACTTCCAAAGGAAGGCGAGAAAGAATTTATCTCCAAAACAAGAGGTTAATTATTAATATATGCCACATTTTTGTGGCATTCTTAATCTATCTCAGGAGATGTAAACTGTTTTTAGATTAGTATTGTACAAGGACGCAAAACAACTGTATGTAAATATTTTAAAAATTAATCCTGTGTTTTTAATTCTCGAGGCTGTTCCTTACAACATGAAAGTAAAATGTGATTGGAGCCCAAAATGCAGCATGCATAGCATAGAAAAAAAATTCCAGGAGAGAATAAGAAGCCTAGACTTAACATACATTGATATCAACGGAAAATGGCAGTGAAAATAATATAAATTATATATACTGCATGCGACATCAATGACTTTGCCAAAGGGAAGACTAGAAGAAATGCCTACAAACAAAAAGTTAAGCTTACCATATAAATTATAGAGTTTTATAAAAAGTTAATTCAACAGCTTAAAGTTTACTTTGTTCTTAACTAATATTTGTTTATCCTTTTAATTCAGTAATTATTTACAACATATTAATGTGGCAATCAAATCATGACACATGTGGTCTTGTCGATGTTTTTGTAAAATAATACATGAAAAAAAAAGATAACAGATTAGGGAAGGGGCGGCACTTGTGCATGGGCCTACAGGCGGCAACGTGGGCAACCCGGCCCTGTATGCACATGAAAAATATGTAATATCTAGGGAAACAATTGACAGATTCCTACCAAACTTGGTAAACAAATAGTACTGCAGCAGGTGGAGTAAAATTATATGTTTTAAGGTCAGGCATTTATTTTCAAAATTGTGGCTATATAAATAATATAGCTCAGTACATTTTATTAATGAAACAAATTTCAAATTAACTTTGTATGCAAGCAGTATGAACACTGAAGAGCCAAAAAAACTGGTACACCTGCCTAATATCGTGTAGGGCCCCCGCGAGCACGCAGAAGTGCCGCAAGACAACGTGGCATGGACTCGACTAATGTCTGAAGGCATGCAGGAGGTAATTCACACCATGAATCCTGCAGGGCAGTCCACAAATCCATAGGAGTGCGAGGCGGTGGAGATCTCTTCTGAACAGCACATTGTAAGGGATCCCAGATATGCTCAATAATGTTCATGTCTGGTGATTTAGGTGGCCAATGGAAGTGTCTAAAGTCAAAAGTGTGTTCCTGGAGCCACTCGATAGCAACTCCCGACGTGTGGGATGTCGCATTGTCCTACTGGAATTGTCCACGTCCGTCAGAATGCACAATGGACATGAATAGCTGCAGGTGATCGGACAGAATGCTTATGTATGTCACATGTCAGAGTCGTATCTAGACGTATCAGGGGTCCCATTTTACGCCAACTGCACACACCCCATACCATGACAGAGCCTCCACCAGCTTGAACAGTCCCCTGTTGACATGTAGGGTCCATGGATTCATGAGGATGTCTCCATACCCGTACACGTCCATCCGCCCGATACAATTGGAAACGAGACTCGTCAGACTAGGCAACGTGTTTCCAGTAATCAACAGTCCTCCAATGGCGGTGTTGGCGGGCCCAGGCGAGGCGTAAAGTTTTGTGTCGTGCAGTCAACAACGGTACACAAGTGGGCCTTCGGCTGCAAAAGCCTATATCAATGATGCTCCGTTGAATAGTTCGCACGCTGGCACTTGTTGATGCCCCAGCATTGAAATTGGCGCCAATTTGAGAGAGAGTTGCATGTCTGTCACGTTTGACGAGTCTCATCAGTCGTTTGTCCCATTCGTTCACTATCTAGTTCCGGCCACAGTGTCAAAGATTTTATGTTTTGCCGGATTCCCGATATTCACAGTACACTCGTGAAATGGTCGTACGCGAAAATCCAAATTTTATCGGTACCTCGGAGATGCTATGTCCCATCTCTCGTGTGCCGACTATAACACCATGTTCAAACTCACTTAAATCTTGATAACCTGCCATTGTAGCAGCAGTAACCAATCTAGCTGCCGACTGCATCGCTTTACTCTGATTGGTTCCATACCTCTGTTATATGCATACGCATGCCTATACCAGTTTTTTTGGCTCTCCAGTGTATTACAACCATCAAATTTTTTATACAGAGCCTCATTTCTCTGCCATATTGTAAGATAGCGCCACAATAAAAAATACAGGTTCTGTGTCATATATCAGGAAAACGATCAAACCCATTCTTACCAAATTTGGCAAAGAAGTTTTGCAGCGGTAGGCTAAATATTAATATATGTATTTTTTAAGTGTGACAATTACTTTCGGAATGGTAGCTATAAAATCATTTTAGCGTGGTGTGCTGTATCTACGAATGTATGTAAAAAATTTTAACTTAACTATTTATACTGGCAATTATGCTAATACATAATTTTTTATCCTTCATTTATGAAGATAGTCACATGAAAAATATGAAGGTTTTATGCCATATCTCGAGGACCAATCAAATGGATTCGCACCAAATTTTACACACGAGTACTGCTACATTATGGTAGGTATATAGACCGACACATTTCAGGCGCAGCAGTATCTTTTTTTATGGTGTTAATATAAATTATTTAGTTTAGTATGTTGTGTCTACAAAACAATTCAATAAAATTCAACCAAATTTTGCACACTAACAGTATTCATTAGAAGCATCAATTATTCACACAGATATCAAATTTTTACAATCTATTTGCAAAATAGTGCCAGTTGAAAAAATTAAACATTTTGCCATATTTCTGGAACAGTTCAACTAATTTCTACCAAATTGTGCACACCATAAATGCAACAGAAGGCCATGTAAACTTACATGATAAGTGGGTCAGACAACAATGTTCAAAATGGCAGCTTCATAAATAACTTAGATGTTCGCCACATATATTAAACAATTTAACCAAATTTGTATGTTAACAATATATAATAGAAGCATCATATACAGAGCATCTTATGCCATTTCTCAGGGATCAATCAACCGATTTCCACCAAATTCCTCGCACAAGTAGCTCTACGGTAGGCCATGTAAACTTACATGTTTTAAGTAGCTCAGTCACTTACTTTCAAAATGATTGCCCTGTAAGTATTTTAGATTAGTAAATCTTATATAAGGCTCGCACAAATGAAAGTAAAGTTTAACATCATGATGTGTAATGTTTTTGTAAGTCTCTTATTATTCTGTTTCTACCTCCATGACCTATCGCTAAGTGAGCTTCGTGTAGTACATCAAATTAACTCTGTACCACTTACACAAAAGTGAATAGCACTTACCTTGTCTGAGAGTATGAACAAGCTTGCTTTTATTTTCAACCAGCACATCATCGTACGTATTCAGTAGCCAATAATCACGTGGGTCCTTTCTTTTCTTCTTAGCAGCATGAACATCCAACACTAGCTTACGACAGTCACCATCACTGAGTAATGCACTGTTCTTGGCACTGGAACTGTGAAGCTCAGTTACAGCGTCAATTCATACTGTCATTGAAGCAATGTGGTCATTAGCACTAGACTCGACATGTGGTTCCAACATCTCAAACGTTACTGAAGGTTAGCAGGAAGTAGATGCACGTACAGTGGCACAAGAATTCAGAGGGGGGAACTGTGACATAATACTTTACCTACAAGACTTTGGGCTTTCTATACATTGCCTAGGCAAAGTTTAAAGGGTTTATTCATTTATACTTTTTCAGTGATTTCAGGCATTGTATGGGACCTCCCACACCTCCGCCGTGTGGGAGGTCGCTGCCTCTGTATTTTCTTCTTGCGATACAAGTTTTCAAGACGTAAATAAACAATAAACTACTGTGGCGCTGCTCTCTGCTTGTTTGTCTGTGAAGCTGTTCGTGGCTCTGCATACCTAACGATTTTATGTGAACTGTTTCATTGGAATGATAAATAAAAGTACAGAGTAAAATAAACAAAAACTGGACTTTATTTTTATATTTGTTTGGCACCTTTAACGTTTCATGTTTCTACCGATTGAGTTAACTGAGCTGTAACTTCCAACATCATCCCAGACAGTGCAATGTAACAATTGTTTTACAGATCAGATAGAAATTGTTTGCAGGAATGAAGTAAACAATGAATTTATTACTGATTGTGACGATATAAGTAAAGAGTTTAATAATAAGGGTATAAATGCAGAAGTTGTTATTGGTTAGGACAATGTAAGTGAGGCAGGGCATACTGAATGTAGAAAGGTTTTAGGTCACTCAGTTCCTTTAAGTGAAACTCAACTGCAGATGGAGGATGATATTTTTGAGAAGAGGGTACCTGACTGTTGTGAATGCTATACGTCGAGGAGAAATGTAGTACAGGACGGGAGACTTTAGGTTTGGGGGGTAAAACACCATGTTTATAATGAATCAAAGCTGTGAATAGGATCAGCTATTATATTGCACCAAGCGAGGTTTGCTGAGAGCACAGTACAAACAATACAAGGTTATTGTGAGAATGGGGGGTTTGTAAGGCGAAAGAAAAGATTGAAAACACAGGGTCAGAAAAGTAATAAGGAAAAAGAAAAAGAGGGGTAGATTTAGGACAGTAGGAAAAGGAAACTATTGAAGTACAGTATGAGGAGGGTCGTAAGGAAAAAGGGAAGGAAATGGAGAGACAAAAGGAGAACTGCAAGGAAAAGAAAGAAAAAATGTAATAAGGGCAGGCAGACTGCAATTTCGATTTTTAAAATAGATACTTAATTTTTTAATGTACAGTTTTGTAATACTTTGATTGTACCATAGTAATGTAAGAGAAATAAGTTAATGTTATTGTTTTGAGGAAAAATTTCTTTTATTATATGAAGGACCATACAAAATTGAGAAAGTAGGTCACAATATGTACAGGATACATGGGGCGCCAAATAAATATAAAATACAGTCAAGTCTCTGTTTATTTACTGTAATTTTATTTAATATTCAAAAGAAACAGCTCACACACAAGCTTCAGATATGCAGAGTCCCAAACAGTCAGTTTCACCAGACAAACAAAGAGCAGTGCCGCAGTAGTTTGTTTATTATTCACGTCATTTAGAGCTTGCATCGTAAGAGGAATTTACGACTCCTGGCACCCTAGTGGCCTTCCACACCGGTGGAGAAATAATTGAGCAGGATAAAGTTTGCCGGTGTGGGGGTTATTTGCCACGCTTGATGCGTCCTCTTTGAGAGCTGGTTGTCTACTGTCTTGCTTTGCGCTGTTCTGCTTTTCTTGCGGGAAGTAGGCACAAAGGGTATAAATCGCCCCGTACCTACCTCCACTCCTTGCCCCTGGGTGCCAGAAACGTGACCAAATAAGGGCATGGTGTGGGCCGGAATCCCTCCCCACGCCATGCCGAACTGCGTAGTAGTAAAAATATAATCAAACTTCTAGAAGGAAAAAATGTCTACTGCAGTTGGAAAGCTTCTATCTACTAATGCAGACGCGAATAAAAACTAAAATTTCTGAAAAAGCAAACGGACGACCGATAAACATAACTACCTCTGCTTTAAATTCGAATCCTGATAAAATATTACAAAGCCTCGCAAAGCGAAATAAAATGAACCATAAACCCGATAATTATTATGACAGCGTCATTACAAAGTTTTGATACACATTTTGTTGGCGCTAATTTTAATAATTTGGTTGCAGTAATTTCTTTTAGGTGATTGTATTGATTACATTTATTAATTGTAAATAGCAAGGGATAGCCACTTGTGAGATGTTGAGTGTTTTCTTTGTAGTGTTTCTAAATAAATTAGGAAATTATTATTAACTCTTATCTAATTAAGACCTCCATCCCTTGAATAATCTGGCTATACCCACTGACTTTGAAAAATAACAGTATAAATGTTTGTAAAATGACAATAGCCATGTCAATCTTTGACTTACCCAAACTTTCTTAACTGTGAATTGTGATTTTGACTGCATGAGGCAAGTGTAATTTGAAATTGAAAGTAACTTGTAAATTGCTGTAATGAAATACGTATACTTACTCTGTCTTGTTTGTGATTAATAATGTGTGCAACAGAGTACACATCTGTTAACTAATAATTAGCAACATTATTTTAATTGTATTGTAGATAAAAGATTAGCGAAGTATAATGAAGGTAACAGAAAGCTGAAAGTTCGTAGTTGCTGCTCTCCTAAATGGCTGAAATATTTTTGAAGTTCTACACACTGCAACAAGAGAGAAAAAAAAAAAATCACGAGTGGTAATGCTTAAGAGGGGCATATTAACAAACTTTGGATTTTCCTCTATATTTCATACAGTTCTATTTCTAAAACATTTATTTCTTATTTAATTAATACTAGCTTTTTTTTTTCACCCTCCCCATTAAAAACCTTACCTACAAGCTTTGAAAATTTTTTTAAAAGCATATCATATAAAGGGTTATTCATTAGAAGTGGCTCTTCTGATGCTCATAAAAACATCAAAACCAATTTCAAATTTATTGTTTTGAAATAATTTGTGAGTGACAAGCCGTAGGATTTTTGTTTTGTCACACGAAGCAGGATTCACAACAAATGAATAAATTGTAATTCTTACAATATTACTAATTACCATAGATCGGATTATATGCAAATGCATATTTTGGCTATTTTTACAGGTTTTAGCATATTTGAATGAAAACCTACTAATGTGTCATATTTGCAGTATTTTTACAGATCTAAATACATTTAGGTAGTTACATTTGCAAACGTAACAACATTGCTTGCTACCAACCTAAATAAAATGCACTGCTTTCTTTGCATCTGCACATATTTTGCTTAGGCTAGTAAACACAGAATCGCGCAGGACAAGAACCGGCGACACTTTTTCGCTTCTACTGCACTTCTCCCACAGGCCAATCAAAATATGCGCAGTTTTGTTGTTGACATAACAACTTGCTGTGCACCGCTAGTTTCATTCGTCTTTGATTTTGTGATAATTTAAAGTGTACAATGCCTCCAGAGAAAAAAAGTGTCTCAACGTGGATAGTGGACTATCCTGGAATATTTACTTACGACGGGAACATATTATTCTGTCGAGTTTATGAGAAAAGTTTCAAATAAACCAGCATGTTAACACAAATCTTCATATCGCAGCGTTGAAGAAGAAGGGCCCACGACATCAACTTTTAACTGCGGCAAGTAGCAGTACCTCTGCTTCTAAAGGCAAACAAACAAATGAGTTTTGCTGGGATTCATGTGCAACATTGCTTGCAAGTAATATTCCTTTTTACAAACTATCAAATCATACCTTAAAACATTTTCTTTTCTAGCAAAACATTGTTTGAATCAAAATATACCAGATGGATCAACATTACGTAAAAATTACATACCAACAATTTACCAAAATGTCTCAAAGATAGCATTGTATGGATTTCAGCTGACGAAACTACAGACAGTTGTGGCAGTTATATTGCGAATCTGATAATAGGAAAATTGGAACTAAAGTCTTCTTCTTATTTGGTAGCCTGCAAAGAACTTGAAAAGACAAATAATTCTACTATCAGCTGATTTGTGAATGAGGGTACAAAAAAATATTTCCAGCTCCTTCTGTAGATGAAAGAGAGTACATATTTCTCTCAGATGCAGTCCCCTATATGATCAAGGCAGCCAAATCCCTCCAAGTATTTTATCCTAATTTGATTCATGTCACCTGCTTTGCTTGGAGTCCATCAACTCGCCAAACAAGTACGATGCACGTTTGGAAATGTAAATAAATTGATTTTGTCAACAAAGAAGGTATTTCTTAAAGCAACCATTTGCATTAAAGCCTATAAAGAAAAATTTCCTACTGTGCCTTTACCACCTGAACCAGTGGTGACCCGATGGGGAATGTGGCTTGAAGCTGTACTGTTTTACAATCAACATTTCAATGCCATTAAAGGTGTAGTAAATAGCTTCGACAGCGCAGATACTATGGCTGTTTGTCAGGGCAAGCAAGCGCCCATTTTTGACAAGCTTGAAATTCATGGTTTGACGTTGAATGAATCCATTCAGTTGATGTGTAAAATCCACCATATGAACTCCAAATTGCCAAAAATATTCCCGCATAAACTTAAAGAAAAGTTTGGTAAAATTGTACACAACCACCCCGGCTTTGAACCTTTGTGTCTAATTAACAGTTTTATTAATTGCACGGGTGAACTTTTCCCTGAGACAATATCTGCTAATATAGGACCTAAATTCAAGTATTGCCGGGTAACCTCGGTGGACGCGGAACATTCCTTTTCCACTTATAAAAATATTTTAAGTGATAGAAGGTATAACTTTACANGGTAACCTCGGTGGACGCGGAACATTCCTTTTCCACTTATAAAAATATTTTAAGTGATAGAAGGTATAACTTTACAACTGAACATTTAGAACAATACATGATTGTAAACATTTACAAAAACAACAAAGATTTTTTGATTCAATTTTATCAAATAAAAAAAACTATTAGATTTTTTTTTGTTTTATTTTATGTTGCATGTTTTCACATATAACTTGCATATTTCNTCAAATAAAAAAAACTATTAGATTTTTTTTTGTTTTATTTTATGTTGCATGTTTTCACATATAACTTGCATATTTCAGTATTTATATGTTGCATATAATCCGGTCTCTATTAATTACATTAGATACAACTTGTATACTGTTTNTTTCTTAACTGTGAATTGTGATTTTGACTGCATGAGGCAAGTGTAATTTGAAATTGAAAGTAACTTGTAAATTGCCGTAGTGAAATACGTATACTTACTGTGTCTTGTTTGTGATTAATAATGTGTGCAACAGAGTACATATCTGTTAATTAATAATTAGCAACATTATTTTAATTGTATTGTAGATAAAATATTAGCGAAGTATAATGAAGGTAACAGAAAGCAGAAAGTTCGTAGTTGCTGCTCTCCTAAATGGCTGAAATATTTTCAAAGTTCTACACACTGCAACAAGAGAGAGAGAAAAAAAAAAAATCACGAGTGGTAATGCTTAAGAGGGGCATATTAACAAACTTTGGATTTTCCTCTATATNAAAAAAAATCACGAGTGGTAATGCTTAAGAGGGGCATATTAACAAACTTTGGATTTTCCTCTATATTTCATACAGCTCTATTTGTAAAACATTTATTTGTTATTTAATTAATACTAGCTTTTTTTTTTTCACCCTCCCCATTAAAAACCTTACCTGCAAGCTTAGAAAATTTTTTTTAAAAGCATATCAAATAAAGGGTCATTCATTAGAAGTGGCTCTTCTGATGCTCATAAAAACATCAAAACAAATTTCAAATTTATTGTTTTGAAATAATTTGTGAGTGACAAGCCGTAGGATTTTTGTTTTGTCACACGAAGCAGGANTCAAATTTATTGTTTTGAAATAATTTGTGAGTGACAAGCCGTAGGATTTTTGTTTTGTCACACGAAGCAGGATTCGCAACAAATGAATAAATTGTAATTCTTACAATATTACTAATTACCAGAGATCGGATTATGTACAAATGCATATTTTGGCTATTTTTACAGGTTTTAGCATATTTGAATGAAAACCTACTAATGTGTCATATTTGCGGTATTTTTACAGATCTAAATACATTTAGGTAGTTACATTTCCAAACGTAACAACATTGCTTGCTACCAACCTAAATAAAATGCACTGCTTTCTTTGCATCTGCACATATTTTGCTTAGGCTAGTAAACACAGAATTGCGCAGGACAAGAACAGGCGACACTTTTTCGCTTCTACTGCACTTCTCCCACAGGCCAATCAAAATATGCGCAGTTTTGTTGTTGACATAACAACTTGCTGTGCACCGCTAGTTTCATTCGTCTTTGATTTTATGATAATTTAAAGTGTACGATGCCTCCAGAGAAAAAAAGTGTCTCAACGTGGATAGTGGACTATCCTGGAATATTTACTTACGACGGGAACATTTTATTCTGTCGAGTTTATGAGAAAAATGTTTCTTGCATGAAAAGTTTCAAATAAACCAGCATGTTAACACAAATCTTCATATCGCAGCGTTGAAGAAGAAGGGTCCACGAAATCAACTTTTAACTACGGCAAGTAGCAGTACCTCTGCTTCTAAAGGCAAACAAAAAAATGTGTTTTGCTTGGATTTACGTGAAGCATTGCTTGCAAGTAATATTCCTTTTTACAAACTATCAAATCCTACCTTAAAACATTTTTTTTTCTAGCAAAAACATTGTTTGAATCAAAATATACCAGATGGATCAACATTACGTAAAAATTACATACCAACAATTTACCAAAATGTCCCAAAGATAGCATTGTATGGATTTCAGCTGACGAAACTACAGACAGTTGTGGCAGTTATATTGCGAATCTGATAATCGGAAAATTGGAACTAAAGTCTTCTTATTTGGTAGCCTGCAAATAACTTGAAAAGACAAATCATTCTACTATCAGCAGATTTGTGAATGAGGGTACAAAAAAATATTTCCAGCTCCTTCTGTAGATGAAAGAGAGTACATATTTCTCTCAGATGCAGCCCTCTATATGATCAAGGCAGCCAAATCCCTCCAAGTATTTTATCCTAATTTGATTCATGTCACCTGCTTTGCTTGGAGTCTATCAACTCGCCAAACAAGTACGATGCACGTTTGGAAATGTAAATAAATTGATTTTGTCAACAAAGAAGGTATTTCTTAAAGCAACCATTTGCATTAAAGCCTATAAAGAAAAATTTCCTACTGTGCCTTTACCACCTGAACCAGTGGTGACCCGGTGGGGAATGTGGCTTGAAGCTGTACTGTTTTGCAATCAACATTTCAATGCCATTAAAGGTGTAGTAAATAGCTTCGACAGCGCAGATACTATGGCTGTTTGTCAGGGCAAGCAAGCGCCCATTTTTGACAAGCTTGAAATTCATGGTTTGACGTTGAATGAATCCATTCAGTTGATGTGTAAAATCCACCATATGAACTCCAAATTGCCAAAAATATTCCCGCATAAACTTAAAGAAAAGTTTGGTAAAATTGTACACAACAACCCCGGCTTTGAACCTTTGTGTCTAATTAACAGTTTTATTAATTGCACGGGTGAACTTTTCCCTGAGACAATATCTGCTAATATAGGACCTAAATTCAAGTATTTCCCGGTAACCTCGGTGGACGCGGAACATTCCTTTTCCACTTATAAAAATATTTTAAGTGATAGAAGGTATAACTTTACAACTGAACATTTAGAACAATACATGATTGTAAACATTTACAAAAACAACAAAGATTTTTTGATTCAATTTTATCAAATAAAAAAAACTATTAGATTTTTTTTTGTTTTATTTTATGTTGCATGTTTTCACATATAACTTGCATATTTCAGTATTTATATGTTGCATATAATCCGGTCTCTATTAATTACATTAGATACAACTTGTATACTGTTTCCAATTTAAATTGAAGATCAGTTGCTATGAGCATTCATTCAAAAATTATATTACATCTACCAAATACTGTAAAAAATATTTAGAACAATTTTTTTTTACTGAAAGAGTTGTGTTAAAATATTGTTACATTCAAAATGGGAATTTACATACTTGACACACATTCAACTAGAATATCTTTTATTTTATTGCATAAAATACGGGAAGATACAAAGTCCCATATCATACTTCACACACATCTATCTAGTCTCTTTCAGTTTTTTTTTTTGTTATTAGCATGTTCATGGACATAACACTTGAAATACAGAACCAGTCAGCAATTCACGCACGTGCACTGTGGCCGTCACGGCTTCTAAACACTAACTCCATCTGTGATGCATGCCATCATAGCTTCAGAACACTATTATACACTCAGCACTCTTCATCACATAATGTCGTGCAACATGAAAACCACATGCAGGCCCGAAAAAGAGGGCAGCACACTGTTTATAAACCATTTTCAAAAACAGAGCTGAAATTTCTAGTCTAAACACACTGGACAATCTGCTGAGATGGGACCAAAACGTGGTTCTAACTGATTAGTCAAAGTGATGAAAAGGTATCGGCAATCTCCACCTACCAACCATGTCGCAATCAAGGGGCAAAGCAACAGGAGTGGTACTAGAAGAGTGGAAAATGCTACAATCTAAGGTAAAGTCGCAGATAGTGGGCTACCACTAGCATGGATGCCTTCCTCTCTCCCTGGGCGGTGAGAGAGCGGACACAGGTTCCTTATTATCCTTCTTGGACTTCCCTCTGGCCCTTACTTTCTGTAGACTGAAGCCACAAATGTTATAATAAATAAAGCTTTATTTTGAGTTGTATAACTGCCCGTGGAGTGGAGAGATTTTGGTGGCTCTTAATATAGTGGTCTTGAGAACAGATGAGGGTGAAACGAGGTATGGAGCAGCACCGGAATGCAAGGGCGGGGAAGTGGGAGATTCCTGAGAAAACCAGTTGACCAGCAGCATGTGCGAAAATTCAGGAGTGGCCCACCAGGAACTGAACTCGGTTCGCCTTGGTGGGAAGTAGGTGGTCTAACCACTACACCACTGTGGCCCCCCCTCCTATAACTGTTCGTAATTATCTTTAAATGGTCTCTTTCTCCCTATTTCTGGTTTATCTTTTAATGCTCTCTTGACCTAACCTTCTGGTCTTAGAAAGGGGGAACATAACAGCTAGATCTTCAAGTAGTTTGTTATGGCACAATATAGCAATACAATCCCGCACACCTTAGCTATATATCTCTTATCACCCACATTTATACAATTTGCAAATAGTATATTTACGTGCATCCTCCGAGAAGCATGTAACATGGCAGCGTCNGTATATTTACGTGCATCCTCCGAGAAGCATGTAACATGGCAGCGTCTGTGATGACGGCTGGAAGTCACGACTCGGTTAGCTCAGGGGTAGCAACATGAAACTCTTCAAAAAAGGCGCCAATGAAATAATGTCAAGTTCCGGTGTATTTGTTCTATACTTTTATTTATCAATCAATTGAAACAGTTCACATACGATCTTCAGGTATGCCTAGTACAAAAAGGTTCACAGATAAACAGACAAGTACAGAGCAGCGCCACAGTCGTTTATTGACTATACACATCTTGAAAACTTGCATCGCAAGAAGAAGTTACGAAGGCAGGAGGGACATCAGTTCCCTCCTGGCACCCTATTGACCTCCCACACTGGCGGAAAGAATTTATTAGATTATTAGAATTAAGTATATGCAGAAAACGAATGAAGTTGAAAGATTTAGCGGTCGCTGATGCTTGCCGGTGTGGGCGTCGCTGATGCTTGCCGGTGTGGGCGATATTCATCACGCACGATGCGTCTTCCTTGGCTGCTTGTTACTTTTTCTAGCGAGCGGTATTCGTCCAGGGTTTTTATCTCTCGTGGCTACCCCCTCTCCCTTTCTCACACCAGGGTGCCACCAACCGTTACCAAATATGGGCATAGCGTGTGTCGCCAAGCCATATTGAACTGCGTAGCCCGTAAAAGATAATCCAAAGTTTCTAGAACACAACTGTCGATGCAGTCGGAAAAGCTTTCAACACTAATGCTGGACCGCATAACAAAACTAAAATTTCGTGAAACGGCAACCGGACGCCAGATAAACAAACTACCATGGCTTTAATTTTGAATCCCGATAATATTTTACAAAAGAAAATGAACCGCTTATTCTGATAATTAATATATTGCGTCATTACAAGCAGTAAAAGAATATACATGTACATAAATGGACACGCATACTAGAAAAAGGGTTAAGGATATCGCATATCATATATCACCCCTTCACCAGATTAGAGTCTCGCAGGATATTGTGAAGGGGGGTTTCTTGAAACATACCTAACATGTTTGGCACAAAATCCTCCTCTTTTATTAACTTCACATCCACTTCTCCTAGCCAATACTCTCTAATGCATAGGATTAACTTACTTTAATAATTAGTGTAGTTTACATATTGTAACTAAATACCACGCTCAGTCCCTTGCCACANGTCGCTGATGCTTGCCGGTGTGGGCGATATTCATCACGCACGATGCGTCTTCCTTGGCTGCTTGTTACTTTTTCTAGCGAGCGGTATTCGTCCAGGGTTTTTATCTCTCGTGGCTACCCCCTCTCCCTTTCTCACACCAGGGTGCCACCAACCGTTACCAAATATGGGCATAGCGTGTGTCGCCAAGCCATATTGAACTGCGTAGCCCGTAAAAGATAATCCAAAGTTTCTAGAACACAACTGTCGATGCAGTCGGAAAAGCTTTCGACACTAATGCTGGACCGCATAACAAAACTAAAATTTCGTGAAACGGCAACCGGACGCCAGATAAACAAACTACCATGGCTTTAATTTTGAATCCCGATAATATTTTACAAAAGAAAATGAACCGCTTATTCTGATAATTAATATATTGCGTCATTACAAGCAGTAAAAGAATATACATGTACATAAATGGACACGCATACTAGAAAAAGGGTTAAGGATATCGCATATCATNACAAGCAGTAAAAGAATATACATGTACATAAATGGACACGCATACTAGAAAAAGGGTTAAGGATATCGCATATCACCCCTTCACCAGATTAGAGTCGCAGGATATTGTGAAGGGAGGTCTCTTAAAACATACCTAACATGTTTGGCACAAAATCCTCCTCTTTTATTAACTTCACATCCACTTCTCCTAGCCAATACTCTCTAATGCATAGGATTAACTTACTTTAATAATTAGTGTAGTTTACATATTGTAACTAAATACCACGCTCAGTCCCTTGCCACACTAAACCATCCTCCCTTTAACCTGAGCAGAGGTAACAATCATATAAGCTGGCAACCACTGGCCATTCACGCACATCCTTAAATGCACTATGTGGTCACAAGACAGTCACTGCTGTTGGTTCCAAAGCACCTGCCATGCAACTACAGTTCCAAAGGCACCTGCCATGTAACTATACGCTATTCACTGTAAAGTGAGAACTTTTGAAAGCCCTCTCCTTTAGAATAACAGTCACTAAATATATTTTATTTTAGCCTTAGACGTTAACTTCCGAGTGCAGTGGAATATACACACTGTGTTTATTACTTACATGGGAATATTTATTTTAAAATGTGGTTAAAGAATAAGTAATGGCTGAAAGGAAAAAGTAACTAGGGATTCAAAAGTGCTCACTTTACCATGAACAGCCTATAATTTAAAACATGGGTGTAGAAGCAGTGAGTGTCCAGAAACATGATTGGGTTATGGACCCCCATTGAAATTAAAATGTCCTCCATGACCCTTCCAATCGTACCATTTAAGAATACTGGAGTTCCTCATTTATTGTAACGTTTGTATCATCTCTAGAAATAGCACTGAGTTCAGTTTATATTTTTACTCCTTCTCCAATACTGAAAAAATTTTAAGGTAAGCATTTGAGATGAGGCAATTATCACAAGACAATGCAGACTATGAGTACATTACTAGGGAAAACTAAAACATTTTGCCACTTGTCAACATGATTACGAGAATGGGTTGTGCCTACCCAACGCAGAGTAATGTTTTTTATAAATTAAAAAGTAATGTCCCTTAAATTTGATTTCTTAAGAATGTTTTTAATACACATTGAGTTAAGTTTGTTTTGAGCTAGTGGTTAACTAGCCCGTATATTATGACTTTCTATCAAATTTTTAAACAAATTTATAAAATGTAATTCATTAATTATGGAGTGCTTTATAGTGCTTACTATGTACAATCAGTAGCAATAAATGATTACTTACATCATAAGGCTGATTATAGAGTAACAGAAGTACCAGCAGACTAATGTTGATAATCTTTGGGGGAGAGTGAAGAAATGTGGGTGGCTCTTAACATAGAGGTCTTGAGAGCTAATTAGAGTGAAACAAAGAAAGTATGGAACAGGGCCAGAATGGAAGGGTGGGGGACACGGGAGATCCCAGAGAAAACCAGCCGACCAGCGGCATCGTCCGCCATAATTCCCACTTGCTTAAGTCCGGAAGCGGCACCACCAGGAATCGAACCCGGTTCACCTACACCTAGGTGGGAGGCAAGTGGTCTAACCACTAAACCACCGCAGCCCCAATAATCTTTGGGAATCAATAAAATTATACTCTGTGACCAAACTTTCTTTGTTATGTCTTGATGCACATCTGGCACAATTTGTTCACGTGTTTCTTGTAACATATGGAACAGTTGCCTTCTGAGTGGGTCTGGTATCCAGTTCATCCCAAAGACGTTCTATTTGATTCAAGGTGGTGCTTTAAACATTCTAGTTTAGCAGTCCCAAATGACTGTGTTCAAACGGTGGCATATCTGAGTCTACCTTACAGTCAGGAGAATTATCATGCTGATGCAGGAAAACACGTCATATTAATATCTTTGAAGTTTAGTGGTNGCAGACCGATCATAGTTGAGTGGGAGAGAGACGCAAGGCATTCGGCGGGCCTCTCTCTCGTTCGGTGACTCATCGTAACGTTACCGAGCGTTACACTTTTTCATAAGTGACTCCCAGCCCAACCTAATTTAAGACGTTGTCACGTCAAAAAAACACGTTAAAATATGTTAGTACTTGTTACAGTTTATCAATCCATTGAATACAAACAAAGAAAAATAACCCTAGACTATAATACTACCACCATTATATTTCACTAAAGAAGCAACATACTCCAGTAAATACACTCTGCCAAGTCCACACAGTCAAAGTGCTAGATAATGTACCATGACTCATCATTCTCTACTATAGTCCAATGACATTGTTGTTTACATCATGCCAAACGACATTGGGCACTGGTGCACGTGATCAGTGGTTTACTGGCAGCAATACAACCATGAAAACCAAGTGTTGGAGGGTCCTATAACTGACTTTTGTTCCTGAGCAGTGGCAGAAATCCTCTGCAATTGTTAACATTGCTGTCTGAAAACTGGTTCACACAAGTGTTAGTTTCNCTGACTTTTGTTCCTGAGCAGTGGCAGAAATCCTCTGCAATTGTTAACATTGCTGTCTGAAAACTGGTTCACACAACAAGTGTTAGTTTCTTGGGCCTACCAGACCAATACTTGAGGCCAGTGCTTCCATAGAGTTTCCACTGACACTGCTAAATTTCTACCAGACATTGATGCAGCTATGTCAATGTCAAGCGGGACTTTGCTAACAGTGGACTGAGGTACATTTATATGCGATTACCACAATTTATAGGTTTCTCCAATCACATCACTTAAGAATGCACACAATTCTCTCAACTGACTCACTGCTCTTTCTTTAGCTTGAGTCACTCACCATTTTTTTTAACGCAAATACCATACTGTATTTACCCATGTACCATCCACCCTAATGTAAGACCCGCACCTCACATTTTAAATATCATCCTCGAAAAAATAATATATATTTATTTCTAAAAATTTGTGTTTCAGTGCACAGCTGTGTTGCACAAGCTATACATATATTACAAACTAAATATGGCATGAGCTCTATGGTATTTATTCTTAATAAACACCAATTTTACAAAAATGTATTGGAAATAGGATGGGCATTGTATTTGTGATTCAGGCCATTTTTCCATCCAGCAACATGTGCTGCTAGCCTGTGTTTTGTTTCTACAAATAACCTGACTGATGCCACCCTTGTTTTAGCCACACACATCAGCAGGAGGGAAAAGCGATCTATGTTATGATGAACCCAACTTGGAGATCTCCGAGAAAACTCACTGACCAGCAGCATTGCCTGGCACAATTCCCCAGTGAGAAAATCTGGAAGCGACCCTGCCGGCAATCAAAACCCGGGTCGCCCTGGTGGGAGGTGAGCGATCTAGCAACTACAACACCGTGGGCCTATTTGTTTCTTACAAAAATGTGCAGGTGGTGTATGGATAAATATGGTATACCGGTTATCATTCGTACACCTTAACCACATGACCACTGTTCACATCTATAAATGCACCACAATATTACCTATTAGTGTTGTTACGAATGTTGGATTTCCCACATTCGCGAAAGCGAATGCGAATATTCATCTCCAATATTCGCGAATGCGAATATTGACTTTTTCAATATGGCGCCTAAAGCATGCGCCCACGAACTCACATTTTGAACACGAGTTTAGGACCGGCCATGTTTAAACCGAAAGTAGCCGATACTGCACGAAGTAAACAAACCGTGATTGCTCGCTCATTAAATGAGGTTAGCTGCTAATAGTTTTTTTTCGTAAAGATTTGTTTTCAGATTACTAACATTTATTTGTTGAATTTCTATAGAAACCATCGTTAAAATTGTTATAAAGTAATTAGTGATATTTCAACATGGGTATGTCGTATGTTAGTGAAGTTTGGACTTATTTTACAATATGTGATGCTGAAAATGTGAATTGCAAAATATGTAACAAGCAATATTCACGCAAAGGAAGATCAACTAGTGCTATGAGAAATCACCTGGAAGGTATGCATAAAAATGAGTATAATGAATTTAAAAAACGGGAAAATGAAAAGCGGAATGCTTCTACAACAAATGATTTGGCATCCTCTTTGCGACAATGTAGTAAAACCGACCTAAAACCAATCTCTTTGACTGATTGCGTCGAAAAACTAAAAAGTGGGATAATAACAACACCAAGTCTGTGGAAATTGACAATTTAATAAGCGAAATGTTTGCTTTGGAGAACTTATCCTTTAGTTTTGTGGAATGCGTTGGATTTGTCAGATTGATGAACCACCTATGTCCGTCGTATAATTTAAAAACTCGACAACATTTGACTTTGTTTATATGCAAAAATTTCTACGGCAAGGTACAAGATAAATTTTTGGAATTAATCAAATCATTTGAAAAAATGGCGTTTACAACTGATATCTGGTCTGATTCTTGTTCAGGAGTATCATTGCTGAGTTTTACATGTTACGGTGTAACAAAATAATTAGAAAGAAAAATGATTGTGTTAAAAACAGAGGTATTTAACGACGGCCGACATACTGGTGAAAATATAGCTATAAAACTTGAAACCATGTTGTCATTATGGGGAATACCCAAAGAAAAAGTGCAATGCATTGTTAAGGTTGGTGGCACTAACATGAAAAAAAGGTATTTCCTTGTTATTCATTACAGACATTGATTGTTCATCACACCAAATTCAACTAGTTGTCAATGAGGGGCTTAAGGCACAAGATTCCGTTATTGCAATGATTACAAAATGTAAAAAGATGGCAACTCATTTTCACCACTCAAATATTGCTCAAGATGAACTTGCAGCTCTACAAGAAAGGCTCAATCAACCAAAGCTTAAGATTATACAAGAGTGTGTTTCAAGATGGAATAGCAACTTTTATATGTTGGAGCGCATTTTGAAAAACAAAGATTCGTTGTGTCTTTCTGCTTCCACAAATAACAAGATTTCACAACTAACTTCCCAAGAGCGGATAATTGTGGAAAAACTAATTACTTTGCTCAGGTCTTTTGAAGAAATTANGCGGTCGTCCGCCTGCGAGCTTCGCCAGAGCGTGTGTTCTGACGAATAAAATATAGTGACGCAGAATGCGTCAAGACATTGATTGTTCATCACACCAAATTCAACTAGTTGTCAATGAGGGGCTTAAGGCACAAGATTCTGTTATTGCAATGATTACAAAATGTAAAAAGATGGCAACTCATTTTCACCACTCAAATATTGCTCAAGATGAACTTGCAGCTCTACAAGAAAGGCTCAATCAACCAAAGCTTAAGATTATACAAGAGTGTGTTACAAGATGGAATAGCAACTTTTATATGTTGGAGCGCATTTTGAAAAACAAAGATTCGTTGTGTCTTTCTGCTTCCACAAATAACAATATTTCACAACTAACTTCCCAAGAGCGGATAATTGTGGAAAAACTAATTACTTTGCTCAGGTCTTTTGAAGAAATTACAAAATAACTAAGTGCAGTATCTTATCTTCAGTAATTCCATTATTGGCCACCTTGGAAAAGGTAATTGATGAATATGATGTGACTGACAAATGCATCGGAAACACAATTCTTGTTCTAAAACAAGAATTAAGTCGCAGATTTTCTCATTTGGAAAATGACGTACCGTTTTCTACTGCTACTTTCATTGATTGACCCGAGATACAAAGTGAAATTTTTCAAAAGTTCTTAAACCAAAGATCAAGTTGTGAAAACTATTTTAGAATCCATTGGAAATGATGAATCATGCCTATCTTCGTGTTCAAATCCTAAGCGTGCCAAAATGACTAATTATGGGATTGAAACCTCTGGATCCAGTGCCTGTCTATCAGGGAAATCTACATCTTTAAGAGACACCATGAAATTGCTGTTGGATATCAGTGAAAGTGAAGGAGAAAATGAAAGTCCAAACCCTATAGAAGTTTTGATTAAAAAAACCACCAATGAATATTTAATAGATAAACGTGAGGAAAATGATGTAGACCCACTTACACTGAGGCGACAAAAGTCATGGGATACCTCCTAATATCGTGTCGGACCTCCTTTTGCCCACCGAAGTGCAGCAACTCGACGTGGCATGGACTCAACAAGTCGTTGGAAGTCCCCGGCCAAAATATTGAGCCATGCTGCCTCTATAGACGTCCATAATTGCGAAGTGTTGCTGGTGCNTGCCTCTATAGACGTCCATAATTGCGAAGTGTTGCTGGTGCAGGAGTTTGTGCACAAACTGACTTCTCAATTATGTCCCATAAATGTTCGATGGGATTCATGTCTGGCGATCTTGGTGGCCAAATCATTGCTGGAATTGTCCAGAATGTTCTTCAAACCAATCACGAATAGTTGTGGCCAGGTGACATGGCGCATTGTCATCCATAAAAATTCCATCGTTGTTTGGGTACATGAAGTCTATGAATGGCTGCAAGTGNTGGCGCATTGTCATCCATAAAAATTCCATCGTTGTTTGGGTACATGAAGTCTATGAATGGCTGCAAGTGGTCTCCCAAGTAGCTGAACATAACCCTTTCCAGTCAATGATCGGTTCAGTTGGACCAAAGGACCCAGTCCATTCCATGTAAAAACAGCCCACACCATTATGGAGCCACCACCAGTTTGCACAGTTCCCTGNTATGGTATTCTTTCTCCTATAGCCTGGCAATATTCAGTAACACCACCCACCAGTGTACCTAGTGAAAGTGTTTTTGGTGGGGCAGGTCTTCTTTACACACCCCACCAAAATAGGCTGCAAGGAGTAAAGGCATCAAAACTTGTATTTTTGAAGTTTAATATTCCTATACTACAATTTAATTACTAAGTGTTTTATGAAACTTACATAACTTACTTGAGTAAATTTGGTAATTAAATTGTAACTTAATTACTATTATATTTTTTATAGTTTATCTATTATTATTTTTAATTCAAGAAGAAATGTTAAATGGTTGTGTTAAAAATAATATAACTAGAACCAAGGTTAAAATTAACATGTTAATTTGAAGAAGATTATTTTTTGTTTTAATTAAAAAGTAAAAATGTTTTAGTTTCCTTTCTCAAAAAAGATATTGTTAACTTCATTTATAAGTAGTAGATTTAATATACAATATGATTAGATACAGAAATCTCTAGTAGATTTAATATTATTTATATACCTATCAAGTTGCATTTGTGTTCTCACAAAAAATCTCATTTAAAGTTTATTAGTTTAGTTAAAAATGTGGTAACATATTTAGCTCCATTGTTTTGTGTTTAAGAAGTTCGAAATTTATTTTTGTTTTCATACAATTGACATTTTAGTTCGCAAGTTTAGGTAAATACCTACCTACCTAAATTTGATTTTTGCTTATATAAATAAGAATAAAAGATTATTAAAAGCATCTGTACGTACCTAATGAGTAAGACCAAAACTGTTCCCCAATTAAAACTTTTTTATTAAAATAAAAATATTATAAATCTTAGCAGTTGCATTGTTATTTCATAAATATTTTCATTTTTCAGTGCCAAATACATTTGCTACATATTCGCATAATCTTTTGCGAATGTGAATGTGAATATTTAAAAACCTGTGAATATTCGTGAATGTGAATATTCGTAACATCACTATTACCTATGTATATACAAAATTTCTTTTAACTCTGTTTAATTCACCTGGGGTTGCACTCGGCACTTACCTAGGTGAACTGGGTTTGATTCCAGACGGGGTACCTCCCTGGATTTTCGCACATGGGAATCACGCCCGACGACGTTACTGATCAGTAGGTTTTATCAGGATATCTAATTTCCCCAGCCCTTGCATTACGGCACTGCTCAATACTCACCTCGCTTCACTCTCATCGACGCTCAAGACCCCGATGTTAAGAGCCATCCAAATCTCTCCTCTTCACTGTACTTTAATTCACCTGTGTATCCTTTTCATTACAGCTTCTAACATTGGAAACAAAGTTGTGCTTTTTTTAATATTACCATCCAAAGAAGATTGATAAACAGGAACAATAGATGCTTATTACAATACACCCTGATGTATATAAATAAAATGTCAGAGTTCAAGTTCAATTGCACACACAGGCAGCTCCATTATACAGCTTTTCGCAGGCCCAAGACTTAGCGGCCTGCTAATATACTTCCTTTTCAGGAGAATAATAAAACCACTAAATTAAGCAGGAAGTATGACCCCCAATAAAAGTTATGTGCAAATGTGAATTGACTCCCACATTACAACCATTGCATAACAAGTAACACCTGCATTACAATTTTTTTATTTATACAATGTAGAAGGATATACTACGGGTTTAAAAATAAACTCTAAAATAGAGCTTTCAAAAGTGTTCAATTAATAGTGAACCCTAGGTAGGTGTTTCCAACATCTTTCTCACCAGTGAGATGAAGCTAAGTTTACATTTCTTGATGAACAATAACAATGCATCGCAATACAGCTCAGGAAAACAGAGGACAGCTAAGCCTAATGTATGTTCTTCTTTCCTTTCATATTAGTTTAAAAACTGTGTGTCAAGTATGGCATAAATAAAATAACAAAAATTAAATTCATAAAGACAAATTAGCTACATTAAAATTTTTACTTTAATGTTTTTAAAAATTTGCATATTTTAATGTTGTGATAAAGAGAAATACTAGGTTCAATGTACTTCTAAAACGAAGGCTTTAATAGAACTGTCAATAAAAATTACAAAGGTTTACACTGTACACTGTCTCACATTTTATTGAGATACAATAATGAGTTAATTTTTTTAACATTTATTTTTTGCTTGAAAAATGTATTAAGCTATTCTGTTAAAAGTGTTGAAGAAATGAACAAACTTATTATTTTTTTAACTAATTTCCACAAAAAAAATTAAATAATAAATGAATTTTAAAAAAACTGTTAGTACACTGTTTACTTGAATAGAACAAGATGGTAGTGGTCTTGGATGCAGCCATATTCTTTGTGATGACATCTGCAAACACAAAACAATTTAAGTCAAAATCACTGCTCTTGTAAATTATACAAAAAAATGACAATGCAATTGAGAAATACACTAAATCAACCTCACAAAATACTGCTGCATTTATGAGATCAAAATCAAGTTACTGCAAACTGCCACACAGGTTGTAGTCTGCAGTTGTCTGAGAAGCCATTGCAGCAACATGCAATAACAGTCCAGCTTTGCATTATTTGTACCTGCTATTGGCCAAGTATTATAGCATATGATTTAAGAAATTTTCAGATACTAACATGTTATATTTACAGTTGTGTAAGTCAGTAATTTTTAATTTTTCTTAATTATTTTCAGTCTTGACAAATGTAATTTAAAAATAAAATTTGTGTAAAGTACCCATCCATTTATAGGGCATAGTTAAATATTTACATTTCAAAACTACTAAAAGAACAATTGTAATAATTGAAGTACTGTAGTAATTTTTATTACATTTTACACTTTTCTGTTGTACTAAAGTTTTTTAAATTTAGATGTTTGTTTTNCTAAAGTTTTTTAAATTTAGATGTTTGTTTTGTTTGCACCTTTGCAGCATTTTGATAGGTCTGCAACATTGTGACAATGTTGTTTTCTTAGTAGGAAGTTCAAACATAGCGCACGTTGCTTCACTCACTGGGGTTTTCAATCCAAAAATCCCCAGTGCCATCCNAAACTACTAAAAGAACAATTGTAATAATTGAAGTACTGTAGTAATTTTTATTACATTTTACACTTTTCTGTTGTATTAAAGTTTTTTAAATTTAGATGTTTGTTTTGTTTGCACCTTTGCAGCATTTTGATAGGTCTGCAACATTGTCACAATGTTGTTTTGTTAGTAGGAAGTTCAAACATAGCGCACGTTGCTTCACTCACTGGGGTTTTCAATCCAAAAATCCCCAGTGCCATCCNTTAGTAGGAAGTTCAAACATAGCGCACGTTGCTTCACTCACTGGGGTTTTCAATCCAAAAATCCCCAGTGCCATCCTACCATTTTGCAAGTAGTTGGTCCACCTAGAGCGAGTTTGTATGGTAGGTAGCCCCAACATGTTAAGAAGAGGTCGCAGGGCTGGCCATAAAATAGAGTGATTTTACGATACCTTTGAAGGTGCAGGCAGAAGCCAAATTTGGGTATGATGACACTGCTTTATAATAGTGATTCCTCCATTTAAACTCAGCCAGAGGGGCCACTAGGCACCAGCATTTGGTTCAATTTGACATTCAATTAAATTTTCTACAGTTGGAAGTAATTTTTCTAATCAAATGTAAAATTTTTTACAGTGACCCAAAGGTCTTGAGATTTGCATTCTACCTAAGGACGCTCACATAAATAATCAAGATAATATTTGAGTGAGTGAGTGTAAAGCGTTTTGGGCGGCTCTTAACAGCGAGGTCTTGAGAGTCTACGAGGTGAGTATGGAGCAGCGAGGGAGTGAAAGGGTGGGGGAAACAGGAGATCGCCGAGAAAACCTGCCAACCAGTGGCATCAACTGGGACGATTCCCACATGCGAAAATCCAGTGACCCAGCCGGGGATTGAACCCAGGATAGTATTGGATTAAAAGAACAGTTTCAAGTAAAAGGTTCAAAGAAACTTTTAAATTTGAAATCTATTTTAAATGTGTATAAGTTGAGACAAACTTCAGACTTTAGACTTTTGACATTCTATGTATCATAACTTACAGTTTGGGAGCATTTCAGTTTTTTTAATCACCTCCATTAATATACTTTTTTTGAAAGGAAGGTAGTATTTCGAAAGGCAGTATACTCTGATTTAAACAGAATTATTTTCAATCAACGTGGGTTTACCATCAACACCATTCTTATCACACCTTTTGACACGTTAATAAATCATGACCATTATCTGCCAGTGTTATGTTCTGATTGACTTCTTGCTTTGTTCTTTTGAGTGCATATGTGTGTATGATTGAAAGTGCTTTGTTCAGTTTTAAGTGTACTGTTTTTGTCTTGTGTGTTTTGTAAACATGATCTTGTCTGACTGCAGTTGCACACTTATGAATTTCCACATGGTACTTGTTAATTTCATGGTGCCCAGCGATTAAATGAAAAACATTAAGTTCCTAAAAAAANTATGAATTTCCACATGGTACTTGTTAATTTCATGGTGCCCAGCGATTAAATGAAAAACATTAAGTTCCTAAAAAAAACCACACAAATACAATTTTCAGTACCATTATTAATGTTATTATTTCACACACAAAGAAGTAGCAGGTAGTNAAAAAAACCACACAAATACAATTTTCAGTACCATTATTAATGTTATTATTTCACACACAAAGAAGTAGCAGGTAGTAAGCTGTTATCAACACAAGAAATTTTGCAGAAGGAACTAAGTCAGCAATAAACAAAGTTAACTTGAGAAAATACTCCCACACAAATAGATAATTAAATAAACAAACCGAGAAATAGTATATAGACGTATTCACAAAAACTGGACGTGACAGAGAAGACAACACAGATGAACATAGGCTTTCCACTGTAAATAAAATAAGAAATATTTTTGTTTAATTTATTGTTTAAATTTAATTTTTAATGGAATTGTGGTAGGCATGTATATGTGTGTGTATGATTGGGCAATTGTGGGAAAGAGAAGCCTTGCACTTACCGAAAGAAACAAATTCTCTCCAACAGGTAAGTAAAATAGATTTACCTTTTTCCTGGTGTAGAAGTATGCTGTGACCGAACATATAGAGAAACAACACAAATTGTAACCTTTCAAATAGGATTTAGAATTCCAATTCTACACAGATCACACAGATATATCCTTGATTCAAATGAAAGTTTTATTACTGCGATAAGAAGAATTGTAACACATATTAGCATCAGGCACGTATGAACATTTGTAATTCCCAGAAAATTATTCAATTAAAGTAGATTTCTTACTGATTGTGAATGTGATTCATATATTAAAATTTCTCAGAAGCATTTAATAAATTAATCTCTCTAAGTTAATATGTCTCAAGAACAGCATTACGTGAATTTTAATTAGTTTGGATTACTGCAATTTCTTGATGAGAAGATTCAGTGAAACAAATTAATATTAACCTTGAATAAGTTCATTAAACATATGCTTGTCCAACTAGCTTGATTTTAGAGTAAAATTCAATTCCCAGGACCTCTGGGCACGTAATTATCCAAAACAAAATATTTAAACGTTTCTCTTCAGTTCAAGCAATTAATGTGATGATTTCAACAGTTAGAAATTAAGTGGACCTCTGGATCATATTATTCAGTACAGTCTGACTCTTCACAGAAGATACTGCAGCAATGGAGTCTCAAGCGTCCCCTCGGACATATTCTTGGCGACTTGAAATCCACTAATAAATTAAAACTGGCACTTTTTAGGCCTCTTCCTTTGCCTGCGCACATTTATGGCTCTCCTCCATCGTACCCTGCCTTATGATGGACGATATAACAAAAATTTAAATAAAATTTGCAGGCACTAGTCCTACATGACCTGACTGCGAGAGAGAGAGAGAGAGAGAGAGAGAGAGAGAGAGAGAGAGAGAGAGAGAGAGAGAG
>NQII01001463.1:286323-362035 GCA_002778355.1 Clitarchus hookeri
AGAGAGTGTGTGTTTGTTTGTGTGTTCCTGGGCTTACTAAAATAAAGAAATTAACATGTGAACTCTTAGGAATTAGGCTTATCAGTATACAATAATATGGTTTGACAAGGAAAAATCACAAAAATTAAGAAACATTAATTATATAAATCTGTAATAAACTCATAATATTTATTATTAGAAATGACAACGTGAAATGTAAACAAATGGCAATTCTTATCTCCCTAGAACGGTGAAATTGTTGCAACATTTTAGGAACTGGTATCTTTTCCAGTCTTCAAGCACATATGCAAACTCACGAACACATTACATTTGTCTGCATTAGTTTGCTTTTTTTGCTTCACTTCCAGTTCACAGCACGGTTAAAAAATGGAATACACTCTCTCTCTCACCTAGATGACATGCACCAATGTTATGGAGAAACAAATGGCAACAAATGTGTTACTCCCTTGCATTTCAAATTCTTTTTCTACAAAGAATATAATCTGGCCATACCATGTTTGAACAATTGCATTAAAAATTACACAATATTGGGTCTCTTTGATTGTAATATGTGGCTGTGGGAGATGCAGTGTAATTGATGATGGTGACAAAAGTTGCCATTGCCCATGAAATGGGCATATCAGTCAGCAATCGCTGCAATGTGTACCACGAAAACAAGGACTGCATCGCTATTAAATCCAAATTCTTGCAGTGCTTTCCCCAGAAAAGTGGGACGCCCTTTATTTGTTGCCTGTGGGTGTTTATGAGTGACAACTTCTTGCACACGGTTTCTTCAACAGCAGACATTTACACATCATGGATGGCAACAACCCATATGCAATATTTGCATTGCATCACCAGCAGCACTTTTTTTGTATCAACATCTGGGCAGGAATAATACTGTTACAAAACGCCAGAGGGCGCATCCGAGTTCTTGAGGAATGGAGGTCTTAATCAAATTAAAAGAACAAAATATGATTTTAATTTATTCACAAAGCTATTATTTACAATATGAATCTATCTCCACTATTATTCTTTTTTATTACTCTGTGAGCGCAGTATTCCATGTCAATCTCAACACTAATCAAAGTCCTCCTCAACGTCTGTCTGGTTATAGTCATTAACGCTTCAGATGGTTAAATTCAAAAGTACTGTAGAATATGTGTTTTTGAGAATCTTAAGCATTACAAACTTGTAGTTCATTTATTTAGGAAGAAATCAATCTCCTACATTTCAATTTAACGACTGATTCCAGATCTAAACAAACTCTACTATTTCTTGATGGTTCTGTTGCTCCATTCAAAAACAGGAAAATCTTCTAAAACATGTCACCATGAAAATAACTTTGGCATGAGGTTGAGTGGCATTTCTACACAACAGGTCACAGTAAAGGGGGAGGGAAGGGCGGTCTGTGAAAAGACTTGCAGCAAGGGCAAGCCTGCAACAACCATATAAAGATCAAGTAATGACATCATTACAGCTGTTCAGGTGATGTAAGACCACTTTTAAGACCACAGAGTTCATTTTTTATGCAGTGAAGATCAACCAAAAGAAGCCTAGTTGCTCAAAGGACAATTTTGTGCTACGACTACCAAATCCCAGACGCCCAGAAATTCCACAGTCTTTTTTATTTTTTTATTTATTAAACAGAACAATTTCCTTTGAACACTGGGGTTCCTTATTGGAAAAGGTACACAGATACTAAATGTTACATGGCAGTACATTGTACATCATGAGTTACTTAGACAGATCACATTTTGACAATAGAGGATGAGGCATTGAGTAAATATACATTCAGATGTAACATTACATATAATTTCCCTAATTCAATGGTAGCACACTAACATTAGGATATACAAGCAATAGACAAATGTTCATTCGTCACAGGCATATTCTTTCCATAATGTCTCCTTAAGCATTTTCTTAAGTTTTTTTAGGTTTCTGCATGAAGTTACGGTTTTTGGAAGTCTGTTGTATTTTTTAAAGGTTAAATGCTTAAAAGTTTGGTAACCCTACAAGAGAGAATTTATGTTTTTTAGTTCTAAATTGTTGGTATTCCTGGTGAAATAGTTGAGGACAGTGTGTCATGTTACTCTCAATGTGTTGATCTTTGATCTTTTTTAGTAGCAAAAGGGATATGCACATTTGCTTCCTTCCTGCCTAGTAAAACAAAATTGTTGCAAAGACATTTTCATTAAGTGGTGTGTCTTACAAGTTGTCTTTGTTCAGAGATGATACTGTATTGTGTGTACAACCACCAATATTGGCATAAGTAAAAGGGTATGTAATACGTAACATGCAAGTGGTGGCTTGCTTTGGTTTTGTCCAAAAATTCTATTACAGAGATGGTGAGACTAAAGTTCCTCCATCCCGCAGGACCTATTCCATCTTTTTGTTACCCAAAAGGCATGAAAGACGTGCTTCATGTACTACCTGCCGCATTCTGACCTTGGTGAAACTCAGATGTCCAACCGGCCGTACATACTGCCTCAGTAAATAAATGGGCTTAGCAAGCAGGGCTCTTCATGTCTATATGCCAAGTGGAAGTTCAAAATACAGAATTTATTTACCAGATATTTTATTTCTGATTTGAAAATCTTGAACTCAAGTAACAGGGCTTAAGGTTTCTGAAAGAAATGAAAATTCTTGTGCAAAACCTATGGCCATCCTTTGTAAGGTGAATTTCAAAATCTCGTAAAACTAACATTGCTTGTTTACCAACAAAGAAGTGAAAAATGGTCAGAATACGTATAACTATTTATTTGATAAGAAAAACTGTTTTAACATGTAATTTTTGTTATTTAGAAGTACATGTCTTAGGGTTACGATTGCCAAAGATGAGTGTATGCGCGGCATCGGGGACGCAAGCAATGTAAACAAAAACACTGGTTACGTCAGTGGCAACCATATGATTGACAGGTAAACGTCATTGAAGTATTCGCGCTATCCACGTTTCAGACAGCTCCAGAGCGGATGCTGGCTGTGATTGAATGCGTGAATTTCCGTCAAAATCTGGGAAGTGGGTTGCTAACTCTCCTAGCTTCCTTCTTCTCTGACTAAGCTTCATCTGGAAAAGTTGCACTTTTTAAAGAGCAGTGTGCAGATGAAGAGGCGCAATATTTGCTGGATTGTAATATTATGAAAAAATATAAGCCTAGAGAATTGTAATTTTTTTTTTCAATAATGGCCGAGGAAAGGTATACTAGGCAAAACTATAAGTACCTGATCAGGAACACTTTTAAAGACTTCTGAGCATCCTGTTTTACAGCAAACATGTTTTAAATCAGTTTGAACAGAAATTCAATGAAATTATTTATTTAAATTTAAAGTTTGATTTGTTGAAGACTTTCTGCCCATTAGAGTACTCTGAGATAGAAAGGAGTTTCATACTCACTGGCTGGCGCTAATATTGAGGAAATTAAAATAATTCATGCATATCTTGTGGAAATGAACAGTGTTTATGTTTGTTAGATGGAAATTTAGTCGTGTTATATGTACTTGGCCAGCGATGGGACTTAAACATTTGCAAGAGTAATGTTTAATGTGGAACAGTTTAATTTTCATAATATTTAAATTATTAAAACTGATGAATAAGATTTTTAGTGTTTTCCTTGCAAATGGTAGAGACTAGTACCCTACAACACCCTAGGTACTGCTCAAACATTTTCTTTGCCATTTAACCAGATATGTTCGCCACAAGGGCCACTGAATGTTTTGTTTGTTGGGGGTTGATTGGAGAGGGGAGTTTTACTGATGTGCAAGAGGGAACCTTGTGTCACTTCATACTTTGTACAGTACAGGTTATTTCGTTTGTATGTGCAAAAAGTGTGTTTGCATATCAGCTCCTGGTAGTTTTTCTCTGTTCATTACATAACCGGAAAGCAATAATTCTGTAATGTCAAACTTGAGAGCAGTTTCCGTAAGACTCTTCTTTTCTACACTCACTTATTTATTTGCCTCTGTAATTGTTTCAATGGAAGAAACAGAACAAGTTTTCCTTTTGTAAGATAAGTGCATTTTAATCCACCCGAGAGAAAAATAATTTATCAGGCTTTTCTATAGATACCTACAATACAAGAAGTGCAAACTTTTATTATAAAGATACTGTATCAATGTCCTAAGTTCAGTTATGAAACAAAAATTGTCATGGAATACTTTCAATGAATGATGAGAGGAATGGGACTGTCTCAAACCTCCTGCCCCAACCCATATGAGGTTTGAGACAGTCCCCTTTTACAATCATTCATAATTTTTGCCATGTCTTTAAAAAATATTAAGCATTTTCTTGTGTTCGCTACACAAAAATTATCCACACAAGACGCTGAAATGCCAAGTCGTGTAAGTCACCTTTTGCCATGAATAGACTTACACATAGGGAAAGATAGTTAAATGTGTTTTCCATCAAATGACATAGTGATTAGTAGAGTGGAATTATATCACTTTCCGTGAAGTTTTCTTTTGTTTTCAGAAAAGTAACTATTCTTTACAATTACCAAGAAGTGTAATTGTGTATTGTGAGACATATCAGGGATTGTGCTGGTACAAAGAAACGTGTGATTATGTATAGTGATGCTTGTACAGGCCATCATAGGAATATTAAAACTGATCTTTCTTGTATGAAATTGGTTCAAGTTCCATTCCTTGCAATTGAAGTTATTGATCACAAATTTATGTCAGATCACTCATTTCTTCCTAACAATTCCAATTTTGGTTCAGTGGAACAGTTCTCAAAAGGAAAGTCATTCTACATACCAGAAGAGTGGATTACAATTATTGCAAAATCAAAAAAGGAAAAAACCGTTTGTGGTAGTGAAGATGTCACAAGATTTCTTTACTCAACAAGATCTCTAGAAAGAGTGTCAACAAAGCGAAAGAAAAATGACCGAAAAGTATAAGTTTCATGGCTAAAGATACGGTGGCTTCAATACAGATGATCGGATCCGCTAACAATTTATTAAAAGGAGACCTTGAACATGGACCTTACTTTTGCAGTATAAACTTGGCACAAGGAAAGAAAGTGGGACAACCTGTGCATCAAAACAATTAACCATAACAAGAAAAAAGATATGTTAGATCTTCTAAGATTCATACCTCCTATTCATAATGAATACTTCCTCGGCTTGAAAGAGAGTCCAGAAGAATATCGCGAAGATGAACTTGGGCATTTTGAAGATGATGATGCTGAATAGGTATAGCCTATGGCAAATGCTGTTATAAGCTGTTCATGGTAAAGTGAGCACTTTTGAGACCATAGTAACTTTTTTCTTTCAGCCGTTTCTTATCCATTAACCACCTTTTTACATCAATATTACCATGTAAGTAATAAACAGTGTATATATTTCACCGCACTTGAAAGTTTACGTCTAAGTTAAAATGAAATATATTTATTGACTATTATTCCAAATGAGGGGATTTTCAAAAGTGCTCACTTTACCGTGAACTATGATATTTTTGTATGTAGAATTATTTTTTTGATGGCACTTGTTTAAAAGTGTGAATTGTGCATTAACTTACTCTTTGACACAATTTTCATGAATGTAATAATTATATTAAAATACTTATGCCAAGAAGTAGTGTGTCATTTTTTTATTAAAATAATGGTAAATGTAAAGAATAGTGGCTTTTTGAGGGAGACATAGTAGACCCAGAAAAATTATATAAATGGCTTTTGCACACCTTACCAGTTTCATATTTAGGACAGCGTGATGATAAAATAAGCAGAACGTCGAAAATAAAATTGATAATATACCATGAGCTTTATTTACGTCAGACGCCATGATGTTTAGTCCTGCAATGCTGTAGTAACATAAACAAATGTGAATCGGCCGTCACCTTATTGGCTGGGGATGTGTAGACGTTCCCGTATGTTAGTTACAGTTTAGATGCGAGACAGTGCGGTTCGTGGCGAGTGTTGTTGCGCACATGAGTTGCGACGTCAGAATCCGACTGTGCGAAGGCTTGTGATTTAAGAATGGAAGGTGCAAGTGCGAGTGCTTCTGTGCACGACAGTCGTCTATGTGGCGGATGATACTTGGCGTTTTGTAGATCATGGTGTTTTGTCGAGTGAGGTAAGATGCAAGCCATGCACGACGGTAGTTGAATTGACCGAGGACAGTGAAAATTTTACCTGCCACCTACCTAGGCGAGTTAATTCGTATACTTCCTGTATGTTTTATTGTTACTTTAAAACCCTAAAATCCTAGATTAGAATATAATCGTAGGTTAGAATAAAACCCTACAATCCTAGGTTAGATTAAAAATGTAAAATAGTGATTCACTCATTGTGAGGTTAGGTTAGGTGGGCACATATTACAAAATTGGGTAGGCAAATGTTAAATTGGGGTGTTTCTGTATTTTTTGTGATTTTACCCCACAATTCCCTGATCTTCATAGCTTTCCCCACTATCGTGTTTGTGGTTTGTAAGCATAATACGTTAATGCTGCTAGTAAATTCGTGTTCTCTGTAATTAGTAGTCAAAATATACTACTTTTCAGAATTTTTTCTCTCTGAAAAGCCGCTATTCTTTACATTTACTAAATTAACTATACTAAGTTGTGTAAGTCACACTTATCATTTTATTAAGAATGCCAGCCAAGTGGTGTAAATAATTTTTCATTAAAATAATTAGGCCAAGGGGCATAAGTCACAGATGACCACTAATTGTGTAATTTACTTATTATGGCACGTAAGAGATGTATTATTTACAATGGCAAACATTCAAGTACACCATTAAAGAGTAACTGCAATCAGTAAAAGGTAGTAATGTTATGGGAATTTTCTGTCATTCTTCTTCTTTACATCTAAATATCTTGCATACATGAATGAGTGACCTACACCACTTGGAATTTCAGCACCTCATATATTACAAAATAAGATGACTACATAAAACTTTGAACATCAAAAGTACAACATTACATACAACACTCAAATTACTTCGAACATCAACATTTTAATAGGATAAAATCCTTTCCCTTTAGGCCTACTTGTTCTAAAACATCAGCAACAATTTTGATGTATTTCCCGGTTACAAGAAGGAGGCGAGTTCACATGACTTCAAAAGGGAAACTGAACTACCGCAGGTAACTTAACAAAGGAAATTAGCACAGTCCCGAACTTTTCCAATCTTATTATTGGAAAAATTATAAATGGTTGCTTATTTCCACCACACCAACGCAATGCAAACAGTATTTGGGTTTTCTCTGCATAACATAGTTGACATTAAGGGAGTTTTCTGTTGCAAGGTGATCACTGTTTTTGTGCCAGTGTTGGTGATGGTATTTACGTGTTAGTATTTAATTTATTAGAGGTTTGGAACTGTTGGCTTTTGTACAGACCAGCAAATTGCTCCACAAAAGTGAATTTATACAAATCTGCATCACTCTGCTTCCCAGAGCACAAGTGATAGAAAGCATGCAGGGCATACCGATTTACTACTTCATATGTTTTTACCTACTTGATATGTTGTTGATAGACCTGTATGAAGCAGGTAAATAGGTGTACCCTCCGCATTCGCTTGGTCTTTGGGAAGGAGAGTGGTGCAGATTTTGCATGATTGAACTATTCTGGAGCCATTTATGGATAAACACAACACTTCTCATTCATTTCTACATTTCTTATGATGCCGGTATTTCCATTTTTTACAACTTTTACCTCATAATTTTCCCGATCTTCACAGTCCTCCTCACTAATGTACTGGAAAAAAATAATGTGCCCATTCAATTAATACTTTGTAATTTTTAGGTAGTTGTAGGCAATTCTGTTGTGTAGGATGATGTATTTCACTTTTTAAAGCATTTTCATTAACATGATTTAAAAAAAAAATATTTAACCCTGCAGTTTTTCTGAATTCTACAGCCCTCCCCACATTGAAGTTTTCTAAAATTTTAGCTGAATACGAAAAATGTGGCCACACAGAAATACGTCAGTACAGCCCAAAACTATTTTGAATTTTTTCCGACTTACATAAAAGTTGCTGGATTAAACACACAAAAATAAATTTTGTGAATTTTTCCATTTGTATGTTTTCATCAATTTGAGGTACTGTCACACAAAAAATAAAGGAACTCTAAACTGTTATGAATTTTTATCCAATAAAGTTACTGCAGTGAACAATACTGTCACCTGTATTATTTTCTGAACAAACATTNCTGTTATGAATTTTTATCCAATAAAGTTACTGCAGTGAACAATACTGTCACCTGTATTATTTTCTGAACAAACATTTAGCAATGCAAGAAGGAGCATGAGCAAAAATTTAACATTTTAAGTACAAATGAACCAACAAATCTAAACACTTAACAGAATAATTTAGCTACCAAAAAAATTTGGCATGGTCACAAAACACTCACCAGTCAGTTAATCATCAGAGTATTCAAATGGCTCAGGTGGTTCAGGCTCTTTATCGTCATCAGGCTTGGGGCCAAACGCAGCCACTGGCTCGACCAGCTCCTCTTCGAGGTCTGGCTTCACATGCCGCACCATCACGATGCCACCAATAGAGATGTCCTTCAGAGGAGCATAGCTGCTGTTCTCCACCAACTGAAGTACTTTCAACTGCTGCTTCATCAATCTTGGTGGGTTACTAAGAATTTCAAAGTTTGGTTCTGGTTCCTTCTTCTCATTACTTTTCTTCTCATCTTTATCCTTTTCTTTCTTCTCATCTTTATCCTTCTCTTTCTTCTCATCTTTATCCTTTTCTTTCTTCTCATCTTTATCCTTTTCTTTTTTCTCTTCTTTTTCCTTTTCTTTCTTTTCCTCTTTCTTCTCTTCTTTCTTGTCTTCCTTCTTATCATCTTTATCTTCATCCACCTCCATCTTTTCATCACGGTGCTTCTTCTCAGCTTCACGACGACGTGCCCTAGCAGCGATGCTGAGTACGGCAGTTGTGACTTTCTCGCGCTCCTCCCTTTTCTTCTCTTCTAGTGGAGGAGGGTACGCAAACATGGACGGGCGAGCATTCGACCGGAATTCTAGTTTCGGCATTTTCAACTGTCCATTGAGAGCAATAAGGCAAGTGGGTGTGAATGCGAGGGCCAAGCAATGCGCCAAAGGAAACCAATACCAATACTGTGTGAATATTAGCATCCCTACAACAGCCAGCATGTTTGTGTGGCCTGTACGAGACTGCAGGGACACCGTCACGTTACGGCCCCCAGCATCGATAATGCCTTGTGCAAGAATCGCCCCAAATTTTGCCATGACATCTTCATGCTTGTCGACTATAACCTTAGAATATAACGTGCGGAAATCTTTCACTTTCGGGCACAGGTGTTCCGTCTGTTGGATGAGTATCATGGCAGATGCGATGAGGGCACCTTGACGTACAAAGTTTACAGGGTCGTTTGTCATGGGATCGAGCAAGCCTATTGCTTCCTTCAGACCAGTACCGGCACACGCTATGCCAAGGGCCATTGCAGCCCCATAACGTACATGTGGATTGTAACTCTCTGCAAGGAGCGACACCACACTGGGGCACTGCTCCGGGGTTCTGAACAGCAGGAACCCCAGACCTGTGACAGCTGCTCGTCTCACATCATCATTCACATCTGACACTGCAACATGCAGCAGTTTACGTATAGCTTGGTTACTGCCAGTGCCACAATACGCCATCGCTATAGTGTACATTCCAGAACGACGCAATATAGGATCCTTGTCTTGGCACAGGCTAGTTATCAGTGGATCCGCCTCCTCCAGACGACCGTACATGGTCAGTGCTATGCCCACAGCAAGTCCGCGTAAGATCTTCTCGTGTTGAGTTTCTTGGGCGTAGGCTACCATATCTTGTATTGCTTGAGTGGCCTTCGAACCTAACATCACTGCTCCCATTGCAATTCCTGCGGCTTCTCCTGTGACGGCATCATCCTGGTAAAGGTTAAACTTAAGTTGTTCGTACACATCCTGCCTATTTGTGCCCATTGCTGCCAGTCCTAGCCCTAGACACCCGCCATGTCGCACCATCTCGTTCTGAGCATCCTTTAACTGCCCCAGCAAATAGTCTGTGATGGCTGCTCCATGGTTTGCATGGATCAAACCCAGTGCGTACAAACCACCACCTTCCGAGTATCCAGATCCTGTTCCAACTTCCCTTGGCAGGTAACTCTGCATAAGTGCCAGAGCTTCCTGTTCATGGCCACGGTGAATCACACCAAGAGATGCTGTGGCTGTGAGCTTTGCCCAGTTTGTAGCTCGTGCCAACCACTCCAAGTTGTCACGCAGAAATTGATCACTTGTAGTTCCACTGTGCATATATGCATTAGCAATAACAGTAGCAGTGTGGCAAATCGACACACGGACAGCATCTTTTGTATTCTTTAATATTAACATATCTGAGTGGTTACTGCGAATGAGAAACTGAAGATGTAGGTCAATAGATATGGCTCCACTTAAAATACTAGATAACTTTTCTACACGCTCCTGGTGGGCTTTCTCTTCAGCATTTAAATTTTCTAACTTTCTCTCAGACTTCTTATCATCTTCCGCAGGCTTATCAACCTCCATTGCCTGTCCATCTGCTGGTACTTTTACAGCTGGATCATTAGCTGTTGGGATTGGAGCAGTGGCTCTAAGAGCCTGCAGTACACGTCCCAAAAATTGCTGTGTAGCACTTTCATACAGATCAAAAGCTATTTGATATGCCATTAGGGCACCATCTTCTGTATCCTTACTGAGTTTTTCCAAAATTTCGGCCACAGCCAATGGATCATCTAGAAATATCAAACACTGGCACATATTTACATAATCTGGCGTGGCAAGATTACGATATAAATCTACTAGCGTGCGGAGTACTATGTTCCGAAAACCTCTGTTCTGAATCAAGCTCATTGCAACTTGGAAGGCGTAAGATAGCATGTTATTCACGTCATCGGATTCCTTTACAGCCTTGATGAATATGTCCATGCGACGGGTCTCCAAAGCTAGCCCTAGTGCTTGGCGATACTGGCCATCATCTAAACAACGTTGAAACATTCTGTTCACTATTGCCTCCAGCCTAGGGTCGACGGCTTTGGCATCTTCCACGCCATCGGCTTTAGCAATCCTCTGCTGAGTGTAAAAATCAATGCATTTGGCAATAATTGTGTCGACGTATTCATTACGCGAATTAACGTCAAACAAATCACCTGCCCCTAAAGCATAAGTTAAAGAATCTTCAAAAGACCCTAAATGATAGTACACTTTACTTGCAACTAACGCTGCTAATTCATGCTGGTTAAAACCTTTGTCTTCATGAAGGATTTCGATTTTTTCAATAGCTTCTGAGATTTCAGGCCAGAATTCGTCCACTATCAGATCAAGCTTCTTTAAAGCAAATACTTTTAACTCTGGCATCGGCTCCTCTAAGAGGGAAATTATTNGTCCACTATCAGATCAAGCTTCTTTAAAGCAAATACTTTTAACTCTGGCATCGGCTCCTCTAAGAGGGAAATTATTCCTGCAGCTGAGGTGATATTCATTTTGTATTAAATTTTCAGAGTAAACACAAATCACAATAACACCGCACACCAAATCTCTCAACATGCTAAGTCATTGGCACAATTACGACGACAAGTGAACAAAAACCATGATAGAAAACTGCTGAAAAACAAATGTCGTATGTTATTGCAGCAGATATCTCACAAAAGAAATAAATAACCCTAAAACTTATTTTATTTATTTAATAACATTCTTTATTTTACAGCACATGCTGAATTAGATTTATCAATAAATATACAAAAATATACAAACACAAATGTATAAGAGTGTAATATTCTAGTTCACAGGATGTAACTTTCTTTAAAACCCAGGGACCCTCAAGTATTTCCGTTAAACTGCTTCCAATAAGTTTGGTCAAATAACGTTAGACATTTATTAAATCATAAGAAATGGATTAATCGCAGCCATATTGGTCAGAAAAAGTTGGATGGCGATGGTAATTATTAAGTTTAGGGGCTTTCCTGTAAAAAAAAACCCCCCCAAAAGTGGTATATTTCCACTCTACTAATTATGCAGAACACGAATATACTAGGGGCATTAACGTACGACTAATTTCTTAATATGTGCCCACCTAACTTATCAGAACCTAACCCCACGAAGGGAGAATCACAATTTTACATTTTTAAACTAACCTAGGGTTTTTGGTTTTTCAACTGACCTAAGTTAGATTAACACCTTAACATCCTAGGTTAGTTCAAAACCCTGAAATCTTAGGTTTGTTTAAAACTCAACAATCCTAGGTTATTTTAAATAAAAAATTTGATGGCCGAATGTTCTCTTCAAATTTTATTGTCAAACACAGTTCAAGGTGAAAATTCCACAGTGTGACAGGGGCTTGAGGGAAATACTAAAAGAAAAAGACCAAAATTTGATTTACATTAAAATATAAGGATAATTTTTATCAGGTATTGTAAGGAAATAGGCATTCCTTTAAACTCTATCCCCAGTCATTTACTAAGCAGAATAAAAACAAAGAAAAATGTAGATCATCTAAATGATAAAGGATAAATAAGGGTAAAGATAAGGATATGAACACAATTCAAGTGACTTCACGACAATGCTAACGTGAGAAATATTTTATCTTTGTGATATAGTCCATAGAAAGTTACTGTTTCTTCTCCAATGTTTATCCTGCAGGAAGAGATAACTCTTTTAATAAATGGGTAAAAGATCTGAAATAATGTTTACCCCAAAGCCACAGCTGTTGGGCGTACTCAATTGGTCGTTGCTTCGTAGCAAATCGCAACACGATCTACGATGCAACGCACCACCAAGTGGCGTCGAACTGGCTTGTCAACCGAAACGGAAGTGATAAGTGCCCCAAAGTTTCAGCCAGTAGTGTGCAGCATTTTTATAAACACATTAAACACAGTCACTGCCATCACCACTACAGTCAGGGGTGTGTTATATTGTATTAAGACCAATCAAGCATGGCATTCCACACCCCTTTGCTCAGGTGGACTCGTCCAGCAATTCTGGAGACAGCCACCTGGCAACACTGCAGCCAGTGAAATTCAGACACTTCACAGGTAGTGAAATTCAAACACTTTTTTACATGAAACGTAATATTGTATTTAACAGTTATTTATAAAAGGTCAATTATGTTTTCTAAAAGAGAGGTTGTCTATAAAGGCATCCATCCTTGTAACATGTCATTTAGTGCAGTGACATGATCCGTCAACATCACAACTTCAATCTTAAAAGACATTTGTTAGTAAATGGTGGTGTCACCAATGTGTTTAATCTAACTTATACAATTTTTCACCATTGCAATTTTATCACATATTGTTCACATTATGTTTCATCATTCGCAGTTTACTTCGGTTCTCGTCACTCGTGACGGAAATCGAGGCCACTCGTCCAGTTCGTCTCAGTACTCGGACCAGACTGGGGGCTTTGGTTGCCCACTCCGCGAGCCCCCTCGGTACCATCATTTAGGTTGTAATAATTTCACTACAATAGTAATATTAATTAATCAACAGGAACATTTATTATTTCTCAATAGTACCAAGGGGAGTGCCCTCCCCCCTCTCACCGAAGAGCTTAACGCAATCGTGTATGAACATAATACCACGTTTGTTTCACGCTAAAGCCACCGGTAGGGTATACATGCTGGGTCCATTTTTCATGTATTATTGGCCTGTAGTCAGAAGAGTGAATAAACCGCTTTACCAAGTTTACTGTGTCAAATCATTGTAAGGTACTACACCCTTTGCAGCATCACCCACAATTTCATTGTATGTTTCAGGCATACAAGACGGCCTACAGTCTCGTCATAAGGTATACATAGCACAACAGTAAGTATGTGACGTCATCAACAGACTGATGGAGATATCCAGGACCCTCTGTGCCATCGACCGAACGACCCTCATCATTAACTCTCCACTGGGTTATGGCGTTGGGTAATCCAACACTAACCAGCCCTGGGTAACCTCGACCACATGAAAGATGGCTTTCCCAACTAGGAGCGAGAATTTCTCCAAGCCATAATTTCCTGACTTCAAATATGGTTTTCCCAACTAGGGGTAAAGTCTCACAAAGCCATTTTTTTTCCTATGGAAAAATATGGGTTTACCAACTAAGAGAAGAAGGAAGAACAAATCGTGAGTAAAGTGCTTCGAAATCACCATGTAACAAAACATTATCACCGTCATAACAAAGTGAATGTTTCCTNCTCTCTTGTGCAGAGGACACACTAACGTATTTTTAACCAGCTCAGAAATGGCGCGAAAAAAAACACTTCCATGCCAGTCATTTTCATGCAAGTAAATGTAAGCTAAAATTTTAGTGTGTTATGAAGTTTAAATGTATAATGCCAAAATGTAAAAGAACTTATAATTATCTTTAGAAAGATCGCGCAACAAATCTTTAAAAACATGCAGCACGCACGTGGCTTTGTTGACAGGCAATCTATGTGGCATTGCAAGGCTAAATCACGAGTCAGTTGTTTATATTTTATGTGTCCCGGAAATTATAAAACTTTTCAGACACTTTCTGTATGTAAAAAGAACTCAATCAAAATACGCAAAGAAAGTGGGCAATATTAATATTAACAGTGCACTATATAGGTCTTACGAAACACNAGAACTCAATCAAAATACGCAAAGAAAGTGGGCAATATTAATATTAACAGTGCACTATATAGGTCTTACGAAACACGTAAGACATTAATAATAAAAAGTTGTATATTAATGTGTTAAATTTTGTTTATAGTCGGAACGATGCGTAATTTATAAGTGTTCCGAGGGTTTTAATAAAAGTAATGTTATAATCATGTAACAAAGTAATTCGCCGGAAGCAGTCGGCACCAAAGATCCACATGATAAATGTATCAAGTGATCATGTCATATTTTCACAAAGTATGCATGACATGATATTAATATTTATAATAACACGAAACATTTGAAGTGATGAAAAAACAGTCAGTATTCACCGCAGTCAATAACTGTCAAGGAGGGGAAAGTGTTCAGCAGGCCTAGCTACAAATTTAATTCAATAAAAAAATTTTGGACCAAAAATTTGAAAATTCTGTTTAGAGGCAATCGGCCATTTTTATTTATCAAACAATGCAAGCGTCCTCTAGCGCCGCCATTGCTGGGCAGGAAGCGATTACCACCCACCCCCTCCCTAATTCCTGAGCAGGTGGTTCTAATGATGCACCGCCCGGACACGGGAGTGTAGTGGCCACCAGCCTACTGTTCAGGTAGTTTCATTTTGTAAGATGATAAACACGCGTACCTTCCTTATAATCAGTCGTTTCTTGAATAGGTATTTTCAGCCCTATCATCTCTCGTGTTCCCTCACTGGTAGCAATGACCTCTGCCTCTGTAGTATAAATAGAGACAGAATACTGTCTTTTACTAAACCATGAGATGGCACCTCCGGAGTATAGACACACAATACCAGTAGTAGATCTGCCAGTCTCATTATCGCCACCGAGATCCGCAACTGAATAGCATTCAAGAATTCCTTTTTTGTAATCTTTCTTGTAGAAAATACGAAGTTCAGAAGTCCCTTTTAAATAACGAAATAATCGTTAACTCTGATTATGTCACTTTCAGAAGGATTCTCAAGCGTCCTAAAAGCAACATTGATTGCATAGGAAATATCCGGCCTTGTGCAAATCATTAAGTACATAAGGGATCCTACAGCTTCCCGGTATGGAAAATCCCTAGTCTTGATATCTGCAGTTTCCTTCCCAGATTCTACATTTTCTTCCTTCAAAATAGGCGTATTTACGACCTGACACTCATCAATTAGAAATGTTTGTAAAAGCCTTTTAATATAAGAAGTTTGACTGACCTTAATACTTCCCTTATTCCTTTTAATTTCCAATCCAAAGTAATAATCGGCTGGTTTAGTCTTGATTTTGAATTGTTGTTTTAATTTTTCTATGAGTGCTAGCACTTCTTTTCTTCAGACACAGCAATGAATTCATCGTCAACATACAACACTAACAATATATTTCTGCCATTAGTATCCTTGATAAATAGACAGGGGTCTGCAGTGCTAATTTTAAATACCAGATCAAGTAGAAAAGTCTTTATTTTGTCGTTCCAACAACGTGGAGCCTCTTTGAGTCCATAAAGGCTTTTATGCAATTTGCATACCTTTTTAGAATTGTCACTGAAACCTTCTGGTTGGTTAATATAGATCTCTTCCTTAAGTCGTCCATTAAAAAATGCAGCTGATACATTAAACTGATACAGGGCCATATTTTAATTTACAGCAATACTAATTACTGTTCTGACCGTAGTTTGTCTGGCAACTGGGCTAAAAGTTTCATCAAAATCTTCTCCTTTTTTCTGTGCAAAACCATTCACAACCAGCCGCGCTTTATATCTGTTAAGATTTCTATAAAGTTTATATTTCTTAGTGAATACCCACTTTGAAGCAATACCTCTTTTATTAGGAGGCAAATCACAGAGTGTCCAGGTTTTATTTTCTTTAAGCGAAGTCATCTCTTCTTCCATGGCTTTACACCATTGCTCCGCATCCTCACACTCCATAGACTCTTGGAAACTTATAGGAACTATTTCATTCTCCTCAACCATGTTGACATAATCCATAATAAATTTAGGTTTATTAATTTTATTTTGGTCCCTAAGATTTATACCTCTTTCCGATTTTGTATCTGCATGCTCTGTTTCTGAGTCTTCACTATCTTCTTCCAATACCCCTTCTTCTCCTTCTTCCCCAATGCCTGGGGCTTCTTCTTAATCTTCTCTTTATTCTTTCTCATTTTCTTCTATCACTTTTTCATAATATATACTGATTCCTTTACCTTTGATCGGTTGAGATGGTGATTTTTCCATTATAGGTTCTTTAAGTGATTCTTGAAAAATTGCATCTCTTGATCTTATGAGTTTATTATTTGAAAATACTCTGTACCCATAATCTCCGTCGTATCCCACAAGCACTCCTTTTTGAGCCTTTTAATCGAATTTTCTTCGTTTTCCTTTACGTATATTGACTCAACGTTTTGATCCAATGACTCGTAGGTTCCTTGTTCCTGGTTTTCTGCCTATCCTGAGTTCAAAAGGGGATTTATCTTTAACTGATGACGGACCAGTTCGATGTAATATGTAGACCACTGAGTTTATCATTTCGGCCCAAAGCTCCTTGTCGAGAGATTCTTCTCCAGAATGCATAAGGGCTCTTGCAGTTTCTACTATCGTGCGTTTTTCTCTCTCAGCACAACCATTTTGTTGAGGTGTGTATGGCATTGTATATCTAATTTNGTTTCTACTATCGTGCGTTTTTCTCTCTCAGCACAACCATTTTGTTGAGGTGTGTATGGCATTGTATATCTAATTTCAATCCCTTTAGACCTGAGGAAATTTTGTAAGCTATCATTTTAAAATTCCCCACCATTATCACACTGAATGCACACCACTTTATGACCCAGTACACCTGATACTGCCAAAAACTCTTTTAATTTGCCAAAGACCTCATCCTTGGTCTTAATCAAATATATTTTTCGAAATTTTGAAAAGTCATCTTTGAAAATCAGAAAATATTTGAAACCACTTTTCGAGGGAATGAATGGGCTATACCCATCAGTGTGTATAANTCATCTTTGAAAATCAGAAAATATTTGAAACCACTTTTCGAGGGAATGAATGGGCTATACCCATCAGTGTGTATAACCTCACTCATTTTTTAAGCTCTTTACCGGCGTCCAAACTTGAATCTGTGAGCTTTCCCTTTAATGCAGCCTTCACAGAGTTCTGCATCGAGAGGAAGTCTAGGTCGAGGTCTCTTTTAAGTATCTCTTTTACATCCGTTTATTTTGATGACCCATTCTTTNTCATCTTTGAAAATCAGAAAATATTTGAAACCACTTTTCGAGGGAATGAATGGGCTATACCCATCAGTGTGTATAGCCTCACTCTTTTTTTAAGCTCTTTACCGGCGTCCAAACTTGAATCTGTGAGCTTTCCCTTTAATGCAGCCTTCACAGAGTTCTCCATCGAGAGGAAGTCTAGGTCGAGGTCTCTTTTAAGTATCTCTTTTACATCCGTTTATTTTGATGACCCATTCTTTGATGGTAGAGTTGTAATAAATTTTGATCTATTGCAGTAATGGACAAAATATTATTTTCTGGTGTACAGTTCCAAGTTGCATGTAATACCCTAATTGCTAACTTATAGAGACCACCACATATTTAACACTTCCCTGAGACAAGATTTTCTTTACCTTCAAACAATCTACAATCAAAATCAGTCGATTCAAATTTACTATATGGCATATGATCCTGAGCAGCTAATAGTGAAAAAATATTTTTAGAAATATTGGGAACAAGCCACACATCTGAGAGTTTAAATTTCCTACAATTGCCATTCTCAATCAAAATAGATCCTCTACCATGTGCATTGACTTCAGAACAATCTGCTGTAATAATAATGTGGTCATCTTTAAATAATTCATAATTATTAAACCATTCCCTTCTATTGAATACATGATGTGTCGCACTATTGTCCACAAACCAAGCCTCAACATTAGTCTCCGATGCAAAAACTTCTGAAGTAACCTTTTAAAAGAGTTGAGCCTTCAATTAAATTATTTTGAGCGAATTTAGCCTTAGCTGGCTTGGGTGGGCGACCATCACCAATCCAAAATTTATACTTCTGAATGCAATGTCCTTTTTTCACTATAAAAACATTTAATTATATTTTTCTTAAAAGTAGGTTTGTATCTTTCTTTATTTGTTTTAGTGGTATCTATTGACCCTTTAACTGTTAAAAATTTCTTCTGAGGGTTTTTCTAATAAATTACATTCAAAAGTACAAAGTTTCTGTGTTAGGTTTTCTGAGCTCTTATTTTCTTCATTTATTAACCTCCAACCAGTTGCAAAGGACTTGAATTTATCTGGCAATGATTTTAAAATTTTACAAATCAACAAAACATCTATGTTTCCTTCAGGCTGTTTGTTAATCTCGAACTGTAGTGGGTTCCAACTATTGGATAACCTTGCAATAAAACTTACCGCATCCTCTTCTGATAACCACCTGGCTTCAAAAATAAATTATATAAATTAAAAATTCTATCTTCAGAAAAGGTATCATACAGTTGGCATAGTCCCACCCACATACTACGAGCTGATTAATATATTCTAACCTTTTCAAACATTTCTACAGTCATATTATTTGTCATAACTAATAAAGTCCGATTCTCAATAGTATTAAACATATTTACATGCTGTAAATAGTATTTAGAAGCTTGCTCATCTTTTTCATTCACTGGGGGTTCTGGACATATATAAGTACCATATTTTATGTCAATAGCTCTCGGTATCATCTTTAATGTCATTCTTACTTTTGTTTTCCAATTCTCCCAGTTGCGTTTTCCTTCTAATGATGCAATCTGAGTAATGGAAAAGGACTTTGATTATTCCATTTTTGGTTTTAACAAATACGTTGTCTGAAATTATGCACCTTGATGGAGGAATTCACTGTATCATTTTTCTTTAGTCCATTCTTTTTTCTTGTTACATCCTGGGTCCATAACTTGTTCAGGTAGTTTCATTTTGTAAGAAGATGAACACGGTCTTTCAGAGCAACTATATTTATTCTAACACTTTAACTACAACTTATACATTCAACAAGGTACACACGACATGACCTCCCGCTTGTAATGTTAAATAGGCCNTAACACTTTAACTACAACTTATACATTCAACAAGGTACACACGACATGACCTCCCGCTTGTAATGTTAAATAGGCCTTGTTTACAATCGATATTAATGTAAGACTTGTTTACAATATATATTTATGTAAGCCTTGTTTATAATCGATATATATCGAAGTAATTTATGTACTTCTACACCTACCCCATCGCAGAAGTCACGGAACCATCTCCCCATTCCTGTTGTGCTGAAGTGTAGAGAAACGATTCTGCCCCCGCATCATACAAAGACATGTCACAATANAAATTATGCACCTTGATGGAGGAATTCACTGTATCATTTTTCTTTAGTCCATTCTTCTTTCTTGTTACATCCTGGCTCCATAACTTGTTCAGGTAGTTTCATTTTGTAAGAAGATGAACACGGTCTTTCAGAGCAAATATATTTATTTTNCTTACTTTTGTTTTCCAATTCTCCCAGTTGCGTTTTCCTTCTAATAATGCAATCTGAGTAATGGAAAAGGACTTTGATTATTCCATTTTTGGTTTTAACAAATACGTTGTCTGAAATTATGCACCTTGATGGAGGAATTCACTGTATCATTTTTCTTTAGTCCATTCTTCTTTCTTGTTACATCCTGGCTCCATAACTTGTTCAGGTAGTTTCATTTTGTAAGAAGATGAACACGGTCTTTCAGAGCAAATATATTTATTTTAACACTTTAACTACAACTTATACATTCAACAAGGTACACACGACATGACCTCCCGCTTGTAATGTTAAATAGGCCTTGTTTACAATCGATATTAATGTAAGACTTGTTTACAATATATATTTATGTAAGCCTTGTTTATAATCGATATATATCGAAGTAATTTATGTACTTCTACACCTACCCCATCGCAGAAGTCACGGAACCATCTCCCCATTCCTGTTGTGCTGAAGTGTAGAGAAACGATTCTGCCCCCGCATCATACAAAGACATGTCACAATGACAACCGCTCCGAGCCACCTGGCTGAAACGGGCGTGGTAGTTCCTAATTAAATGGGTGCAACAGAAATGGAAAATTACAAACTTTACGCCTCAAGTGAATACGACCAATAAGAGAACTAAATCCATTCCGGGAATCTAAATGTCCGTGCTAGGAAATAGCAAACGCGAGACGACTCGCACAAGACACTAAAATAAATAATAGGGAACTAATAGACAAGGCCTGGAGCAGTACTTCTGACAGGAAAACGAGTGCAATCGTACACTGAATGCAACAGACCGCGAGTGGTCCGAGGCAAAGTCGGCCTCGTGAACATCTGCGTGTGCCAGTGTACTCTCGTACAGCAACTAGAATTTTTTTTTGCATATTCACAGCTACCAGAACAATATGTATTATATGTATACGCCTCTGCCACACGAGGTAGCCAGGACGATAACACCAGCATTTGCAGCACCTACCACATGGACGGGCACGACAACAGCCCGATTCCAGTCACTTCCTACCTGCGTGGGAAACACTAAAGGGGACCCACAGGCATTCTTGAGCGACTGTACAGGACGATTGAGCAGGTATGGTGTTAGTGAACCCGAGTGGCCTAGCTACATAGGAGGTCAATTGTCGGGGGAGACACGCACATGGTGGCGATCAATTGACCACTATGGCATGCAATGGACCAAATTCCAGAGTGCCTTCCTCAATCACTACAACACAACATATGGAACTCTACAGGCTCAAAACCGTGTCATTTTAGAGGCACAGGTTGATTATGAAACACTAATAGCATTTGAAACCCTTAAAGTTAATATCATCAGGCATTTTCATCCACATATGCGAGACACAGACATTTTATTACAAGTAATAGCATCAACAGTAAAATCAGAATTCAAATTGGCCCCGCCACCACTTATACATGGCAGTGTAGCTCAGCTCATGAGGTCCACAGCCTTGCTAGACCAGACCAATACCAAACCTAAAGTGCATTGCAGGGTACGGGATGGGCCATACGAACCATGGCCCTGTGACCACCATAAAGGATACAGGAACATTCAGCCATCAGCTGGACACAGCATGGAAGAGGTGAACCGAAAAACTCGTAAAGACATGGGGAATAGCCGACTTGCAAACCCATAATAGTTGGCCCAAATGCGGCAGCTGATGCCATGAAACCTGGAGTAGTTAGAAAGAAATGTCGCCCTCTCCCATACAGGTATTGTCCAGGACAACACCACTGGCATAACCAATGCAAAAGGCAAGTGAAGGAAGTAAACAATGGGAAGGAAACCACCTGCGGGAAACTAGCTGGCAGGATAGGCGAGCGGGCGCTCACTACTTCCGGCCAAATAAGAACATGAAACACCGACACATCAACATATCCCACTGCAACACCCACTCCATAATAAATTGTGTTACAGCAAATGACAACAGATGACGAGCAGGTAATCTGCAAAGTCATAGAGATCACATCAAACACAGAACCAGGCTCGTTGAACTCATGTCCTTGGTCAGCAATGCACAACATCAGTGCGCACACACACAGATCAGAAAGGCTAAAATCATACAAGGAGATGGTGAGTGGTGGTGCATCTGGGACAATCACGTCGAGAATTGTGGGCAGCATCCCGATGCGACCTGGTGCATCTATGTACCAAGAGGAGCACGTGAACATGAGCTAAGACACGTACACATTATCAATGGTGTCTACCATCCTGAGGCAACCCAGAGAGCCAGGAATATCCACACGCATTTCCACTGGCCAGGAGCATGCAGGGACGTACGCAGATATGTGAAGGAGTGCCCCTCCAACCACTTCAAGAGCAGGAGAGCAGACAGGGTGACCCAACAGCAACCCAGGGTGATGAAGGAACCATTCTAGACTGTTTCCTTAGATCTCATGGGCCCCTACCAATACAGCGATCCTGCAGGGTCGCTAACTCATGCTACCCAGGGGAATTTACTTCATGCCAGACAGAGGGCGTGGGAGAACCAGAAGACGGGACAGCCAGAATACAGCGTAGGGAGGCAGAGTTAAATGCAGCTCGCAGGAATCAAGACTGCTACATTGAGGAATGGATAACTGCCACCACACAAGCACCACGACGATTGGCACCTGGCCAACTGGTATATGTAAGGGAACACAGAATATCCAGCAGCACGCCAATAACTTCAGCACTGGGTTCGCCCAGTAATGGAGCGGACCACATTCAGTGGTGAAGCCACTGAGGTACACCACATACCTCATCAGGCTGAGCAGCAGGAGGAGGGCCACCATCCACTGCTACGACCTCCGATTGGCAGTGGGGACCACAAGCGCTACAATGCCTGATCAGCAGGACATCGAGCACAATGATACCAACACACCAATCGCTTCCAGAGACGAAGTCGGGATACAGAGTCGCTGTAGCGTCGGAAAAATTCTCCGGAGTCTCTTCTCTGATGTGACTACCGGCGTCCCGATGCCCACAAAAGACAGGGAGGAGGAAGAGATTCCCCTAGGGAGGATCACCGCCACCAAGCACAACCATCAACACAGCACGCATCACTGCAGGCCCGATAGGGTCACTCCGCAGACTCGTGATGCCCTGCATCAGGGCGCTGGTCACCAGGGATGCTGCCAATGGCGAGTTGCCAGAGACACCTGTGGGACAGAGCTCCCACAGGACAGCTCTCTCGATTGATCCGCTGCGGCGCCCTCAGCAGGACCAACAACAGGGGACCTGATACCACAGGATGTCGGACAAAGCGACGGAGGGAGCGAAACGAGGTTTCACAGCCTTACACCGGGGCACTCTCCTACCCCCTCGCAAACACCCACATCATGCCGATGTACACACCGCAGCAGCAGCAGACCACATCAGGCTTCTAAGAGCCATTGATCAGGGCAATTATGAAGAATCGATGCCATTGTGCAACACCAAGTAATATGAGTGCTAGTGGCCCTAAAAAGCAGAGTATAAATATCATCCAATATTTAACCCTAGTGAATACCAAAAGTATGCAGTGTTTTCAAAGCAATGTCAGAAGTGAAGTGCAATACCTTTTTACTTGGGCCTTGGGCATCACCCATACCAACCTAAGTCTAGACACCACAGGAATCACCTATCCAGGCCAATTTAGTTTTCAGCAGTTTAATCATGTAGAGGAGATGTAGGAGATCATATCGTTTTTTTTTACAGCATCAAAAAGGATTAAAGACTCAACCAACCTTCAACGTAAATCTGACTACAGCAAACTGTGCTTACAGTATTCAAGGGCATATAACTTTTTATTAGGGCAAATGTAAAATAATACTTAGTTAAGGGAATTTTTCCCAGCAGCTCCTTGTATAAAGGGCTTGAACCCAACTTTCAGTGGTTTAAAGCTCATTCATTTTGCGACCTCTGACATCTTTACGGCAAGTGGGCACAAAGACACTGTAAGCGATTTAGTCTGGTGTGGACATTCATAGTGGCAGGACACACGGTCGGCGATTCCCGGGCACTTTATCAACTTTTATTTGTATTTCATTTTCAGGAGCGATATTTTTTGACTTTTATTCACCGAAACCTTATGTACCATTAACTTATTCGCCAGGGAGGAGCAGCTATCTATCTCCCGCAGTCACGAAAGCCCGAAGAGTTTAATCATGCTACCTTAATTTGGAAAGCATAGGCACATATTTACTGTTTTACCCTCGATGGTCTTAGTGCATCGGGTCTGTTTTTTTTAACTATGTGAGCATCGTAGTCTTGGTATGTAGACTGTCATGTTTCACATCTTAATGTGATGTATGGAGCTGGATCAACCAACCAGCATTTTCAGATTTTTATGTTGAAATGAACAGCGGATTCACGAGGTCCTTTGTGCTCACTCTGACTGCCTTAGTCGTGTCCACTACACCAGACACACCACACTGATGGACTTGTGGTTACGAGTGAGAGTGTGCATAATAGCATCAGTGTAATTGCATCAGTGTTTCTAATTTATTCAGTGTTATTAATAGCATCAGTGTATTGCATCAGGGTATTTACTCAGTGTTATTTATTCAGTGTATATAATTAATATCATAATTGTCATCATGGAGGACAGTCGACACAGCCACAGCCAGGGACATTTGACATTGTACACTTGGCAATACTGTGGCTGGTGCAATGGAAACGTTTAGAATTAATATAATCATTTTTATTGTGTATTTGTATAAGGGAAAATTATATTGTCTTAGGTTAATTTAATTCCGGTCACTTTCATCTCATAATCACTTTTTAGTGTATATTATGCTTCATCGTTTCGCCGCTTTGCGTCGGCTATGCTCAGGTAGAGGAAGCCGGCCCCATGCTTGCTCCCAGTTCTCTACAGCACTTGAACGCATCAAGACCTNAGGTTAATTTAATTCCTGTCACTTTCATCTCATAATCACTTTTTAGTGTATATTGTGCTTCATCGTTTCGCCGCTTTGCGTCGGCTATGCTCAGGTAGAGGAAGCCGGCCCCATGCTTGCTCCCAGTTCTCCACAGCACTTGAACGCATCAAGACGTGTAAGTCTCTCGCTTCGCAAAGGCCCTCGGTGCCGACATCTTAAGCTGAACTCATATTCATGGCTAGAGACTTCACTTAATGAACCGGATCATTTGTTTTATTTGTTATAGCGCCGAGGGAAGAGCGATGTTATTCTCATGGCTGAACAACAGTCACCCATCGTTAATGAAAATTCTGCTTTCCATACATTAAATATGCCATCTCCTAACCAACAGCATCAATCTTCACATATATGCCATAGCCGAGTTAAGTTACGAAACCACCCAGATGTCACATCCCATGCACCCAATACTGATGATGATTCCACTCATCACACTTGTATTTGTCAATTTAAACCACCTGTTACCTCTGCACCTCAAACTGCGACATCATCATCCTCAATTCGTAAAAAGACATCAAACAACGATATCCCTGATTCACTTCAAACCAAAAATAAGAAACCACCTCTTATTGTTTGCAAGACCGATCTCTACCCTGATGCCATTAAATTAATGTCATCTCTCCAATCTGAATTCCAAATGGGTTTAAAAGCAACACATTACCAGCACTTCTCAACAATTCAAATGGGATGCAAGAACGACCACTAAAAAATGTTATGCATTCTCCGCTCACAAAACATTTCTTTTCATACATGGACCTGACCAGAAGACTGNCCTCTTATTGTTTGCAAGACCGATCTCTACCCTGATGCCATTAAATTAATGTCATCTCTCCAATCTGAATTCCAAATGAATTTAAAAGCAACACATTACCAGCACTTCTCAACAATTCAAATGGGATGCAAGAATGACCACTAAAAAATGTTATGCATTCTTCGCTCACAAAACATTTCTTTTCATACATGGACCTGCCCAGAAGACCGCAATGCCTGCGTGGTCATCAAAAATCTTTACATATATACTCAAATTCCGTTACATCAGAATCTCTAGCAGAAATTCCAAATTACCCCACATGGAGAGTAGATGCAAATTCCCAGAACCACTTCTAGTATTCTTGGTTGTGCTTGATCGGAAATCTCAACTCCAACTGATCCTCAAAGTGAAAATATTTTATGGTGTGGCCATCAAAGTAGATCTCTATTGTGGTGCAGGCAAGGTGGTTCAGTGTTACAGGTGCCAGGGTTTCGGGCACACAACCCACAACTGTAATGAGAATGTCAGATGTGTTCGTTGTGTGGTCTCTCACATGTCCATCGAATGTGACAGATCGAAAGATGCCAAACCCATGTGTTGCCTTAGTAAAACAGGAAAAAACCCAGAACACTACTCGGGCTGTCCCAAAAGAATTAAATACCTTGAAACATGTGCCCGCAAATTTGAGGGAAAATCTACAATAGAAAAATCTCAATCCAAAACCTCTTGCTCTCTTACTCAGTCATTTGTCTCTCAAGGAAAATCCTCTACCAACCTTCTTTCTGGCACCTCCAACCAATCTACTCCATCCTCTCATTCATATCTTGGCAGTTCTGATCAATTACTCATCTACTCATTCAGATAATTAGATATATGCATAACACTGCAGAAACAAAAAAATACTTTTCCAGTCATTCCAAACAGCCAAACATTTAGCAGAAGAATGCGAAATTTTAATACTTGGTCTCTCCACAATCTTTAGCATCTGTGANTTCCAAACAGCCAAACATTTAGCAGAAGAATGCGAAATTTTAATACTTGGTCTCTCCACAATCTTCAGCATCTGTGACAGCTTTACACAGCCTGACACACCCAATCCTAATCGTAATCAGTAATGACTTCCATCTCTATTTGGAACACCAGGCCTGTCCTCCACCACTCTCCAGGATTAAAACTTCTTTTAGACAAATATAATCCTCTCATCCTTGGCATCACAGAAACTTGGCTAACGCATAAAATACATTTTTATATCCCAGGATACACATATCATCGTGCTGATAGGAAAGGTGCTTCATGTGGCGGAGTGGCTCTCCTCAACAAAGCCGGATCATTGCACTGTTGTAAATTTGTTCCTCCTTTTCCTGGTATCGAGGCTGTTGCGGTCTGCTTACTGGTTTACATTCTGTTTTTACTTTTTTCATCGGTTATATACATCCTCGTGGTCAATGCCTACTTCCTCTATTCAGCGACTCGTACTCCTCGACCACAATATAATTATCGCTGGGTACTTTAATAGCAAACATGTCAGCTTGGGCTGCCATACCAAAACATTCCGCAGCAGAGGCTTTTCAAACTTTGTCCGTTCTGCCAATGTAGTGAGAATTTTCTTCTCTCCATGTTGGACTTCTTCTTCACCTTCAAAACATCCAACTTCTTCAAATTCGTACCATCACACATGTTGATTCTGATCATTTGCCAGTTTATGCTGAGATTACTTCCACAGAACGACATCTCGCGCTCACCACTCCTCACTACAATTTCCACAAGGCAGACTAGGATAATTTTAAATGTATCTTGGACAGTCACATCGACCTATCACAAGTTCCTTGCACTCCAGATGATTTAGATGCTGCAGTTCTTAAATTAACCAAAACCCTTCTTACTTCAGCAGACAAACACATTCCTAGGCACCACCCACATAAAGCTGGTTACCCATTCCCTCATCACCTTCGATTTCTAATCTGCTATATAGATAGAGCCACGNAAGGCAGACTAGGATAATTTTAAATGTATCTTGGACAGTCACATCGACCTATCACAAGTTCCTTGCACTCCAGATGATTTAGATGCTGCAGTTCTTAAATTAACCAAAACCCTTTTTACTTCAGCAGACAAACACATTCCTAGGCACCACCCACATAAAGCTGGTTACCCATTCCCTCATCAACTTCGATCTCTAATCTGCTATATAGATAGAGCCAGGNCTTACTTCAGCAGACAAACACATTCCTAGGCACCACCCACATAAAGCTGGTTACCCATTCCCTCATCACCTTCGATTTCTAATCTGCTATATAGATAGAGCCACGGAACGATGGCAACGTACTTGCACTTCTGATGACCTAGATTATTACCATTCCCTACGCCGCCAAGTCAAATGGGCAATATCATCCTGGAAAGGACAACAACAGGCAATTTAATTGAAATATCTCCTGTTAACCAATGGCACTGCATGGTTATTCATCAGGAAATTTCGTTATAAACCTAGAACCATTCCTCCCATCATTCATGCTGGCTCCACTATTGACTCATCCTATAACAAAGCCCAACTTCTAGCTACTCACTTCTCATCTACATTTTATTCAAATATCCCTCCTCCTGGATACCTTGGTAGTAACCTTGTCAATATTTATTTCCAATCCCTATCGATGGTCGCCTTCTGGCCACTCTACATGAAATCGGCACTGCAATGCAAAAAGTCAGATACTCAGTTTACCCAGGAGCTGATGATGTTGCTGCGTGTCTCTTACGATCACTGACACACAAGGGAACCATATATCTTACCCTTATTATCAATGCCGTATTTCTCACGTGCCACTTTCCATCCTGGAAAAATGCTATAGTTGTTCCTGTCCCCAAACATGACTCACCACTCGACTAAATCCTACCCTATAGGCCCATTACGCTACTCTCAGTGATTTCCAAAGTAGCTGAAAGAATTATCCTATCTCATCTCACTCTCGCCATTGAAGAACGAAACATATTCCATCATACCCAGTTCGTGTCTCGTAATTGCCATTCTGCTCTCCATGCAGCGGGCATCGCCATTTACACAATCACACATAGTTTCTGCAATCACGAACATTCTATTTTTATACTTCTTGATTTGGCAAAGGCCTTCGATTCTGTCCATCATGCTGCCCTTCTAACAAAACTTAGACTATTTCAATTATCAGAGCGCATCATCTCTGTAATTCACAGTTTCCTTTCCAACCCTACTGGTTCTTCTTCCCTTGGGCCAGCTAGAGAAATGAGCGTAGTGAGATGAGGTAACTGGAGCACTGCTGGAATGGCTGGGAGGGAGGGCGAGGGAGGGGGACATGTGCTCCTCTAGAAAACCTGCCAGTCAGCGGCATCGTCTGGCACAATTCCCACATGCCAAAATCTCCATTGGGGATCGAACCCGAATAAGTGGGAGGCGAGCGATCTAGCCACTGCGTAGCTACACCTCCTCTGGTGATACGAGGGCCTTGCCTTAATTTCCTGTTTTTTTTTATTCAACCGCCTCCTGCACCGACCATTTCACTGAACCATCTTTTCTCAATGACTGAACTGAGTGACGAGAAAGTTTGGAATGTTTACAAAAACAGGAAAAAAATTTTTTCGCACTTTATGGTGGTATTGATGGATTTTTTTTTTTTCAGAATATTACGGCGATCATTCCAATGCATTTTCGGAGTGGACGTGTGATTGCTTTGTCGAACTGAAAGAGATTTTGACGGTGCTTAGCAGCTGAAATCATTGGTGTTGATTAAGGTGGAGCGGGTTGGCTATGGTGCAGCGATGCAATGAAGGGAGGGATACGGGACTACCTCGGGAGAACCCACCGTTCCCACAAGCGAAAATAGGGGGTGATACCTCCAAGAAGCGAACTCTGCTCGTCTTGGTAGGATGCAAGCGCTCTAACCACTGCACAATCGTGGCCCCTGTTTGGAATGTATTTTGGCACCTTGGATGCTCGGCCCNCGGTATGGCCTCGCAGGCTAAGAGCGCCCCGTTAACAAATAAAACCACGACTCTGTCGTGTTTAACAGTAACCTGGGGATCGAACCCGAATAAGTGGGAGGCGAGTGATCTAGCCACTGCGTAGCTACACCTCCTCTGGTGATACGAGGGCCTTGCCTTAATTTCCTGTTTTTTTTAATTCAACCGCCTCCTGCACCGACCATTTCACTGAACCATCTTTTCTCAATGACTGAACTGAGTGACGAGAAAGTTTGGAATGTTTACAAAAACAGGAAAAAAAAAATTTCGCACTTTATAGTGGTATTGATGGATTTTTTTTTTCCAGAATATTACGGCGATCATTCCAATGCATTTTCGGAGTGGACGTGTGATTGCTTTGTCGAACTGAAAGAGATTTTGACGGTGCTTAGCAGCTGAAATCATTGGTGTTGATTAAGGTGGAGCGGGTTGGCTATGGTGCAGCGATGAAATGAAGGGAGGGATACGGGACTACCTCGGGAGAACCCACCGTTCCCACAAGCGAAAATAGGGGGTGATACCTCCAAGAAGCGAACTCTGCTCGTCTTGGTGGGATGCAAGCGCTCTAACCACTGCACAATCGTGGCCCCTGTTTGGAATGTATTTTGGCACCTTGGATGCTCGGCCCNGGATGCAAGCGCTCTAACCACTGCACAATCGTGGCCCCTGTTTGGAATGTATTTTGGCACCTTGGATGCTCGGCCCTGCACGTCCCAGGTAACGGTGTGGGGGTAATCATACTGTAAGGGTGCCTGGACTCCTCGGATATGATTGGCAGAGGGGTGACAACTCCTATTTTGAGTAGGATGCCTTTTTTCATGTTTCACCTCAGCGATTTTTTTTTGTAACCACATTTCAAAATTTTCTCTAGACTGTTGAATGTGGGAGTTTACAGAGGCAAGTTCGTATTTATGTATGCATGGGAAAGAGGGCTTACATTTATTGCAGCTTAAAATTTTTCTGTTAACCAGATTTAAATTATATCTGGTGATGAATGAGGAGCAAATATTAGAAACTTCGCCTCATGTGCTCGCCATAATAACGGGCCTGTTTGTAGCCAATGGTGAATTAGGTCTCCAAATTCCATAAAATTTTGAGTCAGTGAGTGAAGTAATTTGGGCGGCTCTTGACAGCGAGGTCTTGAGAGCCACAATATTTTTGAGGAATGTTTAACATCGGGGTGTTGAGAGCCGATGAGGGTGAAACGAGGAGGAAATGGAACGGCGCCAGAATGCATGGGTGAGGGAAACAGGACTTCTCCGAGAAAACTTGCCAGCCAGCAGCATCGCCAGGCACGATTTCTACATGTTAAAATTCGCTGGTGCAGCCGTCGGGGATTGAACCTGTCTCGCCGGGTCGGGAGACGAAGAGCAGAGGTGTGAGGACCATGAGCTTGCCGCCAAGCACGCTGCTGATAGGCGTAAAGTAGAAGACGCTGTATGTGGACTAGTGGGAGGCGAACGATGCGGCCCCAATGTATACTTATGCGAGTTAACTTTAAAAAAAAAGTACAAGTGTGGAGGAACGAATATCGTTTCTATTGAGAATCTATAGTGTGTTTTGTAGCCAACAAAGANAAATGTTTTGTCACAAGAGTTAATTTCCTATTTAAAACAAATTAGTACCTAGTAAATAACTTTCGTAGAAGTTAAATATACATATGCCAGTTTTTTTAAGGAGGGTACTGGCTGATATTGAGTACGAATATAGTCACAGTTGGTTTAGTCGGAATTCTTACTTTACGTATTAAGATAATAAAAAGAGTTAGGGAGGGGTTAACATGTTTTCCCAGATTTTCGTATGAATAAGTTACCAAATTAATGGAAACGAATTTTAAGTCTACAGACTGAAACTAAAATAGCCTTCCCCCCATTTAGAAAGGCAAACTACCTGCACCCGTTGAACTTCACACCGTTCCATGCATTAAAAGGAGCATGTGAAGGAAATTCACCTTAGAACAACTGACAAGTGATCTATGAAGCTCGTGGTGAAATGCCGTGAATTTGAAGGGTTGATTTGTCTACCTCCAACTTTTCTTTACAGGAGAAACATTTTTTTTTCTCGAGTCGCAAATAACACGAGAATTTTAAAAGTGTCACTATTTCATAAATATCAGTTATCATTGTAAAAGCTAGACATACACTAAAGAGCCGAAAAAAATGGTACACCTGCCTAATATCGTGTAGGGCCCCCCAAGCAGGCAGAAGTGCCGCAAGACGACGTGGCATGGACTCGACTAATGCCTGAAGGTATGCAGGAGGCAATTCACACCATGAATCCTACAGGGCAGTCCACAAATCCAACCCACGCCAATTTCAGAAAGGGTTGCACGTCTGTCACGTTTAATGATTCTCGTCAGTCGTCGTTTGTTTCGTTCTTTCACGATCTTTTACCGGCCGCAGCGATGTCGAAGATGTGATGTTTTGCCGGATTCCCGATATTAACGGTACACTCGTGAAATGGTCGTACGCGAACATCCAAATGTTATCGCTACTTCGGAGATGCTATGGCCCATCTCTCCACGCGGCTGATATTGTGGTACAAGTTTGAGTGAATTTAGAACTAAACCTGCCATTGTAGCAGTAGTAACTGATCTAGCTACCGACCGCATCGCGTTACTCTGATTGGTTCAATACCTCTGTTATTTTCATACGCACGCCTATACCAGTTTTTTTTTTTTTTTTGGCTCTTCAGTGTATATATTTCTTCTAGCATTATCGGATGAATCAACAACGGATCGGGTGCTANCCGACTATAACACCATGTTCAAACTCACTTAAATCTTGATAACCTGCCATTGTAGCAGCAGTAACGGATCTAGCTACCGACCGCATCGCGTTACTCTGATTGGTTCAATACCTCTGTTATTTTCATACGGACGCCTATACCAGTTTTTTTTTTTTTGGCTCTTCAGTGTATATATTTCTTCTAGCATTATCGGATGAATCAACAACGGATCGGGTGTTAAATGGGTGTCCTAATTACCTGAAAAATGCCAAATGGGAGCTCAGAATGCCTGAAATGCTAGGGAAATCATAACATGAATTTCTGATACCAAATAAATCTTTGTGCTGGCTATTACGATTTATTCATACTTATACACTCGTGTAGGTGGTTATTATGTGATGTGATTTATCCAAGATAATTTTCTGTTCTCCGAAACGATGAAGTATCAGAGCTCTGAACACTAACATGGTGAATTAAATGTGATAGAACATGTGACACCTTTTCTTTTATAATGAATTTATTCGTGTTTGCCTAGTCGATTCTCGTAAAGTAGTATTGCTGCTTTATATGTTCTAGATTATTTCAATGATAAATTTGTAGAGTATACCGAGCAAGGAAAATCGTCTTGCGCGATATAAGGCTTTATCTCATGGGAGGCAGCTGAGAAGTATCTTGAGGGGTTTTATATCTAATGGTTTAAATTCTGTGTATACGAAGGTACATATTTTTTTAATGTATATTTACTAGATCGTTAGAACGTGCTAAATTACGAGAACTGTATGCCTGTGTCTTTACTGGAATTTGTATTGTGGTATAACTCTGTACAGGGGACTTGCATCTCGAGAATAAAACTGAGTTTTATTTTGCTTAATTAATAAAGAGTGAATACTATTAACGCATACTGCTGGAGTAGACACCTCTCTCTCACACACACGTGTGTTCACGTGTCACATTTCATATGGCTAAAGTCACCATGGGCGTCGACCTGTATCAACTTCAGTGGGGCGGGGGCAACGCTAGGTTAATGTAGGATGTAGGTAGGATTAAGTGTCTCGTCGACTGAGGGGTTATTTTGTATATATATAAATGAAATGTGGCACGCGAACACGTGTGTGTTTGAGAGAGGTGTGTGTGTGTGTGTGTGTGTATATATATATATATATATTCCAATGCTAAAGTTGAAATTGTAAATCGCCGGTCTTCACGAATATTTTCGTCCACGGCTTTGACCAAATCTTCTGTGATCACTGATGGTCGGCCTGATCGCGGTTCATCATGGACATTTTCCCGTCCTTCCTTGAAAGCTCTCACCCATTTACGCACTTTGCTGTTATTTATCGCATTGGGACCATACACTTGACTTATCTGTCGATGAACTTCCGCTGCTGAAACGTTCCTTGCTGTCAAAAACAGAATCACTGACCGTATTTCACAGTCGGCGGGCTGATCAATTGTTTTAAACATTTTGAACTGACACTGTAAACAGCACACTGCAACAATACCAATGCAAATGGCGTCGTTTGACGAGCAAGGCATGCCGGGAGTCGGTGCGCATGCGCGTTACAATGTTCGCGCGACATTCGATTAGCTACGGCGATTCGGACCTTACTTTCCGAATAACCCTCGTATGTAACATTGCCATATTACAGAAAAGAAATCCTAATAAAATATTCTTTAGTCTACTCAAAGTAAACCATTCATACATTAAATAAGTAGGCATGTTTATGTTTCTTTTTTTAAGAAATGTGCATTCAATTCATATTTCGATAATTAACCATTGTGACAGTTTTGTACACAGCCATGCCAATACACGTTTGTAAGAAAATCACCAGTAATTAAGTTATGCAGTAATTAGGTTAATATATCATTTGTAGAATTATGAACTTTTGTAATTCCAAATGTTCACAAAGATACACTTTTAAATTAAATTAATGATACATGCTTCAATATTTTATCAAAAAAATATTATAGATGAAGTGGTCACGAGTCCAATTACAGAAGTAAACGAGAGACACTTGCAGTCGTAATCTGAGCTCGCGCACACGGCCAGCCGCGCTGCACCAGGTGTTGAGGATACAAAAAATTAAAATTTTTTTCAAAGAATATTCACACTGAAAATAATACAAATTAATTTGAGAAATCAAGCAATGACATATTTTTTAAACGAAACAGTTAACTCCAAACCTCATAATTGAATTCTCAAATCATGATTCAGTTCTGAGCTTAATCGCATTGAATAGAACATCAACAAACACTTCGGATTTAACAATTTTGTGTTTACATTTTACTACACTTAAAATTGAAATAATTCATTGCCGTATTCTGTTGGTACATAGTCTTAAATAAACATTATTTACAACGAAAAAAACTTAAATCCTAGACAAAACATCCGATTTTTCTGGAACTTTGCAGGAACTTTTGACAACATACAGTATATTCACTCCCACTATTCAACAGTACGGAAAATTTGAAAGCTATACTCATTATTTATGAACTCCCTCGTGAGATTAGACACACAAAGATAAGATCGTCCACCTTTTCCTTGTGTATATGCAGAACAGAAACATAGTTCAGCCTAACTTGGTTCATTGTTGCTCTGAGGTAGTTTTTTAAACACCACATTGCAGTAAATTACGCTCTGCTGATGAAGATGGTACAGGGACCACAAGAAGCAGCATCAACAAATTTTCAACATTGCAGAAAAGAGTACCACGAATCTCTTTTTGGAATTTGCTAAATGCTGTAGTTATTTCATCCACAGTTTTACATCCGGAGAATATGTCTTCCAGGGACGACGGATTGGTTTTCAGTTTCTCTGCACTCATACCATATATTTCTAGCAACTCTTCTAAGTTCTCACCTGCATCCCAGTTATGTAAATTTGTGAGGGCTTTTTCAAGTTGAGAGTACAGCTGAAACCCATCTTGGCCAAACCTCTCTTGTATTTCACTCATAATTAGATCCAGAATATCAAAAAAGTCTTTCTTCAGAAGCTCTTGAGGAGTTGTGAAAGTGTGTGGTTTAGATACACGAGTGCTATCGTACTCCGCGGTACTACTGGAGGTAACAGGTCATAAGAGGCCAAAACATGTTCCATTTCGTTCCAAAGTGTCGAAAAAGTACTATCAGTTATCACTTTCTCCAAGGTTTTGAGTGTCATAGATATAGCACATTTAGCTCCAGCTACTGAACACGTTGAACTCTGCAAAACTTTGCTGCGATCTTCACAAATTATAAAAATATCGCGTAAAGCTATTAGTATGAAGTAAACAGGCCCTTTTATAACTGATCATGTAGGCCTTTGCCGAAATATTTATTTTGTGTTCGTTATCATTGATCTCAAAAACTTTTCGAGATTCTGAAAGTTCATGTAGGAGTTCCAACACAGATTCATAACTATTTAAAAGCCCATTTATTGCTCATACACGCCCAATCCATCTTGTAGGACACAGCATTGTCGGCCCCATGCCAGTTTCTTCTTTTGTTTCCCGAAGGTCTTCTAAAATAACTTTTCTCTTAGGTGATGCATTGACGACTACACCAACATCATTCGTCCACTTCATGGCTTCTCTTGCTGCCTGAATGCATTTTGTTGCATCTTTTAAAACCAGCTAAAGGGAGTGGGCAGCACAGTGAACATACAAAGCTAGAGGCTGGATGTCTTGTATTCTGGCTTGCACTCCCTTGAATTCACCCTTCATGTTCGAGCAGCCATCATAACACTGACCTAGTAGCAGTTCAATACGTCCAGAATGATCTCTGCCAGAGTTTTACCAGTTGTATCCTTTGTAGAATACAACCCTTTTAACAACTCTTCTGGCACAAGATCGTCTTTTTTACGATGTGGAGGTAAACAGAAACTTGCTAGACCTTGTTCGTGTCAGTGCTTTCATCAATTATTACACTGAAAATTCCAGCATCTCTCACTCTGCTTCCAATGCCTCTCAGAATAGCACGAGCCATTATTTTGAACATCTCATTTTGGACATCACCAGATAGACATTTTACACTGTTTTTCAGTCATCTTTGCAACTCGGGAACATCCTCAGCACGACAGTACAAAATCTGCATAAGGTTTCCATAATCAGCTGTTTTTCCACTCACTGCAAGCCCTTGCCTTGCAAGTTTCTTCAAAGTCGAGAAAATTTTGTTTCAAGAAATTCTATCCACTTCCTATTGTTTTTTTTCATTGATACAGAAAGTTGCGCTCGAACAGGTTGCTTTGTACTGTTTACTAAAGCACTGATAGCCACCCTGTGGTAATGGGAACGTTTGTGGTCCTCTAATTTCATTTTACCTGCCTTCTTCCTATTATTAAATCCATCACTAACGAATGCCGGCTCCATTTTTATTCAGGCAGGTACTAAACATTTCTTCGAAGCTGTCATACAATGGAAGCACAAAACACCCTTAAGGCTTTCATCGTAATGAAGCCATGGATAGTCATTGAACCATCTTTGTACAAAATTATGATTCCTCCGTGTTGTAACAAAATGCGGTACAATAGATGGTTGGTTTGGTGTAACTGGAAGCAATGGAGGTTCTGATGCAGAGTCCGAGTCTACTGCCTGAGAATAAGTCTGAATGTTTTCAGATAATTTTAAGCTGTTCACAAATTCTTCATTAGATGTGGATCCCCTTTTATTTTTTCAGTACCGGTGCATCTACTGGTGGAGGGGACTACCTTCGTTTATTCACCAACGCATTAAAATTAGACACTGCTATTCTTGTTTCATTCAGTTCAATAGCATTTTCACATCGTCCAGAAGGTGGGATCACTGTTAAATAAATAGACACAAGAGTTTTAATGAAAAAAAAGGAAATTTAGTGTATTCATAAATTAGTAATATTAGAAGTATTTAAATCTTTATATATTTGGAAACAGAGCATAGTTTTGTGGCATTTTAGGGAAAAGTGACTGTCCTTACAAAATGATGTGAATAGTAAACAGATTTAAAAAATTTACTTTAGAGTGTCTCACTCTTAGATTGTAGTGTGGAGTTAAATAACCATCCGTCATTTATTTTGAATATGCAGTTACTGCAGATAGCACTGTCCTTGTTTTGGCATGCGCTGTTTCCAATACCCTACAATTTCGAAATTAAACATTAGGCACGCATTATTTGTTGATTGTACAGCATCAGAAGATACACATTGCACCACAAAAAAACAATTCTGAGCAGCTAAAAAAAAATCCAAGAACTGAAATTTTGCACTTGTTTTTTTTTATATATATCGTAACACACATCACGTCATAACTTATAAAACAACTGTAAATTCACCGGAATTTTTAGCCCAAAAAATTTATATTCCTGAATGCCAATGAAGTTGTGAGAAGTTTAAAACTCTTCACAGTTTTCTAACACGAGGTGCGTAATCTAACAAACTTGCATACTGAAAAGTCGCTCAGTATGAAAGTTTTTTGTTATGAAAGATACGAGCAGATGGCGGACTACAACAGGAAATATGGGGTATTCAGAAAAAAACTTACTGTATTTTTAAAAGAAATACCACAGTGATAATTTTAAATGTTATTTTTTATAGCAAAAATAAACAGCGTTGTCTCACANTTAACAAACTTGCATACTGAAAAGTTGCTCAGTATGAAAGTTTTTTGTTATGAAAGATACGAGCAGATGGCGGACTACAACAGGAAATATGGGGTATTCAGAAAAAAACTTACCGTATTTTTAAAAGAAATACCACAGTGATAATTTTAAATGTTATTTTTTATAGCAAAAATAAACAGCGTTGTCTCACAAGCGCACTCCATGCCTTCTAAACATGGATACGGTGTGCCTACAATTGCTGTCCTAAACTGAAGTAGACATTATCTTTGCTGAGTTGTTAAGAGTCATAAAAGTGGCGTTAATAGATAGTGACCCTCTTACGACTTTCCTTCGCGACGTATTTCTGATTCAGCCCAGCTAACCAGTTCGTACCTCAGTCTCGTTCGTCGGTAACTAAACGGAAAGCATTGTCGTTGAAATTACAGTTAAGGCATGTTTATAATCAGTGGGATTACCCATTTTCTTAGTTTACTTTTCTTATAGCAAAAACCTGAACTCTCCAAAGCGAATATCACAAATAAAACTAAGAGCTGTGTTTTCAAAAAAGACGAACAGAAACATGCAGGGAAAGAAGTTTAAGGCCGCCGCCTGGTGGGAGGTGTATTTGTTGTGTGACATTGCTGCTATCAAAACTAATGCTTGCAAACTTAGGTTACAGCGTTACTGCCCAATCGTTTGAGCGATTTATAAAATCCGTGTCCCCACAGAGAATCGAAACCCACGCCAACTGATTGCAAGAATGTACTGTGTTGTTAGGCTGTTCATTCAGGTACAGAAAAAAAGATCGAACANGTGGGAGGTGTATTTGTTGTGTGACATTGCTGCTATCAAAACTAATGCTTGCAAACTTAGGTTACAGCGTTACTGTCCAATCGTTTGAGCGATTTATAAAATCCGTGTCCCCACAGAGAATCAAACCCACGCCAACTGATTGCAAGAATGTACTGTGTTGTTAGGCTGTTCATTCAGGTACAGAAAAAAAGATCGAACATTTATTTTATTTCGTATATACATATTTATGAAGATTGCCTGATGCCTGATAATTCATTTTGACCATAAAGTCCTCTAAACTTATCAGCCCATTATGTGAAAACCAGGCCACTCACAACAATTCAGGAACCTTCACATAAAATTCCATTCCTTTCTCTACAATTCATACGTTTTTATCATCCATCTATCTTTTCAAATAAAAAAACTTTAAAGCATCTTGGGACCGAGGTGGTGTAGTGATCAGACTACTTGCCTCCCACCTAGGCGAAGGCGAACCGTGTTCAATTCCCAGCGGGGTCACCCCCTGATGTTCGCATGTGTGGATCGTGTCGAACGATGACTCTGGTTGGCGGGTATTTTCGGGGATCTCCCGTTTCCCCCGCCCTTGCATTCCGACGCTGCTCCGTAATTACCTTGTTCACCCCTATCAGCTCTCAAGACGTCGATGTTAACAGCCGTCCAAATATGTCCACTATAAAGCACCTTACATTTGCGCTGCAACTTTTCCGAAATTTTCGAATACGTTTAGTAAATATTGTTTTCTTTAATTGTTTTACATTATTTATAAACGAAAGTAACTAGTCCGTGGTNATTTTCGAATACGTTTAGTAAATATTGTTTTCTTTAATTGTTTTACATTATTTCTAAACGAAAGTAACTAGTCCGTGATGGCAAGAAAGAAACTGTGCGCCAATCCCAAAAATATGAAACTGTTTGAACGAGCCGTTTCGGAGAAATGACGCTATAAGTTTAGAGGTTTTTCGCACACTTCAAGCGACTTGTTCCTCTCGCCGGTTCTTCTCCCTATTTCTTTCCTTCTAAATAGGATTCCATTTTGGATGACAAATAACTCCGATATTACATTCCTACAATTTCCTGACTTTACTTCCTCCAAAACCTTTGCATATTTTACGTGTCTTCCAGTACTGAGTGATCTGAGTCAGAGAATAGGCCCTGCCCCTGCCTTCAGCCAGCACTACATGCGGCATAGCAGCAGGGCCTCTCCAGATGTATGCTGTACCTACATAACCTCATTGGTGCCAACCCACTCCCTTTTGTGTAATGAGTAATTTTTCGCGGCCTTGTTAAGATAGGGAAACGAAGCCAGCTTTCTCGGCTGCCGGTAAAAAAAAAATGGAAATCTAAGTCAGTGGCCACGTCCAATGGAGCGGGTCAAACCATAACCTCTAAAGAGAGATTAAATATTGCTACTGTTACCACAAGACTACAAATCAGTAAAACAAAAACAATGTATTAGTGTAAACACGTACGCTGTAATTTGGTCGCGATGAAATAAACGGGACATGGGGGACAGGACAGCGACGTTGACTGTTGTGTGAAATGTGAAACGCCCATTGATCGGTAGGTTTGTCCGCACCTAGGAGCCGCGGACAAGGGACCTATGATTGGACTAATAATACACTCGCGGTCGGGGCGCCGCGCCGTCCGGATCGGTCTGCGCTCCGCTCGAGGTAGCAGATTAGCGCGGGTCCCGACGTATCTCGAAAGTTGATTGGTACACAAATAAAAGATGCGATCTGACTTTCGGGCAACAGTAACAATCATTTCACACTGAATTCACTTTTTATAGAAACAATTTTCAACTGATTTCACTTTTTATAGAAATAGTGACATTCAATTCTTGAAAATGTGACTCTCTATATAAAAAGCCAAACATAAGGTTAAAAAAAAAAAATGGTGGATGGTGGCAAGAGAGGGAAACGATGTTGCACAGGCAATACACCATTATTTTATTTCCTTTTATGCCTACATGTTAGTAAAACGTTAGAAAAACTGATGTAATACCGTATCCTATCCACAAACCAGGCTACGAAGAAAGAGTTTGGAGACACACGCTTGTGAACTGCACGCTTGACAGCTGCCTTGAAACAGTAACTGAAAATGCAATGTTCATTTATTTGGCAAATTATTACAGGATATAAAACTATTTATATGCCTTGAACCATAGCAGTGGTACATTACTGCCAAGCATATTTCTTATATATATNTCCGCAAAAATAAAAGAGTTATCAGTCCACACGGCGAAGTGGAATGAAGCGTGACTTTTAATTAGCTCCCTAAAGCGCGTTACTGATGGATAACACCATAGAGGCCAAGGAGGAAGTTAACAGATGTTAACAACTTGCTATTCCTAGTTTCCTGAAACTCGTCACATGTCACTGTCCCCTCGCTTGTCTGAGCTTGTGTCACGGCTGGACACACTTCCGCAGCAGTAAGCCTGCTGACCGCATCACAAATAGCTTGAGTTCACCCAATGCAGACGATTTACTAGTCACAGTCCGTGAGCCAGACCCTGGGTTTGAGAAAAATGGACTCAGAAAATAAAGCTAAGCATTTCGTATTTTGTCAATTTGATACCACTGAACACGAATATCACAACGCGGACTTCGAAATCGGTAGCTGTCAGCCAAAAAATGACGTTAAAAATGACGGTCTGACCACTTTATCTTTAAGTTGCTGTAGTTTATTTCCTAAACAATATGTTTAAATTCTGTAAAATTGAACAGAATTGATAAGTACGTAGACGTATTATAGTAAATGATAGCATTTTGGAATTAATCATCAAGAACGAAAAATGTTATCAATATTTCTTTGCCGACGCCAGTGTTGTAACACGAATCTTGAAAAAAGTTTGTACAATAATCTAACAACTGCCAGAACAATTAGTGTTGTAGTAAAATTTATGTGGTATATATTAAGTTAAACAACATACTTCTGTGTCAAAGCACAAGTGAGTGAACGTGTCAAAATCAAACTGTTACAGCTTCGACAGCCACCTAAATTCCTGGAACTAATCTGTGAGGCAGACACACTTTGTGGGTTCAGATCGAATATAAAGCTGATATTTTCAGATTTTGTTATTTCGATACCGCCGATAACGAACATCACAACGCGGACATTGAAATCAGTAGCTTTGCATCTCAAAATTGCGTTAAAATATGGCGGCTCAACTTTCTTATCGTCTTATAATTAATTAGACATGGTTTTTATACTATTTAAAATTATTTTAAGAGGAATTTGTTGGTCTTAAAAAGTGAAATTAATGTAACGCGTGTAATGTAATGACACAAACTTTAACATAACAGAATTAAAATGTATTAATGTAATTCTAGTGAGAGTGTGAATATTGTGAAATTTATCTTGGATTGACACTCACTGCCAACACTGAGGAACTGCCCCGGAGTTTGTTATGTCCGGCTCATCAGGACAGAATAATTTGTACCTTTCTCACCACAGATATACGTCACCGGAACACAGGTTACGGAAGGTCTAAGTCGAATGAAAATGACATACATCTGCACTGTGAAGGAAAGGAACCAAACTACCACAAGCTACAGGAATTATATTGCCACAGAGACTTAAGGAAACAGATGAAATTTAATTCCAACGAAGTATTCAATTTTTATATCAATGGGCTTAGTAAGAAAATTATCTGAACATAATTTGTTATAATTTCAATGTGAAACTTCAAATTGAGCATTGAATTGTGTGGCCTTAAGAATCGTTAGCCGCTCTCTTAACTGTATCTCTTTAAAACGAAAATAATCTTGTTGATTTTCAAAGTTCCTTAAAATTCTTGGAAATAATAAAAATTATTTACAAAGTTTCTTTTCCAAACTAGAGCTCGTATAACATAATAATCTTTAAAGGGGCTCCATAAGCAAACTGTATGAGCAACTCTATTGATATTAATCCAAGATGGCTTCTCTTACGGAAAATAAAATTTTCAAAATTGGTAAAATAAATTCTGATGTCTCTGCGGTCGAAACATTCCAAACCAACTTATATGAAGACAAAATTTACTGCAGAATCTTGAATAATTCGCGTCGGCTGGGCTCAAAGTTACATTCTCCTTAAGGCAGAAGTAAAGTGGATCTCCTTATAGTGATGCAACCATCAACACAGTAAATGCAGAACACTTTAAAAAGTACGNAGGCAGAAGTAAAGTGGATCTCCTTATAGTGATGCAACCATCAACACAGTAAATGCAGAACACTTTAAAAAGTACGGTACAGATTTTCAAAATCGTTGGAAAAATATGACTTGCGTTTCATATGAAAGATAAGTGTTTATATTTTTTTCAGTGTAAAATACGTCACAGTAGTAAGTTTCTTTAATGGTTAAATTAATTAATTAAAAACTAATATTNAGAAGTAAAGTGGATCTCCTTATAGTGATGCAACCATCAACACAGTAAATGCAGAACACTTTAAAAAGTACTGTACAGATTTTCAAAATCGTTGGAAAAATATGACTTGCGTTTCATATGAAAGATAAGTGTTTATATTTTTTTCAGTGTAAAATACGTCACAGTAGTAAATTTCTTTAATGGTTAAATTAATTAATTAAAAACTAATATTTCCATTTTTACTTAAGAATGTGCGTTTTTCTTCTCTGAATGAATTACAAAGTTAGTTTTATTAAAAAAAACTTAATCTTATCAAATTAGCAGTTTTTTCTATGCTTGTATCTGATAAAATATTCGCATAACATGTAGGTGTGCTAAAAATTAAGTTTATGAAAATAATTCACAATACATATTACACCTGTTGACTAAATTATTAATTTTTAAAATTTAAAATAATGTCAAATACAACTTCTTTTTTTTTTTGCAAACAGACAAATATATTAATGTATAATTTCATATAAATCAATCGCAGTAACAATAACATGGCAAATAAGCGTACAATCTTGGAAGTATATAAAAATTCGATAATCTACCTAGGAAGCTGCAGCCTTCGTAGCGCAGTGGTAGTAAGTAGAACTACGTGAAGACGTCGAAAGATGAATGAACAAGGAGGGCGAGGTGATGATGTGCGTGATAACAGGTCTGGCAATGGGTTGTGAACAGTTGGAAGAGTTCTGAGCACCTGTCTACCTGCAGAGGCGGAGGGGGCGCGTGTCTACTTGTGTCTCTGGCTATCGCCACGAGCATTTGCTGCTGCCTAGAAAAATTACAGTGATGAAACTTATGAGATCGTGAACAACCAGCCATTGCAGGTGTATGTTATTATGCCTGTTGTCATGCAGCCAAAAAAAAAATCCTTTTATTATGTAAATCGCACACATTTCGCTTATCTCAATTTGAAACCAAAATTTGATTCTGTAATTACTGTAAACTTACAATTATTTCTTATCGTTCACGCAATTTATGAAAAAAAACATATACATATATAAATAAATATATATATAATTTTCTGTAGTCTTCCCCGAACTCACTTTATTCGTAGAGCTGCAACTATCTGCACAACCAATGCATAGCGTACCAAACTATACTAGAGCAGCTGTCATAATTTAAAAGAAAATAAACTGTATTTCTTGTATAGATTGTACACTGAAGAGCCCAAAAAACTGGTACAGGCGTACGAATGCAAATAACAGAGGTACTGAACCAATCAGAGTAACGCGATGCGGTCGGCAGCGCCTATATAAGACAACAAGCGCCTGGCAAAGATGCTAGATCGGTTACTGCTGCTACAATGGCCGGTTATCAAGATTTAAGTGAGTTTGAACGTGGTGTTATAGTCGGCGGTCGAGAGATGGGACATTGCATCTCCGAGGTAGCGATAAAATTTGGATTTTCGCGTACGACCAGTTCACGAGTGTACCGTGAATATCGGGAATCAGGTAAAACATCAAATCTTCAACATCACTGCGGCCGGAAAAAGAACGGGACAAATGACGACTGACGAGAATCATTAAACGTGACAGACGTGCAACCCTTTCTCAAATTTGCGCAGATTTCAATGCTGGGGCATCAACAAGTGCCAGCGTGCGAACTATTCAACGGACCATCATTGATATGGACTTTCGGAGCCAAAGGCCTGTACGATATTAGGCAGGTGTACCAGTTTTTTGGCTCTTCAGTGTTATGTATGTGATAGAGTAATGTAAGTAATTTTATAAAAGTCATAGTGTTATAGCCTGAAAGTATTGTAAACGTATTATAAACTGATTTGCATAAAATTTTTGAGAAATTTTCAATTTGTTTTTGTAATATGCCATAATTGAAAATAACATTAAGTATAATTTTTTCATGTAAGAACATAGACGTTACTATTTACTTCTGAAGTAAATAGTTTATACTCTGTTCAAAGAGAAACTAAATACGCATTATTTTCATTTCGAGCTGTAATCTTTTGTCCACTGGAAGAAAATGCGTCGAATAGTCCGCATGAACAGCCTGACTGTACGGAAATTGTCGGACAAGCATTTGAAGCGACTGTAATGTGATACTAGGGGGAAGGGACAGGATGAGGGTGACTCACACTAATAGTCTGGCCAGCACGAGTGTCACTACTTGTTGTGCAGTCAGGTTTAGGTGCGCTGCCAGGTGTGTTGCGACCAAGTGAAGGCAGGCTAAAAAAAGGTAGCATACACTACTTCTAGATGCATGTCACCACTGATAACGGCCTCCTTCCAAATTCCTAACCTAATATTCAACAATTTGCCGCCAACGTGACGTCATCGCCTAAAGAACTCGTGCTCCTGGCCTCGTTGCAGTCAGTGCAGAAGATTGGCCGGAAGTAGAATGACGCAGGCTCCACACAGATGCGACTTCTTGTAGAGGTAGGAACTTCTTGTTTTCTCATTCTGCGCATTGTAGAGGTATCGAAATGTGGCCAGTTGGGTATGCATGTTACGGAGCATAGCTATGACTGTCATTCCTGCTGTAGTACGGTAACAGGCTCCATGTGTGAAGGTTAGCATGAAGGAAATAAGCGAATTGCTGTATTATACCAAGAAAACCAAAAAATTTCGAATAGAAGTAATGACAGCAATCATATTTTTTTTTCATTGCGTATTAAATGTTTGATAATATCTTTCAAAACATTCTAAATAAAAACTAATTTTTTTCGATATTTTAATTTATGTTTTACGTAAGAATGGTTACAATCCCGAACTGATCATCAGACCCTTTTCTTTTAATTCTTAGTGCCTTACGGAGCTTCACGAAGTATCTCGCAAGCGTATATATTTTATTTTCAGCATTACATGTAGGACTGCTGTTTGTTAATTTTGAGACAATTTTTACTGTCTTCAGCAAACACACCCTCTGCTTTTATTGTACAATACTGGCCCACAAAGTTACTATAGAAGAATAAAATATTTTGTCAAGTACAGTCCTACTGGTTCATTCACTAATTTTGTTGTATTTTTATTCAACGACAAAATAAGTAATATATTCTTTCATTTCACATTAAAATACTTTCAAACCAGGCGGTTGCTATTTTTCAATCAGCGAGAAAAATTACAACTCCATATTATTTAGGGTCGTTTACTTCCTCTTTACAAACAAAAGTTTTTTCCCTTACGTAAAAAATTCAAGAAACGTTTTAAATGCTTGGATATAACGATTTAAAAAATGTATTATCTTTGAAAGACTGAAAATGTTACATATGATTCAGTACCTTATTTTGTGTTCTCAGATGGCTATGTTGGAAATGTTGTTGGTTGGAAACATACATGTATACATACGTATAGATGCAAATATAAGTCCGTGTAGGTAAATACTGGTATCGCGCACACCTGACACACATAACAGTACACATAAGAATACACATATCACATGAAACTAACTCTTCAAGAAGAGTAAGGTATGCGAGGAAAATTAACATGCTATAAAAATACTGCTTCTTCCCGCGCGTTACATAACTGAAGAACAGCGTTCTCGAGCACGAATTACTAACCAAAGCCTTCCACAAAGTCTTTCCAAATTCCATTTAAAACTTTTGAAAAATGTGGAAACAAAAAAAAAATGCAGTTTTCGCTATGCAGTGGAAACGTAACTTAGTTGATTTATAAGTGTCACCTGATTTAAGTAAATTTTTAAATTTTCTGTCCACAACAGTTTTGTAAGGCGATTTGTTCTTTAAACCGTTTACGTAAATAACCACCTGCTTTTCATATAACGTAAAAGTAACTTACTGAACAAATATGTTAACATACCTGTTACTGGTTTCTTCTTAATAAAAATTTTATTTTCAAGTCTTACGTATTTTTTGAGGTATAACAACTCTATTTGCACTTCGCCAAGTATGTACATTGTAAATTATAAACCATTACATTAGTCATTACTATGCCCAGGGAAAAGATATTACTTTTTAAAATTAGAGGTGAAGAAAAATTTCGAGGAATACTATTTATTTATGAGTCTTTTGTTTGGTGGCGAAGTTGAGGCAGCAACCTTGTCTTACTTACACACTTTTAAACCCCAATATAAACTTTCGATTTACAGTGCACAGAGAAAAACAAAATGTTACGTACACTAAATGCAATACAAAAAGCTCCAGAAGTTTGTTGTGATAAATGTTTCAGAACCTTATTATAATGCTATTTTACTCTTACAGTTACAGATTTAAAATATGGCAGTTTATATTTGTACGTTCAAGCTAACACAAGTAACATAGGTTCCTCGTTAAATATCCCTAGCAATTTAAAGTGTAACACTTGCAGGTTACATTAATGAATATGTTTTTTGTGCACGATTTTGTCCGGTGGGGCGCTATCGTCACTTATACAGTCCATCAAATAAAATAATTCGTTGGTACAAAATATTTTGCGGAAAATTTTATGTAAAACGCATATCAAAATATTACCAAAATACGTATTAACACAACGTTAAAAGTACTACTGTATCAGCAGATAATTAGACGAAAAAACCCGGCCTATGTTTTTTAAAAACATTTTCACTGCATTTCTAATTACAAAAATTTTTTTGCTAACATTATATCATTACGGAACGAGATATTTGGTGCAAACATTATGCACTAAAATTGTGAAAAATAACAGAATTCTAAGTCAATTTCCCGGAAATAAACACTGCCAATATAAGCTTCATTATCGAATGATACTGCCATAATTTTATATACAACTAAAAATAGCGAATCTTAAATGCTCCCAACCTATGTAATCAATAGTGAAAGGTTTACAAAAATGTACTATTGGCTTTTCCAATGTGTTTATCTTCCATACCAGCATGTGTGTTGTCATACACATGGGCGGAGTACTGCTAACCCAAGACCACGAGAGGAGAAGATTGGGCTTTCTCGCCTGTTTCGAGTAACGGTACTCCGGAGGGTGGCATGTGACGTCACTGCAACGCAGAGCTCCCCCGAGTCTTGGGGCCACCCGTGTGTCATTCATTGCTAGTATCGGGCCGCGGTTTAACTCAACCTGGGGCCCAATTATTGAAACTATCAGAATTATTCCTCTGGAGGAAAGACGCCATTCCGCTATTGGAATGCCTAGAGCCAATTTTTGAATACGCGATAGCGGAATTGTATACCGGAATCGGTCCATGAAGTGTTGAAATGAATCCGACAGCTAGGTAACTGCCGGAATCGACATTCCTTTNATTATTGAAACTATCAGAATTATTCCTCTGGAGGAAAGACGCCATTCCGCTATTGGAATGCCTAGAGCCAATTTTTGAATACGCGATAGCGGAATTGTATACCGGAAGCGGTCCATGAAGTGTTGAAATGAATCCGACAGCTAGGTAGCCAATCCTCTACAGATTTGTCTATAATCCTTTGTATGATGTAGGAAACTTGAAAATATACTCGCGCGTGGTTTAATATAAATATAATTAACAAAAGAGAGAAAAACTGTTACCAAATATCAAATTATCGAGTCGTTTACATATCTATGAAAAAATCATGTAAACAAAGTTAAGTTGGTAGGTGAAAACTGATAGAATTGCTAAGAATATCATGTTAAATATTATACTAAACTGCTGAAACATAAAATACACAACGAAATCAATTTTGCAAGAAAAGCTGTAGTTGTGAAACATAGTTAGTACTGTGAATAAAAACGTAATAAATTTGTTTTACACATTCAAACATTAATGAAAAATATTTTGAAGTTTACATCCATAGCCGGAATGTTAGCAAAATTTTTGTAATGGTATATTACCACCCGAAAAATATAAATTGTTATAGTGTTGCTTTTTAATTTGCATTTTATCATTTGTTACAGTAAGGTAAAGCATTTTACTGTTATTTCGTGAATACAGTTACGATGCAGTAATTAAATATAAAAGTTTCTTAAATATATTCTTAATTAATACAAAACTTTTATCTAGCGGCAATATGAGATAACTCTTTAACGTGTTCTTTCATGGGTTAAGTTATTTTATTGGCAAATATTAGCGTAGTTACATCAATACAAGTTCGTTTAGGGAAAAACAAATCAGCACGAAAAATAAGTGTTCCTGTGGATTACCAATGTCTGACTTCATTATTTAAAATATATCAGTTAATAGTTTCGTTGTCACTGTAGATAGTTTATTTTTTTTAAGGGAGTTGCAATTACTTATCCCGGATTATCTACAAATAAATAATATATATATAAATGTATTTTAAGGCAAATTTTCCTACTACAACAGATTTAACGTGATTGGTTCAGCTTCGGTGGCGACACATGTAATGCAACGATGCCAAGTTGTAAAATAGATTCTTCAAAAATTCTATATATTTTATTTCGATAGATACTAGTCGTCTCAAAAATTCATATTTTGGAATAACAGCACTCGTTACCGGAATGGAAGTATCGGAACAATCCGCTAGAGGATTTATTCCGATAGTTTAAAAAAGTTGGGCCCATGTTTAATTTGAGTGTATTTGTTTTATTAGGACTGACTTATATTTATCAGTTATCTTCAGCTAATTCCTGGAGGATATTTTGCGGAATGATTCCATGCGTATGAAAAGCGATGTTCATCTAACTTTTTCTTGCATAAGCTAATGAAGATTTTTTTAAAATGTAAATCTCTTTCGTGACAATAATATAAATACATCAAAGAAAGAATATGTTTGATATATATTGCAAAACAGTAGCTGTACCAATGTGCAAACGAGTATTAGATACAAGTTTAGCTGCGGTCTCGACTGGCGAGGGCCAACCTCCTTTTGCTAGCAGTCTTGCTGGTAGCTCTCAACACATTGTTGTTATCGCAGAGAGAAATTTGCTTGTGGTGAGGGGTCATTAGAGAGGCGGGCGGATGATCTGGCCTGCTCACTGAAACTCTGTGGTTCTGAGAATGGATTACAAGCTGTCTGGAAAAGAGGTTCATTGAGGGGGGCGGGGGCGGTGAATACGACTGTGGTGCCATCTAGCGGATGGTTTGGAAGTATTTACAAATCGGTTGGCAGTGCGCTCTGGGCGACAGAGAATCACACTACCTCCCACTTGACCTTTACCTTAATGCCGAAACGTCTGCAGGCTCTTCCCCATACAGGATCTTGGGGCTAAGGTACACTATTTACAATTCATTCAGTACCATTTATCACATCGCGGTAGCACATACTTGAATTTAATAAATAATCACGTAGGTAGCGCATACACATTTTCTTCTTATTTGAAATTGCTACGCATCTTCGCCCACATAGTGAAGCCTGTAAATAATTCACATACTCGATCAATTATAATCAAAATTAAATAAAGGCCTTCCAGGTGGCCGAAACCCCCAGGGTCGGCATCCTGCCTGGTGGAAACAAGATGGCTAGAAACTCCTTCAACTGCATACTTAATCGCGACTTTAATTAGCACCACTCACGAGGGAGCTGTATCATACCTTACATATCACGTCATGCGTTACCATGACAACCAAATAACACATTGTTCTTAGGCCCGTGGCCTCTGTTTATAAATCTCTTTGTATTCATTTAGGAATGGTAAATTTTTTGGTCTAACATAATGTACATAATGCATCGGTTGGTAGGAATTTATATTGTTTTCCTTTGCCTTATTTTTATATCTAATCATCAATATGTAGCAGTGTCGTAGTCTCTTGGATGACCACCGGTTTAAATGGATGATGTTTAGTGCAAGCAAAGGAACACGGCCCTTGCAAGTCGTGTAATGCATCTTCAAATTATTACTGCTGGTAAATAGTGTACTGGACTTGTTATTGTAGAATTTTTTGAAGATTGGTCCTTGTGAAATCGAGTTCTTTTTCCCACTGACAGGCATTCTGGCTTTTTACAAAAGTTCTAGTCGCAATAGCAACACTGATGTTGCTATTATGAACTGTGAAACTATAAGGTAGTATACAGGTTCGATACAAGATTGTGATCGCGGTGCAAGTGCGTCTATGATAGACCTTTATTATTTATTATTATGTGACTTTGTTTTTTCATGTATATTACAGTTTTATGTGTTGCACGAGGTTCCCCAACTCACATGTGTTAGACTGATGCTGTTTTTGCGACATTTTGCCCCCACAGTCGAACCAAAACATTACAGTCCCACTGTGCTATCGGAACAGTTTAACTGCAGCCCTCATTGGATTTTGGATCGAAATCTCATGTGTCTGGCATTTTTTGAGCTACTTGCAGCGAGTATTGCATGCAGGGGTGTGTGTTCTGCATACTGCTTTTCGGAATTCGGTCATGTCGGCACCAGTGGCTGCCATCAGTAATGTAAATGATGTTGGCATCCCCCTGACATGTGAGAGGGGAAGCAAAGATAGCTGAGGACCGCCAGACCCTAGTAGACGATGGCCATGCACTCCAGCGGTCAACTGGAGAAACAAAGATGGTGGGAGCATCTGTGCGTATTGCTCAAGGAGCCGTAGGTAGGGACCTGCGTTCGAGACTTGACACTATACAACAATTTAATTCTCTTTCAGACTTAGACACAATCTGGTAATTTATTTTCCTAGTGATGGAGGTGAACCTAATATAAGCGTGGGTTAAGATAAATGCATAAAATAGAAATCATTTACATACCTTGCCATTATTTTACAGACTTTGCATAATAAGAATACATAATAATAGTTAGTACATGCTCAACTGGTGTCGCATGGATAAGTCTTGTAGACGATGGCAAATGGACAGCTATTATCTTCATGACATTCGGCACAGGTGCGGTGAGCGATTGGCACGAATTGCACTCACTTCCCGATGAACGTTAAACATTACCTTTGCACTACATTTTATGCCTATACAGTTTATCACTGCGGGTAAATACAGCATCGCAGTTATCACAGTGGAATGCTTTGTATGCTGGGCTGAACATGCAATGGCCACTTTCATGTCGGCATGCATTACGATGTTTACTAAAAGTATTTCCACAATAGTAATATTGATACTGTAATGCTTGCAGCGACTCTTCAGGGACCCTTGCTGTTGTCAATGCCGATGGTGTTACAGATGGTAAGTCTTCAACCATTGATTCCGTCTTCATATTGTAGCAGAGTACTCGATTGTAGTAGATCAATATAGTCGTAACGGCCTGCTTTCCACCCACCATGTACACCAACGAAATGACATCCGTTTTTACATGATGCTCACTTTTATACTGTTCGCACTGCATGCTAATTTGCATTGCCCATCTCGGGTTATCTCAGTAGATGACTACTGGCTGTGTGGTACAAATGTTAGTATGGTTGCTGTTTAGCCTGCGAAGTTGTCAATTCGACCTCTCAACTTCTTTACACTTGTTCATCTTTCAATATTGGAGGTGCCTTGATATATATATTTTTTGCTGCTGCTCCCTCCCGATGTGTCTTACACCAACTCCTGGGATGTGGCGTGTCTGTAACTGTAGCACTACCTTGAAAACATTATAGTTATGAGATACAGACAAGAATCTCTTCGTCCTGTTGCAGATAGACAGGTACGTGTTTGTAGATTGACTTTATTTCATGTCGTGCATATGCGAGAAAGAATTATTTAGGCAGGTATGCAAGCTCGGTATCTTTGTCAAGTGNTTCATCTTTCAATATTGGAGGTGCCTTGATATATATATTTTTTGCTGCTGCTCCCTCCCGATGTGTCTTACACCAGCTCCTGGGATGTGGTGTGTCTGTAACTGTAGCACTACCTTGAAAACATTATAGGTATGAGATACAGACAAGAATCTCTTCGTCCTGTTGCAGATAGACAGGTAGGTGTTTGTAGATAGACTTTATTTCATGTCGTGCATATGCGAGAAAGAATTATTTAGGCAGGTATGCAAGCTCGGTATCTTTGTCAAGTGNGACTTTATTTCATGTCGTGCATATGCGAGAAAGAATTATTTAGGCAGGTATGCAAGCTCGGTATCTTTGTCAAGTGCTGTAAGAGATTAAATCTTTCGATATGTCACAATAGGCGATAATTTTTTCTGACCACTCGAACAGCATCCCCTCATTTTCACTATGTCCTCGATAAGATAAAGAAGTTCTGAGCTATGTGTTGAGGTGGTACGAAGGGCTTTTATATACCTTACAGTGAGTAGGGTGGACAGAAGCTATATCCTCTACCAACACCAGTTTATTCTAAGCATTATTTCAAGAGACATGCTAATATTTACAGCTTGATGTATTAAAACGAAATAGAGTGTCACTTTGTTCTCTATAACTGAATTCCTTTGGAATTCCTTTGTGAGATTCGGCTGGTCTGCCATCCTGGAGACTGAAGCATCTCTCTCGGCTATTATTATGTGGAATCTTTCAATTTGCCGAGACCTGCACTGCTCTCACGTCGCCAGCTGACCATCTGGGCTGCCTTACTGACTCCCACGATATTAGTTGATCGCACATCAGTCGGGTTGGACATGTTCTGCTACTAGCGTTGTGAGTGTTGGCTGTACTATGAATGTGTTGGTTTCGTTTCAGTCGGTTCTTAAAGAAGTCGTATGCTATTCTGTTGTACTGACCAGGATGACCTGGTATTGTCTAGCATCGTATAATATGTCGTACAGCACCCGACGCTCGTGTAATATTTGATTGGATTGGTTGGCAAGTGCTTATTACTATTTTATCTTTATATATTGTTTTTATGTCTGTTTGCATCAGTGTGTGGCAGTGTTGCCCTCTTATTGTTATCGTACTTCACAATAGTTATTTTTTCGTCTAACATAACGAACAGCGCTCAATGCTCGCGCAATATGCAATGATTGTTAATTGCTTATAACTGTTTGCTTTTATTATTATATATATNAACAGCGCTCAATGCTCGCGCAATATGCAATGATTGTTAATTGCTTATAACTGTTTGCTTTTATTATTATATATATTTTTTTTTTATCTGTTTGCATCGTCCTGTAGCAGTGGCGTCTCTCTTGCGCGACTAATGGTTTAAATGTATAACGTTTTGTAACAAGCAAAGGAACACAGTCTTTACATGTTGTGTAATGTTTACCGTGCTTTATGCATTGTACTAATTTTTTTGGGGTTGCCCTTGCGATCAATCTTTTTTTTGTCATGTTGACGTGATAGCAACACTGANTGTTGTGTAATGTTTACCGTGCTTTATGCATTGTACTAATTTTTTTGGGGTTGCCCTTGCGATCAATCTTTTTTTTTGTCATGTTGACGTGATAGCAACACTTATATCACTATTATGTGCAGTGGCGCCATCGAGATTTTTTAAAATATATATTGTGACTCGTTATGACATCATGCTCGAGATGTACTTGTGTAAATGCCAATCCTTTTTGTTTGTTATGTGTCTGATTTTTTATGTACAGGATGTTTTCATGTCCATTACACTCGGTTTCCCCGTCCCTCGCGTTAAAGTGATGGTGTTTATTTATTTTAACACGTACATGTATTAATGTAACCCATGACAATGTATGTCTTGTTATCGGTGCAATTATATACTCTTTTAATTTGTAATATATAGCTGTTTGTTGCTTTATGTATAAATTTTCAAATTTTTTACACAGCCTTGATGTCGGTGGGCGAAGGGAGACCAGCTGTCGCTAAGGGGGATCCGAGTTCGTACACCTGCGGTAGCTGACAAGTGCGGCGGTGGGTGATTTATGAGTGCATGCAGGCCGATGCACATGTTTGTGCTATTTCAGATCCTACACGCCTACATGCAATGGTATCTTTGCGATGTGCCTGTATGTGATGTATGCGATGTAAATCTTAATTTTCTTTAAATGTGTTGATGGTTGTTACATGTTCACGAACTTCAAAGGTTTGGAAATGCTGACCAACTATGTTTGTAACAGGTTCTTAAGGCCTACTTGCCCTTTTCTCCTTGAACACAGTCAGAAGTGATGAATGTGATACGAATTTGGTGGTCGTAGCTGCGGTGGANTACTTGCCCTTTTCTCCTTGAACACAGTCAGAAGTGATGAATGTGATACGAATTTGGTGGTCGTAGCTGCGGTGGATGGGAAATATTGGGCAACTATGCTTATAAGAAGGCTTAAGGTGTACTTTGTCCCTACCACCCTGTTTGTCATCGGAGGTGAGGCCTATGATATGAATTTGGGGACTNAAGGCTTAAGGTGTACTTTGTCCCTACCACCCTGTTTGTCATCGGAGGTGAGGCCTATGATATGAATTTGGGGACTATAGCTTCTGTGGGTGGGAAATGGCATCCACTAAGCTTATACGAGGGCCTAAGTTGTACTTTGCGCTGCTATCCTTTTTGTCATGGGAAGTGATACCTATGTTATGAACTTGGTGACTATAGCCAAGGAGGGTTGGAAATGGTAGCCGACTTGCTTATACAAGGGCTTGACACACCATACTGTTCGTTGTAGGCATCAATTATAAGTAGGCCTACTGTGTGCTTGACCCTGTGGTCCTTTTTGTTACCGAGGATGATGCCTATGATTTGAATTTGATGACTATCTTAAATTGTTCGGAAATTAAAGCAAACTTGGCTGCGGCCGTTTTCTTTGTCAGGACTGATCCCTATGTTATGAATTTGTTGCTTGAATCTTAAATATTTCAGAAATTATAGTCAGCAACGCCTCTACGTGCGCTAAGGGCATACTTGACCCTACTCTCCTTTGGGAGTGATGCATATGTTATGAATTTGGTGGTTGTATCTTAAATGTATTGGAAATTACAGCCAACTGTATTTTATAAGTAGGCTTAGAGCACACTTGACCATGTGGCCCTTTTTGCTGATTGGGGTGATGCCTATTTTATGAATTTCGTGACTGTATCTTCAATGGTTCGGAAATTATTGCAAACTATCCTTATTAGTGATATTAGGGCATACGTAACCCAGCGGTCCTTTTCGCCTTCTGGGGTGATACATACGTTATGAATTTGGTGACTATATCTTAAACGGTTCGGAAATTACATCCAACTATGCCTATAAGAGGCATACAAGGGCTTACTTGACGCTTGCGCATGGTGCTACTGTATGTAGTCTAGCGTGTGTGGGCAGTCCTCGCTCCGTGTTGCGCAGGTGGAATGGCATAGCATGAGACTCGTGTCCACCAGGATGCCATGTGAAAGGAGATCAGAAGGAATATGAGAAAACCAACTTGGAATGACAGAGCATGATGAGAGAAGTTGCATGATGGGGCAATGAACTCGAACATTGTTCTGGAAATATGGATGGTGCAGACATGGAATGATAGAGCATGAATGTCAGGGTAATACCTCTACTCCTCACTACTCACTCCTCATTCCCCAAAAAGGAGGCACTTAGCCACATTTTGGGGTCATTGACATAAATTGTGCAAAAATCAGCCATATTGTGCTAATCACATTTTTTGTGAATAATTTTGCCAGTTTGTAGGGAAATTTGGGAAATTTTGAGGCAAATACTGACGATTTTGGCAGTTTTTGAGGAAAAAAGTGAAATTTAGAGGAGAAAAAAGGGAAAAAATATTTGTGTGACATCATCCAAGATGGAGGTCAGCTTATTCCGTGTTCCCAGCCCCAGCCTCTGTCGCAGAACCGGCCATTTCTAACTACTTAAACTATACTTATGAGTATGGCTATATAAGTTCTGCAGCAANGGCCATTTCTAACTACTTAAACTATACTTATGAGTATGGCTATATAAGTTCTGCAGCAAAAGTTAAATGGTGTAAATTTATATCTCTGCTTATCTATTTTGTTAATGTCAGATTTCCTTTTCGCAAATGTGCCTGCCATGTCTTCGTGAAGAGTAGTGTGAGTGATAAATATAGTTGACTCATTTAAATTCCTTTCACAAGTCGTTGCAGTGGCAGCCTCCGAATCGGTGGGGCTTTGTTTCCCAGTAGAAATTCCTCTTCCCTGATGCCATCACAGTGGTTGGAGAAGTGGCTTGCATACTGCTGGGGAAATTGTTGAGTACATATGGCAATAAAACAATGTAAATATTTATCACTTTTTAAAAAGTTCTTTTCGAGGGGCTGATAAGTGATGAAACAAAGTTTTTAAATTATTTTATAATGAGTGTTACATCCTTTGAAGAGCTCTATGCTGCTAGGAATATGGTGGCGCTGGCCAGCAACATGTCGGATTGCTGCTGACCAACTTGCGCCTTTGACTGTTTTGCCAGCCGGCAGCCCAGCCAATAGGGCATGTTTCGGAAAACGCAGTAGCCAACCAAACACAAGGCTCGTTCCCAGAACCTCTCGCAGCCAGTCAGTAAACGGGTACGGTCACGTCAAACAACCACCACGCCATTTCAATTCTGTGCTTATAACTATTTTCATTTACATTTTTATATATGTTTGCATCAGTGTGTAGTAGTATTGACCTTATCACTCCTGTGCTTCTCCCCTCCACAACGGTATTTTTTTTTAACATAACGTGACGTACAGCACTCGAAGCTTGCGCAATATGTGTCGGTTGGTAAATGCTTATACCTATTTGCTTTCACAATTATTTTTTTTTATCTGTTTGCATGTGCGTAGCAGCGTAATTTCTCTTGCATGACTAATGGTTTGAATGTATGTTGTTTCATGGCAAGCAAAGGAACGCAGTCTTTACAAGTCGCGAAATGTGTATCGCACTTGTCGCATTGTAGACTTTTTTGAGGTTGGTCTTTGTAAACATTCGTTATATGTTGGTCCTTTATTATCTGTTCGGTGACTGATTCTTCATGTACAGGGCAATTCTCCCCGACCCTCATGTTAGGCTGACGGGGTTTGTTTATATTAACGTGTATGTGTTTTAATAAATCCCCACGACTACACATGCATTGCTTTCGATGCAACTGTATACACCTTTATTTTTTATGTATGGTTGGTTGTTAAAGAGTTACAGTGCTAACAAGACCTATCGTGTTAGGCTGATAGTGTTTATTTATATTAATATATGTATTTCTTTTACTGTAACACATGGCTATGTGCGCCATGCTCACAGTGCAATTGTATAAAATTTCTATTTTTTTTTTTTATGTATGGCTGGTTGTTGCGTGTTAGCCGAGCTAACGAGGTCGCGGGCTGCCGGTCCTCGCATTAGGTTGGTGGTGTTTGTTTATATTACTGTAACCGACGACTATGTACATCATACTTGCAGCACAACTGTATATGCCTTAAATATTTTTCATGTATGGATGGTTGTAGTGTGTTACCGTTGCGAACATTTATTTTATGTATATATTTTCAATTTTATTATAACTTTATTTATATATCATTCTCGGATGGCATTGGACAAAAGTTAGCTAACGGACAATGAGGGATCCAACATGGTGGACACCTGCGGCAGCAGTTGATGAGGGTGGTGGTGGTGGGTGATGGTCGTGTGCACGTAGACCAGTGCGTATGTGTGCTATTTCAGACCCTATGTTTATGTTTGTGAGGCACTTGTATGTATGACTGGCTGTTACCCGAACTTCAAAGGTTCGTAAATGGTGTCCAACTATGCTTATAATAGGGCTGAAGGCCTACTTGTCTTTATCTCCTTGATTGCAGTCGGAAGTGATGCCTATGATATGAATTTGGTGACTATACCTTCGGTGGATGGGAAATGGCAGCTAACTATGCTTATAAGAGGTCTTAAGGTGTAATTGATTCTACCAGCCTATTCGTTATCAAGGATGATGCCTATGTTATGAATTGTGTGACTATATCTTACACAGTTAGGAAATTATGGCTTACTATGATTATAAGAAGGCTTAGGACATCCTTAGGCCTACCACCTTGATGCTACGCTCTAGCTGGCACAAATGGTAAGTTGATGGCGGGAATCTAAGATGGCGGGGTGGGAGGACGAAGGCAAGATGGCGAGGTGATTGACGTGTGCGGGATTAACATAAGTGCGATTAGTATATGTACAATTATCATATATGTGTGTGATTGGTATAGGCATCCTTAGCATATGCATACTTGGAATATGTCGTAGAACATATGCTTATAACAAGGTGGAGCATGATGTTGCATGACAGAGCAATGAACTCGAACATTCTCGAGATAAGATGGATGGAGCTGGCATGGAATGACAGAGCATGAGGAACTTGTAATTGATTGCACAATGTGGCTGGCTGTTGCACAATTTTTGCCTCATTCCGCCACATTGTGCAAGTGCCAGCCATATTAAGCAAAGCATATTATTGTGGGAAATTTTGCAGGTTTTGAGAGAAATTCGGGAAATTTTGTTTGAAATCTTTTAAATCCCAAATTACTCCGGGAGGGCAATGCTGGGTTTCACCTGGAACACACTGACAACAAATTCATAACAAATCCGGAATCCTTTATTAACGGAAGTCACTTAATTTTTCTTTTTTATTCTTTTCAATNTATTAACGGAAGTCACTTATTTTTCTTTTTTATTCTTTTCAATGCTGTTAAATTTGGGAAATAATACCATGTAAAACTACGATAATTTTTTAAGAAAAATGTATATACCAAGTCACAGTAGCAATAATTGTGTATACATAATACTCTCGTTCGCGACCGGAGAAAAGTATGATTCCTTAGACATTACTAATGGTGGCTAAAAACATATCAGTCTGACATTCCGCACATACGCAATGCTTGCCAAAACTTACGCAGCCGTCAAGTAAAATGTCAAGTAAAATATAACTTGCACACCAACTCGTAATGACGACGTCGCAGAATATGTAATATATTAAATTGAAGACGGCCAGTACCTTAAATCAAAAAAATTCCAGGCAACCCATTTAACTCTCTCCCCAGGTTGTGGCGAATGTCCTAACGACGACGGTGCGAAGAACAGCAGCCTCGCTCGGTGTCTTCGGAAATTGAAGTATTTAGAACAGCACACTCGAATCCAAGTGCGCCACCTGAGGAACGGTCCTCGTATGCTGCCTTATAGCTGACCAAGTCGTCATCCCAGGACACGTCGCACTCTTCGGTTAAGTCGCATCACGAATTATAAAAAGGCAAGCTCTGGATTGGAAACCAGCTTAGTGGAAACACGTAAGCAAGAGCCCGACTTCATATAGGCCCATGAATGCCGAGGACGCAGCACCCACTCGACCGGCGATCCGCCGGACAAGTGCACCTCAGATCGTGGTTGAACAGGAACACCCTTCTCCGTCCAGTCAGTTCGCAACTCTCTACAGAAACGACATGGCACAGCGCACCGAGTGAACTCAGCACCGTCAAGCGGTCGTCGAGCAAAACAGTAAAATAAATACAAAAGGAATTAATATATAACAATGATTTACAACAATAAATCCAGTGTTTATACAAACAAATACTACACAATAAATCATCTAATATATACAAACAAATACTACACAATAAGACACTTAGTAAAAATTTTTTACATTACACTAGGTAACGTAATGATTTTAGGAACTAATGTCGACAACAGTATACAAAAACCAAGGCCAAGTAGAACACAACAAGCAAGGCCTATCAAGCAATACACAGTCACATACACGTGACGTCTCNACAAAAACCAAGGCCAAGTAGAACACAACAAGCAAGGCCTATCAAGCAATACACAGTCACATACACGTGACGTCTCAATTCTAGCGATTTTAAGCGTTTTTGAGGGATAAAGAGAAATTTTGAGGGGTAAAAGGGAGAAAAGGAAAATCAAAGATGGCCGCCAGCTTGTCCCCAGTCCCACGCCCCACACCCCTGTGACAGGTCTGTTCTATCCTTTCCACTGTAGTGCTAATATATTGACATTAAATAACATAATTATGTCTTTTTTATGAAACAAATGACTCAGTGATGGGAAAGTTACATGTTGGTGTCTCTTTTGTATCGTTTTGGTTTGCAGCGCATGACAATTACAATGGTAGTAAACTTTTCAAAATGTGTTTTTTTTTCGTAATACCAATAATTCTCTGGCCNACAAAAACCAAGGCCAAGTAGAACACAACAAGCAAGGCCTATCAAGCAATACACAGTCACATACACGTGACGTCTAAATTCTAGCGATTTTAAGCGTTTTTGAGGGATAAAGAGAAATTTTGAGGGGTAAAAGGGAGAAAAGGAAAATCAAAGATGGCCGCCAGCTTGTCCCCAGTCCCACGCCCCACACCCCTGTGACAGCTCTGTTCTATCCTTTCCACTGTAGTGCTAATATATTGACATTAAATAACATAATTATGTCTTTTTTATGAAACAAATGACTCAGTGATGGGAAAGTTACATGTTGGTGTCTCTATTGTATCGTTTTGGTTTTCAGCGCATGACAATTACAATGGTAGTAAACTTTTCAAAATGTGTTTTTTTTTCGTAATACCAATAATTCTCTGGCCNCAGCGCATGACAATTACAATGGTAGTAAACTTTTCAAAATGTGTTTTTTTTTCGTAATACCAATAATTCTCTGGCCCATTCTATTGTATGCATTAATCAAATGGACATTCGTGATATAATTTGCTAGAAGACTTTTGATGTTCATGAAGGTATACTGAACCAGACTGCTGTTATCACTATTGCTAAAACCTCTAAAATATATTCTGGTTTAAAAAAAGTTAAATTTGAATTAGGGACTTGGATGTGGTTGTTTACGAAGCTGCTTGCTACTGTTGGCGATATACATATTCTAGGTCATGAACATCTCGGGTATAATGCACGAGTTAGACTTGAAGTCATGAAAAATGAAATGTATCTGAATAGGGCAGAGTGCTGATAGAGTCTGGCCAACTGTACCCAGGAAACAGTAGCTGTGAAACTACTCTGCTGGACAATGAAAACAGCGCACCAAGAAGGATCCATCGCCAACCACGAAACGATATAAGTAGCGAGAGAACAGGCTGGTATGCATATGATCCCATGGTGGTGTGTTCGCATTTTGACCGAACACCCGACAGTGGCGCGGCAAGCTCCGACCAGTGGTCTCAGACATCGGCATGTAGTGGAAGCAGTATTAACGCGAGAAACACCAGACGATATCAAGAAAGCGCTCAGAGTGAAGAAAATGCCGCGAAGAAGCCAAAGACATCGCTCAATGCAATAGATGGACTTCGAGAGAGGACATATAATAGGGCTGAAACCACCGGGTGGTAGTATCGCTGTATAGCCCACCATGTCGATCGTTCGAACCATACTGTCCAATGCTGTGGGAGCAGTGGATACATGAAGGAATCCACACACAGAGGACTGGCTCAAGGTGGACGAGGTCGACTACCAGTCGAGATCGTGAGTCAGAAGTGGAGGGATCTCATGGCGACCTGGTCCACGATACTGGCCAGTTTGGGGCTCATGTGTGGCCGCGAACAATTTCCCGATGTTTGCGGACGCAAATCTGCTATCCCAACGCCCATTACTTGTGCTACCATTAACTCTTCAACAGCATCGGCTCCGTTTGCAGCAGTGCCAGGTGCCAGGCCAGCACAATGTGGAGTGTCATAGACTGGCGATGTGTGGTGTTTGGTGATGTAACACTTAGTTATGTGGACTGAAGATCATCGTGCCTGTGTGTGGAGGGGCCCTGGCAAACGCCATAATCCCAATCTCTCTATCGAGTGGTACACTTCCCCCGTGGTAGGCATTATGGCCTGAGGAGCCAAATCCTACGATAGCCGATCCACTCGCGTCGTGTTACGTGGAACATTGACAGCCCATCAGTATGTGTATGAGATCCTATACACCCATCTATTTCCTTTTCAGGCTGGGATTCCAGGTGCGATATTCTAACAGGACAACGCCCAACTGCACATGCCAACCTCCTGTGATGCAGTCGGTTGGTAAAGCCAGTCTATGGTGCGGGAGGTTCTGGGTTCGAATCCCAGGGAAGGCATGGGTGTTAGTTTTAGTTAGGTCATAAGATAATTTGCAAGCGTCCTCTGGCAAGCCTTCAGGCATAACACCGGAGACGTTAATAAGTCCTTTCCAATACTCCAATACCCCTCAACTGCACATGGCGCAGGTCACCCAGGGCTGCCTGCATCATGTTCAAACACTACCATGGCTTGCACGCTCCCCTGGCATGTCCCGAATAGAGCACATGTAGTACCAATTGAAACGCAAGCTGCTGACGTGCCACAGTATCTTATATTTGGAATACATCATCCAACAATTGTGGGCCCGTCTCCATCAGGACAACGTCTGACATTTGTTGAACTCTATGCCAGGCCGTGTTGCAGCATGTATCACGGCGCAAGGGTTTGCGACGCACTAATCAAGAGGACCGGACGGCGTACCACAGATCCATATGTAACTGCCCTGTTTCTCTGTTTTTATAATTATGTGTATCACACTATAAATTTTCAGTACCACCCGATGCATCCTTCGGTATGCGCAATTGTATTGTCCGGCAGTGTAACTACGAGTATTTTTAGTAGTGTGCCAGGAGATCCTAGCATGTAGGCCACATTCCTTTACTGCAGCGGTTGCGGTTGCCCGAGCGGGAAGTGCATTATGGAAACGTAGTTCTCGCTGCTTTATTCTCTGCTTAGTAAAGGATATCCTACAAAAATGGACTTCACTTGAAATAATACTTCTAGTTTAAACACCAGCCATTATATTGCGGTGATCAAGGACTCGCCACATATCGTATACAATGTATAATTTGTAGCAAATACTATTTTATAACAAGAAATTTTTTTGAAAATAACCATCAAATTAAAACTTGCTCAGATGGTTTTTTGGACCCCAGGGCAGTCAAAAGTGTTTGATACTACTTCCTACAAGTAAATAAAAATGTTGCAATTCATTTTTAATAAAATTTAATTTTTATAATTGCAATTTATAATTGTTATGTGAGCCTTGGAAAATATACCACAAGTTTGTGGGCTTTTATATATCGCGGTAATCTCTACTAGATAAAGCCAAGGGCAGATTAGATTGCGCCAAACCTACCATTTTCTCTGGCCTAACTTAGTAATAATCCGTAAGAGTACATATAATAAATAACAACTTGTGGTTTCTGCCAGGACGAAATTTTCCAGTCTATTTGTAACATGTGGCAGTGTGGCTCATGTAAGAAAATTATTTCCCTGCTAGAGAAAGTGAATTACATCCCCAAAGAGTAGTAATGTATATGATTGAAGAGACAAATCGTTCCCACATACAAACTATGACATTGAAGATGTATGCCACTTCATATGTGGAAATTACTGGCTGGAAAGCAAACTAATCCACAGGCGACTAAAATACATTGATTGTCAAAATTCAGGTTTTCAGTGTAGCACGAAATTTCGTATCGTCTTGGATGTAATTGATTTTACACCAGGTACAGATTGGAGATATATAAGTCTGCAGTTTGTTTATAACCTATAAGCTATTACATATTTCCGCCACCAGATATCACCACTGGAACATCGAGTGCCTAAAAGTATAGAGTTCACTAAAAAAAAAGTTTAATCCGCCGCACCTTGCATGTGTGTATTATTCTTATACGAATTATGAGCATTGTGACCCGCATGCATTATGTTGCATAAGTTAATTCATTGCTGTGATGTACTGAAATGAATAATAGGCTTCTCGCCTTATGGCTCTGCTTATCTTCGCCAGCTGTTCACCCGATGCTCGTTATCACTCTTTTTCGGCAGCTGAAACAAATATTTAGCTGTTTATTTGCTTAATTTTCCATATAGCTACAGAGAGAGCATCAGACCTCAGTCGGCCAACCGACAATCATAACATCCTTTATTCAAAAATTAATGACACGAGCTACAGGAAGTTGCAACATCCCACTCCTGTAACTCAAGAAATGCTTTTGCTGATATCAAACTTGTTGACAAAATAACTTTTTTGAAATTTGTGCGAAACTACATTTTAAGTCAAGAATGTCAAGATGATAATTTTTATTTTCAAACGCTTTCNCTTTTTTGAAATTTGTGCGAAACTACATTTTAAGTCAAGAATGTCAAGATGATAATTTTTATTTTCAAACGCTTTCGTATTTTAATCGATTTATAGTCAATATCGTGTCACAAAGCCATTTCATATCCTCAAAATCTATATAAAAAATTAGCACTGGAGTAGCCTTAACTGCGGTGACAAGCAGATTAATCCAAGATGGTGACCTCACTTGCCNTGTATTTTAATCGATTTATAGTAAATATCGTGTCACAAAGCCATTCCATATCCTCAAAATCTATATATAAAAAATTAGCACTGGAGTAGCCTTAACTGCGGTGACAAGCAGATTAATCCAAGATGGTGACCTCACTTGCCCAAATATGGCTGTAGCGGAACCGGTGCGCGGTGTCAGCAGTTGGCGATACTGCGCGCGAACTTCCCGCCGAATGTCTTCTGGTGGGCGATAAAGCACGTAGTGTACGTGGATCACAGCCCATTACCTCATGTGTCACCATCCTCCTATCACACCAATACCGTGTCATCTAATGTCTACTGTTTCGACATTCAATGGTTTCGACGAGAGAATATTTTCTTTTTAGTGAGTTATAGGATGTTCACGGTAAATTAAAAACATTTGAAAGCCCTGCGAAAATGAAATTTTTACTTCATTTTATATCTTTCTGACATACGTAAGAATACATTTACAAGGGCCTAATCACTGTATTCATGCGTCAATCAAGTGAAAACGCGAACTTGTTAGGAACCTAAATGTGTTATTATTCGTAATATATTGTGGATAACACAGAATTGAATTGTATCAAGAGATTTAGGTGTTTCTTAACACAAAGGTCTTGAGAGCCGATGAGGGTAAAATGAGATGAAAATGGACAACCGCCGGAATGCAAGGGTGGGGGGAACGGGAGATCCCTGAGAAAACTCGCTGACCAGCGGCATCTCCCGGCACGATTCCCACTTGCGAAAATGCGGAGTGACCCGGGCGGAGATTTAACCCTGTTCGCTTTGATGGGAGGCGAGCAGTCTAACCTCTCAGCCACCGCGGCCCCAACAACGTAGAAAATACCAACATGACGTACCATAAATGTTAACATTACTCTCGTAATAAAAATGTCAAAACATAGATCTATTTTATTTCATTCGCTCGCCAATCTAACTGGGAGACTGCATACCCGTGTGTACGGTAGCACAAATGCAGTTAAGAGGCAGTGATATTTCTCAAATATTGATTTAAAAAATGCTCACTTTACTGTGAACAGCCTATATCAAATATTGTCTACCTCACGTACCACTTACAAAGTGTGGTAAATTGCTTTGTTACCTTTTCATTCCCTACTCCCTCGAGGATCAGGATTTTAGTACCAGTCCCTCTCCTTGAAATCTTTGAAGTGATTTGTGGACTTCACTCCCTACTGCGGAATGCAGTGACAAACCATCACCGAATCATCTTGCCTAGTCGCCCGGTTGCGTAGAGACGATGTCTAGCGTTCTTGACATCCTTCAAGTTGTCCAGCCATTATCAATGTACCTCTACACTAAAAAAAAAGCTATAATCAGTATACTCATTATATGCAGTAGCTTTTTAAGCTATAGCCCATTAAATATAAACAACTTGATAAGAAAAGTGCATCTTCTGGTACACACAGACAGCAAGCCCTAGTATAATGTGATATAGTGAAATAATTTTCGCGTCAACATATAGCAGTCTATGGTTGTAACGAGTAGAAGGTGAAATGATTACATTAGTAGTTTTTAAATTTAATTTGAAATAGAAATAAAATCTACTTACGAATAGAGCTATATTATTTCCGAAGCAAAAGTTAAATGGAGGAAATTTAAATCTCTGCTCATGGTAAATGAACATTAGATGACAGATTTGCGCACATATCGCTTGCCTATTTTATTGATGTCCGATTTCCTTTTCGCGAGTGTGCATGCCATAAACTGCATTGTGAAAAGTAGCCGTGTGGTAAAAAATTGCTGCACCATTATAAATTTCTTCCCCGAGTCATCGCAGTGGTAGTTTTTGAATTGGCGGGGCTTTGTTTTCCAATTATAAATTCCTCTCCCCTGATGTCATCGCAGAGCACAGAGTAGTGTGTTGCATATTACCAGGGCGAAAACCGAGATATTCTAATGAAATATAATTATTATTTTATCAATTGTTAAAATTAACTTAACAGACAAATTTCTTGCTGCAGATATCAAAAGGTGGTATTAGCACAGTGTAAATGTATATGGGGAGTCGATGGGAATAAACCAATGTACTGGTAGGAAGCACAAATGCTTATAAAAGTAATTAAGTGATAATGCCCATTACCTCTGTATCACGTTAAGTTTACATAAAATTTTATTTATAAATGTCAAAAATTAAAGTTAAAGTGCAACTGCTTTTCAAATTACGTTTCAATGCACGAGGAAGGATAGAANATGGGGAGTCGATGGGAATAAACCAATGTACTGGTAGGAAGCACAAATGCTTATAAAAGTAATTAAGTGATAATGTCCATTACCTCTGTATCACGTTAAGTTTACATTAAAATTTTTTTATAAATGTCAAAAATTAAAGTTAAAGTGCAACTGCTTTTCAAATTACGTTTCAATGCACGAGGAAGGATAGAAGGTTATGTTTAAGGAAAACAGGATAAGCTCAGATAATTAAAAGGATTGTTTGAGATGATTAATAAAGCCTTTACTTGCTCTAAAGTTAGTAGAGTATACAATGATATTCAATTAAAGTTAAGTCCAACGAAAGTTAGAGGGAAGGACTTAAGGAAGGCTATTAGTAAAGAAGGACGATCACATATAAAGAAAGGGAACTTACCCCAGCCTCGCACCCGGACCTTCTGGCGGAAGCAGTCCAAGGAACAGCCGCTGTCTGGTCTGATGTTCGTAGTAAACGACGCCGGTCCTGGTCGTTGACGTCTATTTCACACTTCTCGCCCCACCACGTGGCCGTTGACGAACTTTGCTCCGATTGGTTCCCTTAGTACTTTGGAGCCGGACTGTTTCGGTTTTTATGTTACTTCCCTGAAATGCTCTTGGATCAGCATCTTCGCTGTTGCCGGGCGTCTTGTGTGAATGGCCCGTTGGCTTGCTGCAATAATTCTTAATCTGATGTTTTGATACCTCAGCAGTTTTGTGGCTTCTTCGCGCCATTATTCTATCGTGTCTGCAATCGTTTTGGCTTGGCGTTAGTGAACTCTGTGGCGCCTTTTCTTAGGTTTTGCTTGGTCAGGAAGTTTGAACGGGACCAATCATAACAGTGTGCATGGCTGTGTACCTTGTTTGTTTTTTCTGTTTGTCCCGGCTGGGCGTGTGTGTTGATGGTAGTGAAATAGTAAATGTAAGATCTGTTACCTNTTATGTTACTTCCCTGAAATGCTCTTGGATCAGCATCTTCGCTGTTGCCGGGCGTCTTGTGTGAATGCCCCGTTGGCTTGCTGCAATAATTCTTAATCTGATGTTTTGATACCTCAGCAGTTTTGTCGCTTCTTCGCGCCATTATTCTATCGTGTCCGTTTTGGCTTGGCGTTAGTGAACTCTGTGGCGCCTTTTCTTAGGTTTTGCTTGGTCAGGAAGTTTGAACTGGACCAATCATAACAGTGCGCATGGCTGTGTACCTCGTTTGTTTTTTCTGTTTGTCCCGGCTGGGCGTGTGTGTTGATGGTAGTGAAATAGTAAATGTAAGATCTGTTACCTNGTTTGTTTTTTCTGTTTGTCCCGGCTGGGCGTGTGTGTTGATGGTAGTGAAATAGTAAATGTAAGATCTGTTACCTGGTGTGTAAAGAATTGTAACCTGCAACGTTGTTACTTGTAATGGCTCGCGTGTTGTCGCGTCGCGGCGAATGATGTAGACACGGATGCGTGACGTGACGTCACGGAAGTGGTCATTATGTTACACGCGAGTGGCTGCTGTATCTCGGTCGCTCTGAAATTTTTAAAGACATTCATTAATACATTGTATTATAATTTGCATAACAAATTTTATATAGTGCTCTAGTTTTCAATTAAATATTAATTACAAAAGTATTTTGTAGTATTAGATTCTCTTTGGTCTGATTAGTTTTATAGTGTATGACTGGCCGTAAAAATTATGTTAGTAAATTTTTATAAAATAATTTACTTAAACACATGAAAACAGATAAAATATTTCATTCTCTATATTAGTAATCGATGCATGGAGTTAATTATAATAGTGATTCCTTGCTGCAATATCTTATGTTGTATAATATCTGTGTACTGTGTGCATCTATATTAAATTAATTTTTATTGTTACAAATATTATAAATTATTGTGAACATGATTCGTTATGCAAAAATACAACACGAGATCAACTTTTAAACAAAATTAGTTTCGGTATACAATAAAACTTAATATTTATATAATCAGTATAACTACTTCGAAACACAAGCAATAAAATACGGGAGGAGGGAAAATCTGCACTCAGTGGCTTACCTTAGGGAGGTCGGAAAAGAAAGTGTCCTCGTGGTACATTTCCGACTACTGTGTCGCATTCAGGACCCACAGAACAAAGATCAACTGGTCTCAAAGAGCTCGTACTGCCTGGAATCTCCTCATCAGATCAGTAGAGGAAATAGCAGACTCCCAAGATTTGGATCGGCATCCCGAAAAGAGTCCTAAAGTTCCGCGCTCGTGCGCAAAACGAAGCATTTTGTGACCTCCTGGTTAAAGACTTAATAGTGTATGTGGATACTTTTCAGAACAGGCTTCTTCTTAGCCTTTGGACAATTTAATGCCCAATACACGATATTAACAGTTGACGAGTTACGTAATTAAACATCTTAACATTACATATTAACTTTATGTAACACAGCAAAAAATGCGATATTAAATCGCTATATTTCAATCGCAACGTTTAACATCGAGCATCATGACATCTTATGTACTAAGTTTAATGCAATGTTTTATGCATGCTAGTATGCTATGAATTATTATATGTTACGTATCTTGCATTCATATTGATTTATTTAGTTTCTGTCGAGTTAACATTATTTCAAGCGGTTTAATATAATTTGATTCGTCATAGAGACATTATTAGTTTTAATACAAATAATTTTATTCTGCGTACGCAAACAATTTTAGTTTTTTTTTGTGTAATTTAATATTTTAGGACCTATTGGAAGAATGATTTATGATTATTCNGTGTAATTTAATATTTTAGGACCTATTGGAAGAATGATTTATGATTATTCTAGCTAGAATGAATTGAAGACATGCAAATCATTTTGTTTATATTTGAGTTGAAGAATATATTTATTTTACATATCAGACCATAACTTTAGTTGTTGAACGTGGACAAACAAGAGGAATTCGATTATTGAATTCATTTCAATATCTCTACCTTGCAAAGANACTTTAGTTGTTGAACGTGGACAAACAAGAGGAATTCGATTATTGAATTCATTTCAATATCTCTACCTTGCAAAGATTGAGATGTATGACTATTTTAGTTTGAAATTTTAAATTATAATGCTAATTTATTTAAAATTTTAGACGTGGCTTAAAATTTTAATTGATTCAGGAAGTCTGAAAAAGTAAATTTTAGGGGGAAAAAACGTTTTATTGTGGATCTGAATATGTTACAGATTACCTATGATTGAAATTAAGATAATACAAGATTTGTGAAACGGTATTAACAGAATTTACTTTAATTTGCTTCTGTTTGTTATGTATTTTAAATTAATAATGTTGTTGGACTTGGTACTTTTTGAAAATGAAGCAACTTTCAGTATAAGAATATTACATAATGCATAATGTCCTTGGTATATTTTATTGGAACAACTAATAGTTGGATACAAGAAAATATATTCTTAAACTACAACAGAAATGTAACAATCATTGAATATAATAATATAATTGACAAAAAGAATCAATATTGATATCCCTGTAATATATTGGAAATGTAGGTAACCTCAAGATATAAACATACATGCGTGGTAATCCAGTTTCTCTTTGTAAAACCTCCTTGTCTCTGTGATTCACATGAGGTAGGCCTTTAATTTAAGCATTCTTAATCACATCTCTTTTATACACATTTATTTTGACCACGCTCTTTCCCTTTCCGGTTCCTCCCTCCATTTTTATTTAAATGAATGTGCATAAATACTTTTAGCTTCAAGAAAAGCTATAAACTTAACAAAGTAAAAACAAAGCCAAGCAGTGGTAACACCATCTAAAACGTTTTAGCACAGCCTTCTATACAGCCACTATATTTCATTTACATATTTTTACATAAACAGTACTCAATAATAATAATTCACAGGCGGCTTTGGATATATGATAAACACAATGCCCTTGTAGTGAACATATATATATTTTCTTCAACAAGTTTTGCAAGTTCCGGACATGTTGATACGCTGTTTAAATGTGTATATTTTATAGGACTTGGTTCCTATTAGTGCTGATCAAAATCAGGAGCGATGCCTACGATATGAATTAGGCCGCTATAACTTTGGTGGATAGAAAATGGTGACCAATTATGCTTGTAAGATGGTTTAAGGCATAATGGCCCGGACACATTGATCGAAGTCAGGAGCCGTCCCTACAGTACGAATTTGGGAGCTATCACTTCAACAGTTTCAAAATGGTTACCAACTATGCTTATAAGAAGACTTGAGGCATAATTGACGATGCTACCCTGAACGAACGAAGTCAGGAGCGATGCCTTGATATGAATCTGGGGGCTATAACTTAAATCGTTTGGAAATTATGGTTAACTATGCTTATAAGTCATGGGGGTAAGATATAGGCATACTGTACTTAAAACATGACCTGTGGTAAGGCAATCACTGTGTTGTATTTGCGGCTCTAACAGGGTAAATAATTAATTTTAAAAATATAATATCGCACACGTGGATACTTAATTCAATTTAATATCGAACAAGTGCGAATAATCAAAGTTCATTATGGTACATCAGCATTCGACTTGAAAACAAAAGTCAGAAAATATATAACACTTTGTATATTTAATCATGCATTTATGGGCTTTAAAATCCCTAATGACAGTGGCCATATTCACATAAACATATTTTCCGACGATATATTCTTATCTGCCATAAAATACGAATCTAGAGACATGTCCCTCGATATATTTGCTTGTAAAAGTTAAATAGAATATAGAAAGTTAAATACATAACTTTTATATTATAAAATTATTCTTTGCATATTCAGCAGTTAGGATGTCAGCATCGAATTTTCTTTGAAAATGTGCGTTCGTAGACACGCTGATAGATACATTTATATCTGTAAGTTTTTAAAAATTAAATTAATATTTAAATCCAGAACTGTATTANTAGACACGCTGATAGATACATTTATATCTGTAAGTTTTTAAAAATTAAATTAATATTTAAATCCAGAACTGTATTAAAAAAATATGCTTTGCACAACTGATGGTTGTTGCATCAACCTAATTCCCCTTGAAAATACAAGTATTATGTTAATAAGTTAGATAAAATACGTTAAATTTAATATATAACTTTTATTTATAGCCCATCTAATACAAGAACTGACTTCCAGCTTCTCAAAATATTGAAATTAGAGTCACTGGGGAAAATTGATGAGCAGTATTACTTTTAGCTGAATAATACTTTTAATGTAGCACCTAAACATTTTTGAATGTTTTAAGAAGGAGTCGACATGGCGGATGTGCAGCTGCAGTGGTGGGAAAACAAAAAAATTAGAGTATCTTGTATGCATTTAGAGGGAAAACTCCAGATAAATTCGAGGGAAAATGGGAAATTCGAAGGAAAAAGACTACGTTTTAAGGGGACAATGGAAAATTTTATGGGGAAAAAATAAAATGGCGGGTGGAAACAATATGGCGACAGGAAACAAAATAACCAATATCTCAAGGTCAAGGTCAGAAACATCAAAGATGACCATGGTGATGTCATCCAAGATGGTGGGATCCAAGATAATGGATGATCCTTAGGTCATCTTCACCCTTCTCTTGGGGTCGGGAATACATTTCCCTACTACTCCCCACCCCTCCCGAGCAACTCTTGGAATTTAAACGGTAAACACAGCGCCGTCAAGTGGCGACTCCCGTGACAAGAAATATGTTAAATAAATAAACTGAAATTAATCAATGAAACCTAATACTAAATATAGTATAATAGTACATATAAAAAAGATAATTGTTTACATACCGGGTTATCGAAAAAGAATGGTACAATTTCATAACTTAATAGTGACGAAACTATTTAACGGAATAAGCTGATTCTTGCACCANTAGACACGCTGATAGATACATTTATATCTGTAAGTTTTTAAAAATTAAATTAATATTTAAATCCAGAACTGTATTTAAAAAATATGCTTTGCACAACTGATGGTTGTTGCATCATCCTAATTCCCCTTGAAAATACAAGTATTATGTTAATAAGTTAGATAAAATACGTTAAATTTAATATATAACTTTTATTTATAGCCCATCTAATACAAGAACTGACTTCCAGCTCCTCAAAATATTGAAATTAGAGTCACTGGGGAAAATTGATGAGCAGTGTTACTTTTAGCTGAATAATACTTTTAATGNCTCAAAATATTGAAATTAGAGTCACTGGGGAAAATTGATGAGCAGTGTTACTTTTAGCTGAATAATACTTTTAATGTAGCACCTAAACATTTTTGAATGTTTTAAGAAGGAGTCGACATGGCGGATGTGCAGCTGCAGTGGTGGGAAAACAAAAAAATTAGAGTATCTTGTATGCATTTAGAGGGAAAACTCCAGATAAATTCGAGGGAAAANAGTGGTGGGAAAACAAAAAAATTAGAGTATCTTGTATGCATTTAGAGGGAAAACTCCAGATAAATTCGAGGGAAAGTGGGAAATTCGAAGGAAAAAGACTACGTTTTAAGGGGACAATGGAAAATTTTATGGTGAAAAAAGGGAAAACAAGATGGCGAACTGAAAATAAAATGGCGGGTGGAAACAATATGGCGACAGGAAACAAAATAACCAATATCTCAAGGTCAAGGTCAGAAACATCAAAGATGACCATGGTGATGCCATCCAAGATGGTGGGATCCAAGATAATGGATGATCCTTAGGTCATCTTCACCCTTCTCTTGGGGTCGGGAATACATTTCCCTACTACTCCCCACCCCTCCCGAGCAACTCTTGGAATTTAAACGGTAAACACAGCGCCGTCAAGTGGCGACTCCCGTGACAAGAAATATGTTAAATAAATGAACTAAAATTAATCAATGAAACCTAAAACTAAATATAGTATAATAGTACATATAAAAAAGATAATTGTTTACATACCGGGTCATCGAAAAAGAATGGTACAATTTCATAACTTAATAGTGACGAAACTATTTAACGGAATAAGCTGATTCTTGCACCAAATTGTAGTGGAAAAACGACAGTCACAAACCGACCTTGAGATTTTGGCAGGGGCAAGTGCGCCATCTGGCATCTGTGCCGACCCCTCCAGTGAGATGTCAACCGTACAGCAGAAAGCGCAGTGTGCTCTGTGGTTCGCGGAGTTCAAGTCTGTAGTGACTGTGCAACGTTATTTTAGACGGCAGTATCCGGGAAAACGTGTACCAGAATGGAGGGCTATTTGTCTTTGGGTTAAATGTTTCCACGAAACCGGTACTGTACAGATAAACACAATTAACAGGACGGCCAAAAACTTACGAAGANCCAATTAACAGGACGGCCAAAAACTTACGAAGAAAAGGTGGAACAGCGTATCTTGTGTGCGCAATCCTAAAAAATTAAATTACTCGCCCCAGTTTGGAACTTGGCATTCCGAAGACTACCGTGCAAAATGTTCTTTATAAACGTTTGAGATTGAATACCTACAAGNAAACGTGTACCAGAATGGAGGGCTATTTGTCTTTGGGTTAAATGTTTCCACGAAACCGGTACTGTACAGATAAACACAATTAACAGGACGGCCAAAAACTTACGAAGAAAAGGTGGAACAGCGTATCTTGTGTGCGCAATCCTAAAAAATTAAATTACTCGCCGCAGTTTGGAACTTGGCATTCCGAAGACTACCGTGCAAAATGTTCTTTATAAACGTTTGAGATTGAATACCTACAAGATTCAATTGAGGCATGAAATTAAGCCGGAAGTTCTACCCAAAAGTTTTGCATTCGCTACTTTCATGTTGAACGAAATGGACATGGAAAGAAGCCCCGATATTACCCCTCTAGACATTTTGTTTTGGAGATATGTCAAGATCATTGTCTACGCTGTGAAGATTCGAGATCTGAAGCATTTGTGTCAGAGAATTACTGTTGCCATTGAGACGATTACGCTGACAATGCTCTAGAATATGTGGATGGAGGTCGAATATCGCCTGGACATATGCAGAGCTACAAATGGAGCGCATATAGAAACATTTGAAAGTATGCAAAACTTTGATTCTTCCTGTGCATTTTGGTGCAAGAACCAACTAAATAAGTCAAATACACTGAAGAGCTAAAAAAAAAACTGGTATTGGCGTGTGTATGCAAATAACAGAGGTATGGAACCAATCAGAGTAACGCGATGTGGTCGGCAGTGAGATCGAATACTGCTGCTACAATGGCAGGTTATCAAGATTTAAGTGAGTTTGAACGTTGGGTTATAGTCGGCGCACGAGATATGGGACATAGCATCTCCGAGGTAGCGATAACATTTGGATGTTCGCGTACTACCATTTCACGAGTGTACCGTGAATATCGGGAATCCGGTAAAACATCACATCTTCGACATCGCTGCGGCCGGAAAAAGATCGTGCAAGAACGGGACAAACGACGACTGACGAGAATCATTAAACGTGACAGACGTGCAACCCTTTCTCAA
>NQII01001463.1:362121-391878 GCA_002778355.1 Clitarchus hookeri
ATGCCACGTCGTCTTGCGGCACTTCTGCGTGCTCGGGGGGGGGGGCCTACACGATATTAGGCAGGTGTACCAGTTTTTTTTGGCTTTTGGTGTAGTTTAAAAGCTGTGATATTTTTAAATTGTACAATTATGTTTCGATGATTCTGTATAACATGGCCGGCTCATGTTTAATAAATATAGCTTTGCATAATGAGGTGACACATAAAAACCTACAAAGATGCTGCCAACCTCTACAAAATATCACTAGGTGTCACCAAAAAACCCTGTGACAATACAATCGTCTCGAGATTCATAACCTGCGAAATAGTTTAGGAGAATAAAGACTCACAGCACTCACTCTGATTGCAGTCCATAAAGGTGTGAATGTGAATGCTGTTAAACAGTATTATTAAACAGTATGCACAGGTTTCTGGGAGATTGTCATTGTCGTGAATTTTTATTGTATTTTACTGTTATTTTTAATTAACTCGTTGGAATTAAACTTATTACATACTAAGTATATGCTCTATCAGATCGCCCCCTCTGCCATAGGAAAATCTGGATATGCCCCAAATTTAATTAATTTATTTGCAGCTTTTTGACTGTCATTTCGTAAAATTACAACCAAGGGAAAATAAATTGTTTAGATTTAATGTTTTAAAGACTGCCGAAACTTTCTTCGGTATCTTGAGTTACGACTATTTTGGGAATCTGGATTTTGTGCTCGTTCAAACCAATTCAGTTAATGGAATTAATATCAATTGTATATGTTGCTGGAAAAACGTTGTATGTAATGAAACGCCAATTTTATAGGAGAGCGGTTTTAATATAAACGCAGAAAATTTTCCCCAGGAATACTACATTAAATCGTTTCACAGACTATGCATTAAATCTTTTCACATCAGATTTGTTGCACTTCTTATTTGCAAATGAAGCAATATGAACATGAAAGTGGCATACAATACATGTACCTGAAATAAAACGAGTTATCTTTTATATTTAATGGAATTGAGTTAAATAGAAAAAAAATAAAATGCACTGAAATAAACTTTATACTCTCGGAATATTAAAAAAAAACTCCCGATGTTCTGGTTTTGTGAGGTATTGTGCCATGGCCATAAGATCGTTCTTCTTCTCCTTAGAAATAGGCATAGGTGCTGAATACAAACATGGTAGATCACTGACATCAATCCTATTCGGATTGGCAGGAAAAACATCTTCTGATACCAAGGCATAAGAATATTGTGCGATTTCCTCCCATAGAGTATCACAGGATCATCAGCGGTCATCTTAGCCCAAAGATACTTGGTGATCTGCAATTTTATCTCCTTATTTTCTGTGAGAGCTGTAAGATCTTTGAAGTCTAATTGGTTCATTTCAACTATTGTGAAAGTCCCGTTCATCTTGACATTAGCGATGTTATAATTCCAATCAGAAGGCACTGGTGGTTTGGCTTTCTTTTTAGCAAGTTATATAAGGGCGGAATCGCGATCACACTGCAAGAATTTATGACTCATGATTAAAAATTGTTTGCTGTACTTCAGCAAAGTAGCCTGATGTAATGAGGCATCGGTACAACTTTAGAATGTTTCAGTTAATATTTTGCCTTGTGCAGCTATCGGACCACACGATCAATTTATTGTCATGCCCAGGAGATAATGACTTTAACATTGTGGTAACATATTTCAATATTAATGAACGGATTTCTTTGGAACCGCGTTTGACGATACTTTCTTGCCACAAGAACATGCTAGCAGTGTTGTGAGTCACATTGTAAACAGCCACACTATAACTGGTATGCTGGCGCTGGTAATACGCACCAGAGTGTGTTAACATTGGCGTAAAAAGGACCAGCTGCTGCAAGGCAACACATAACGTGATGAAATGGTTTTTTTTTTTTTAAATCTGCGGCCAGGGTTTTATAAGCTTCGTCAGCTTTGCAGTGATGTGCAGGAACTTTCATCGTCTATCTTTTTCCGCTCTACTTCATTATGAGCCAATTTCATCCGAGCATAGTGTTTATTCCACAGCCTACACGTGTCAGATCTCGGCATTCCAAACCTCATATTAAATTCTGCCTTGAATATTTTTCTGTACAGTGTGGAATTCGCAGAACTGCCAGGGCACTTGTCATGAAATGACCGATACAATTTGGCAATACTCAAATCAGGACTCANGACCGATACAATTTGGCAATACTCAAATCAGGACTCAAACAGAGTGTAGATGAAACATTCCTACTGCAGTGACTCACTTCTGTAGGGAAAGATTTGATGTGCTTTCTGATGCTAACCCTAATGGTTTCGTCGATTGTATGTGGATGGTTCAAATGTGTCCCCATTTTATTTCTGGATGCTAACTGTCCTCCTTTCATTTTGTCTTGGAGCATTTGTATTCGTCGTGGGGTGATACCGAACGTGTTACACAATGTTTTACAGCAAANATATTAAATTCTGCCTTGAATATTTTTCTGTACAGTGTGGAATTCGCAGAACTGCCAGGGCACTTGTCATGAAATAACCGATACAATTTGGCAATACTCAAATCAGGACTCAAACAGAGTGTAGATGAAACATTCCTACTGCAGTGACTCACTTCTGTAGGGAAAGATTTGATGTGCTTTCTGATGCTAACCCTAATGGTTGCGTCGATTGTATGTGGATGGTTCAAATGTGTCCCCATTTTATTTCTGGATGCTAACTGTCCGCCTTTCATTTTGTCTTGGAGCATTTGTATTCGTCGTGGGGTGATACCGAACGTGTTACACAATGTTTTACAGCAAANCCTTTCATTTTGTCTTGGAGCATTTGTATTCGTCGTGGGGTGATACCGAACGTGTTACACAATGTTTTACAGCAAACAGGCTTACCATTTATGGTATAGTCAAATGAGGGCCAAGATTTTCGATGTGGCATCTTGTTTACCATGATGTCTTTAATTCGGTTCTCGTAAGCTGATAAACTTGAGCAGCAAAAGTGTCTGCTCATTCTACGTTAGATCGTAAAACTGGTTGTACAAATCGAGGAATGATGAGAGGGTTGATAAATTGCATCCTTTCTAACCACAAGTAGCTGAACAATCTCGTGCACTGGCCGGTAGCCTCTTCTCCGGAACGACTTCTCCTTTCCCTCGGTTCGACACGTAGGATTTGCCACTGTCCTTCAAACTTTGTGCTTTTTGTTCTTCCATCCCTCATGGATGGAATCATGGAAGAGTGGCAAGAGAGATGGGAAACTTCAGATAAAGGTAGGCAAGCACACGAACTGCTGCCCGATAGCAGGGCAAGAATGAAGTGTAAAGGATAATAGCTAACCACTACAGTATGCAGTCGTATACTGGTCACGGAAATTTTAAATCAAAATTGTATAGTATGGGGTTCGTGCAATCTCCACCGTGTGACGTATGTGGAGTCGATGACTAGGTAGAACATGTGATTTCTGACTGTCTGAAGACAGAACATCTAAGGACCAGGCTGGAGGAAATCACGGAAGAGAAGGGCATTCACTTAGAAATTGGAAATGTTATGAATAACAAAGCTCTGCACCACATATGAAGTGAGTTTGGCACCAAATTCGGAAGAAGGCTTGAAGAATTTGATAAATGGCAAACAGAGCAAAATTCTGATGACCCATAATGGGATATTCAGGTAATGGCTTCAAAATAAGTAAGTCGGAAAATCCCATATTGGCGAGGAGAACAGGTTTTTAACTGAGAAAACCGGTAGAATACCAAGTAACGGCAAGAAGAAAGTGAATGGCCCGAAGAGACTTCTCCTCTTTCACGGCACGTGACAGAATGAGTAGGCTCATGAGTTGCAGTGCGGGAGGATGGAGGGGATGCTGGCCTTCAGGCCTTAAAAACCTGTCCTTCCATTCCACAATTTTAAGCACATGTTTACGATCGTTTACATTATTTAAATCACTTGGAGATGCATTCATGTTTTGCACGTGGTGAACTAACAGCGAGACCAAACACATACTATGCTTAAGCCAAGGACAGAAGTAATATCGTCCTCTGCAGTGCAGCCAACATTTGATTTACAACATGCAACGCTTTTCCACTAAGGAAACACGCGCGTCGTGCCCTTCTAACGAACGCTATGCTATCTAGGGGTGCATTTATGATCTAACTTAGAACACAGTTCGAACCAGCGGGTTACGCAGAACGTTTTTCTACTAAAAACCACTTTGGTAAAAAAAACTAACATGCGACGTTTTTCCAGCCACCCATACAATTGTTAATTTGGCCTGTGATGTATTACGCCTAGGACAAGGAGATATCTGATTATCTGGAATCCCTTTTATGTTTAGTGTATATAATGTTTGTCTTTAACCTTTTGAGCCTTTTAGGCCGTTTCATAGAATAGTGATAATACGATTAATATCGAGATAAACTCATATTTCCTTATATTAAAGCATGACTAACCAGACTACCAATAAATATTAAATCACTTTGAAATTGCCTAAATTTTTATATAGATGTATTAAAGGAATTTACCTACATCGCATTTTTGATTATCTGTAATTTACGAGATGAATAAATTTTGTAAGCTTGTCTTCTCGACTGTCTACAATTTTGTACAGCGATCAGAAGCTTCCATAGTTACCCTTGTGTCTGGAGTAGGACCTTTTCCTACCTAGAAAATCAGAACTATCCTTATCTTTTTTGTAAGGTGTACATGTTTGTAATCACAGTGGCTATGCCGGGCTCCTGTACTCGCACAACTGTTGCAGATNTGGCTATGCCGGGCTCCTGTACTCGCACAACTGTTGCAGATAGCATAAATAAGGCAATTTTCAATTTATAAGCTACTTTTTANTGCCGGGCTCCTGTACTCGCACAACTGTTGCAGATAGCATAAATAAGGCAATTTTCAATTTATAAGCTACTTTTTTACCACAGATTTTGTGTTACATATGATATTTTCGGAAAAGTTAAAACTATTCTAATATAACTTGGCATGCTGGTAATTCTTACTCTGTACACACACTACAATAATTGGTAACTTCTTATTGTATTCAATGCACTGATCGGATAACTTATTTCTTGTTCTGTGTTGTAAGATCTCATTTAATATTTAGACTTAGTTGTCTTATATAGTTTACTTCTTCTCCGATTCCTGCCACATTTTGCATGCAACCAGTATGGAAGGCCTCCTAATATTTGTATAAATTTATCTCTAATTTTCAAAGTGGCGGTTTTATGNTTGCATGCAACCAGTATGGAAGGCCTCCTAATATTTGTATAAATTTATCTCTAATTTTCAAAGTGGCGGTTTTATGTAGTGTTGTACGCCACATCTCTCGAATAATTCAAATTATTTAACTCAAGTTTCAAAGTGCCGAAGCAAACCTACTGTCTGCTCTAAATTCACTAATCAATCGTCCATAATTTTGTACGTATATTGCCACCAAAAAATTAATAATTGTTATAGCCTTAGATTTTATCTTAAGAACTAGTGGGCCAATTACTATCAAATAAGTTGGAAAATTCTTTCTTCGTTGGTACTTCTTAACACACGTGTTCTTATGAGTACCTATGGAAATTACTTACATGTATATTAGAGGAAAATATGCATATGAATTATATCGTTAACTATTCGTTTTAATTGGAAACATTTACAACACAACTTGTAATTTTAGTGTAAAGATCTGACATTGGCACTTGCGGCAACCTTTTAGTTACTTAATTCTGTTGTATTAACAGGTTAGCGTCGAGGTATTGTCTTAAATGTGGCACATTTATTTTAAACTATCTACGAGATAATGAGGCAGTGCTACTTTGAAAGCCTAGTCTCTTCCAATCTGGCACGTGCCCTTGTGAATGATCGTCATGGCCTTTCCAGAGATACTACGAGATCATCTTCAGGGCATTTATCATCAGTTTGACGGCGAAGATGAGGCTTGCGCTGTTGAAATTGTCCGTGCAATCCCGGAACAATGTTCTGGTTGTGCGACGAGGGTGATTTTTTTTGTATGTTGCCGGCAGTGGTATCCCGCCGGCCCGTGAGGGCATCGCGCCAAGGGCGACCCACTTTGCGTGTCCTCGTTCCCGCTTGTCGCCTCTACAATATAGTTCACTGACTGACGACACGACTCTCCCTGCGCGCTCCTCTCCATGTCCACTCTGTTCGGACCAAAATACCTCCGGTGGTACCGTTCCTTGCCCGTCAAACTTGGTTCTGTTGCGTCTTTCTCTGTAGGAGCACGTACAAAGCAGAAATACCCATTATGATTATTTTGTTTATATTTTGGGTTCTAGGTTTTACAACTTAATGTACGGAAAGACTAAAGGCGACCGACAGAACCTCCTGTACAGTGATGGATAAAGTACTGGTAAATTGTAATTGGGCTAAGTTACAAATGCGTTTAAGGAAATGCAATTGATTATAGCTGCCAATTACCAAATCCTAAAAATAATTAATTACAATTACGGATAGATTACAATTACAATTTCTTAAATTACTTTCCAATTATTGTACGTCGTTGGCCAAAACATTAAAAAATATCATAATTATCTAAAGAAGCAAGAATAAAAATTATGTTACAAAATGTAATAATTCTTGCTTCAAATAAAACAGTTTTAAGACTGGTACACATAATTACTTTTTACATTTTAAAACGAATTTTTGTTGACTTTACAAAAAAATTACACTTGGAAAGAGTTTTTTTTTTCAGTGCGAATTCGTTTCAATTAAAGCAAATCTTTTCCTCTTCTATAAAGTATTTCAGCTGGCGCACTTTATGACCCCTACCAACATGTCGATGGCAATAAAATAAGTCAAACGAAAAAAAATATGAACTAATATACCTACATGTGAAGCATGGTATATATCAATATTATATTACAAGATGTTGGCTTTGAAACTTCAGGCTAAACTAAGAAAGGTATAATAATTTAGGATAAATTCAGTTACAAAGTAATTGTTTGCTACACCTTGCAAAAAATTGTAATGATTACGGAAAAGTAACGATTAGGCTACTATTAAAATAATATGCGTACATTGTACATACAAGTACATGCAATGTAATCGTTATTGTTTATATATTACTGGTAATTTATTACTCCCCAACACTGCTCCTGAATACAGTTGGCTCCTAACCACTTACCTGTACACCTACTGTGGCTTCTATGCCAACAAGTCGTATCTAAATATGTCACGGTACAATAATTTTTTTTTTTTGGGATCTCTATAAAATGTTGAGATACATTGTTCGTGAGCTTTTATTCATACAACTTCTTTACTTAGGTAGAATACTCCCTATATATTACTAATGCCCAGTTGTATAAATTAAGTTCATAAAATTATATTAGATAATTTCCACATGATCCAGAATCAGCGGCTATAAACGCAGCACAAACCTCGAGAGATGATCCGAAATAATTTTGAACTTCATCGTAACTACCAATTTTCTGTGGTTCGTATCTTGGTCTCGCGATCATAATTTTTGATTATAAATAAGTATTTAATAAAAAAAATTAAACCCAAATACAAGCAGTTGGTTATAAAAATATTCATTACTTAAAACATTAGTTTAATTTGTGAACTTTACACGGAAATAATTACATTTACATGTTTATATTTGATTGCAAAACATTTTTACTGAATTTTGTTTGTGATTCAGTGCATATAACCACGAAAATGTANACATGTTTATATTTGATTGCAAAACATTTTTACTGAATTTTGTTTGTGATTCAGTGCATATAACCACGAAAATGTGGAAAATTGTAACTACGATACGGCATTCTAAAGATAGGAATAAATTGAAATAAATTCCAAAAACCAAATATTTATAAAATTAAAATTTTAAATTTTTACAAACTTTTTATTATTTGCAGTAATTAGATTTTGCTTTTTCGTTTTGTTTCATAGCATCCAAGGAAAAAAAACTAGTTTTACGAGAGACAAAATATGAAAAAGATGGAAAAACTGCCAGCATTACTGCTCGTAGTTTCTATTTATTTAAATAATAGTATCTAAGGAACACAGAAGTCACAATATATTTGTCAATAGAAATTGGCCTATACAGTGTTGTCAACTTTACTGTTCGGCGTAACCTCGGTACATGTGTTCTGAGATCAAGCAACATCAGATTTTGTTTGGGCAACAACTGTAGCACTGATACCCGAATCATCCTTGAACTAAGACCAGTGGATGTCGGTTCAAAGGGTAAATGGTGCAACCTGCCTTAAGATTGAAAAGCTCCTTTGGCTTGGTTACCAGGAGCGTGAAATATGATACAGTGCTGTTTTTTTGTTGCCAGTACAGATAAACGTGTTCTCAGTGTGTTTATATACAAAGTTAACACACACTTNACATGTTTATATTTGATTGCAAAACATTTTTACTGAATTTTGTTTGTGATTCAGTGCATATAACCACGAAAATGTAGAAAATTGTAACTACGATACGGCATTCTAAAGATAGGAATAAATTGAAATAAATTCCAAAAACAAAATATTTATAAAATTAAAATTTTAAATTTTTACAAACTTTTTATTATTTGCAGTAATTAGATTTTGCTTTTTCGTTTTGTTTCATAGCATCCAAGGGAAAAAAAACTAGTTTTACGAGAGACAAAATATGAAAAAGATGGAAAAACTGCCAGCATTACTGCTCGTAGTTTCTATTTATTTAAATAATAGTATCTAAGGAACACAGAAGTCACAATATATTTGTCAATAGAAATTGGCCTATACAGTGTTGTCAACTTTACTGTTCGGCGTAACCTCGGTACATGTGTTCTGAGATCAAGCAACATCAGATTTTGTTTGGGCAACAACTGTAGCACTGATACCCGAATCATCCTTGAACTAAGACCAGTGGATGTCGGTTCAAAGGGTAAATGGTGCAACCTGCCTTAAGATTGAAAAGCTCCTTTGGCTTGGTTACCAGGAGCGTGAAATATGTTACAGTGCTGTTTTTTTGTTGCCAGTACAGATAAACGTGTTCTCAGTGTGTTTATATACAAAGTTAACACACACTTCAACCCACTGCGGAAAGGTACTTTCAAGACATAATGCTCATTAGAAAATAATTTCAGAGCCCTCTAGCATGAAACGGAATTTTCACACTGCAGTACCTAAAAATATACTACTCAGATTCATACCAAACCAGTATCAGGTCCAACAACTTCTTGCAGACTTTCCGCTTGACGCTACTCGCCACCTGTGGTATCCAGAGTGGTTCGTGGGGTCCTAGTTACCTCTCTGGCGTCGACTACGGGCACCTTGGGTGTTGAATAGGGGGTAAACCATAACGCCTCTCAGTGTCTCAGTTTACGAAGTTTATATTTGGCTTAAAATAACAATACAAACATAGATACCTTCAAAATGGTTCCCTGCAAGTTGTGAGCCTGAAGGGTGGCTTTAAAGTACTCGTGCTAACTGCTGCCGACGTCGTGGGGGGAACGTTAGGAATCGGGGAATGTTCCTTGAGTGACGATGCTGATACTTAGCTGCATTTGTAGATCTGGGTGTTCCGGCGATAGGTTGAGGTCTAGTAAGCTGGGCGGTCCTTCACAGGCCCTCGGCTCAGTCTAGTTGGTTTGGTGGACTCAGCTGGCTTCCTGGTTCAGGCTGACCCTTCGACCTCGATGACCTCGATGACCCTCTCCACGACTGTCTGTTCCAGGTTCTCTTCTCAACGACTCCACGATACGACTGACCCTGGCGACCTCACGATCCTACTAAACCCCTCCTTTTCCCGCAAGTTGGCTTTTAACCTCTCTCGATGTCCCCCCAGATCTTCACACATGTCTCACTCGGTGGGGGAGGAAAGTGGGTTCTGCGGCCATACTGCCAAACACTGTCAGCCCTTCTTATTCGTCCAACTAGAGGTGTGTCGGTGAAACTCTAGCTTACTTCTGCATTACCTCGGCATGTGTCCGTATTCTCACGCATTTTGCTCGGGATAGAGGTGGACCTGCGGCAACTGCCAAACACTGTCAGCCCTTTTCTCGTGTATCTCACCTCGGCACATATCCATGTTCTCATGTGTTTTACTCGGTCCATCGGCGATTTGCCAGCTTAACTCGGCATTACCTCGGCATGTGTTAACTGCCTGTCCGCCCCCCCCCCCAGGGCCAGCCTAGCCTCGCGGCATGTGTCTACTGGGGGGCCCCAGGGGGGGGGTAAGATTGCGGGGGTGTAACAGCAGCGGTTCTAATAATAACATGTGGCACGCATCATGCTGGTAAAACGAGCATGGTAAATAGCTTCGGGCAGGCATGCCCCTCAGTGCAGATACGTCATCGTATAAGGCTTTTCACTGTAAAGTGAGCACTTTCGAGACCCTAGTTACTTTTTACTTTCAGTCATTTTTTATCCTTTTACACCCTTTTTAAACAAATATTGCCATGTAAGTAATAAATAGTGTGTGTATTCCACCACACTCGGGATTTGTCAAGGGCTAAAATAAAATATATGTATCGACTATTATTCTAAGTGAGAGGGCTTTCAAAAGTGCTCACTTCACCAGGAATAGCCTAGGGCAGTGCCAGGAACTTGGCACAAACCGTCAACCGGTACGGCCTCCTCGACACGTGAGCGGAATGCCTGAGCGACCACACCCGTAGAGGACCATGAAAACACAAGATGGTAAATTGGTATATAAAGGTTAAATAGCGGTCGTACCACCTCCTCTGCTGATTCGATGACACCACAGACTGCAGATTATGTTGATTGGTTTTCATATTTTGCGCATGTTCTTGACATTTGCTTATGAATTACAGTGAGAACTATCAAAATACACATTCAAGCAACACCATGCGAGAAGACGCAGTTATAAACCTTCAAAAAAGCATTCGTAAGGACCTCGGTTCGAGTCCCGTTCCAGTCAACCTTAATTCTGTTTTCCATGAGTAGAGCAATTATGGGGAATTTGGCACATCGGGACCTGGGACCGCAGCATCAGAGCGGTTCATGCACTGTCATTCTGGTTAGTCAGCAGCCATCTTACATCCAAGTGACCTTGACCATGACCTTGGTCACAGTAACTTTTGAGCTTGAAAACCCAGAAAATAACAAAAAATACCAAAAAAATCCAAAAAATTCCAAAAATCATTAAAAAAAATTTTATTCATATCAGAAAATTTACTTATAATTTATTAAAAATAGCTTTAATTTCCTGTCACAGCCACTATCCGCCATTTTGTCCGGTGCAGTCCGCAATTTTGGTAGGTGCAGTCAACCATCTTGACAATCGTCACAGCAACCGTCCGCCATCTTAGCAGGTGCAGCCGTCCGCCATTCTGGTCTGTGCAATCTGCAATATTGGTAAGTGCAGCCACCCGCCATCTTGGTCGATGAAGACCGCCATATTAGTCAGTGCAGTTCGCCATTTTGGTAGGCATCACAGCCACTGTCCACCATCTTGGTTTTTTTTAGTTTGAAATTAGTTTATACATTACTGGAGTTTGTCTCTCACCTTTGTTCGACGTCCATATTGGATTTCATATGTTTTCATCACTTAGCTGGTGTGATTAGTATATTAATTTACCCACCAGGCGAGTTTTTCGATTTAGCTTTCGGGTGGCAGACATATTTGTTTATGTATTTAAAGAATAGGCTGCGCTGTTGGCGCCCTCCATATTTGATTCTATTTTCAATACCTAGGTGACGTTATTTTCTCGATTAGTCACCAGGCGAGCTGCCGAATTAGCCACCAGGCAGCAGCCAAATATGATTGTAGTTTTTAAAGTATAGATGGTGCTGTCGGCACCCTCCATGTTAGATTTTATTTTCAATAAATATGTAGCGTTATTTATTAATTTCACTGCCAGGCAAGCTACCAGTACCCTCTAATTCTGACGATTTAGCCACAAAGTGAATCGTAGGCACTCATATTTATAGTCATAGGAAAATCTGTAATTTTTCATTAATTTTTTTAAAATTAATAGTTTTACAATACGCATTATACCTACAAGCATAACATATTAAATCAACATATTTTTTGTATTAAGATATTTAATAGGGACCAACAAAAAACATTTTTCGTTTTAAAGCTAATTAAATTACCATTGAAATTGAGTATTTATTCTTTTACCCCTGACCTCATTACTTTAGTCCGACTAATTACTCTCCATCACTTAATCCCTTNAAATTGAGTATTTATTCTTTTACCCCTGACCTCATTACTTTAGTCCGACTAATTACTCTCCATCACTTAATCCCTTATCACTACTGCTCTTGTTTTCATCATTGTCCACCAGAGTGTGCTGGTGTGGGGAAAGTATTTCATGGGAACAATGTCGACCCTCGGCNCCATCACTCTTGTTTTCATCATTGTCCACCAGAGTGTGCTGGTGTGGGGAAAGTATTTCATGGGAACAATGTCGACCCTCGGCACAGTTTCTCGTCTGATGCCAAAGGTGACAGATCGCTCTCTCATCCCTCGTCTTCTACCATTCTGACTGGTAAGTTCAGATATTTAATTCTATCAGGTCGCAGGATATTATCAAGCGTGCACGTAATACGCATATATATTCCCGCGAAATAAAAAATTTGCTTAAATTTGGAGTATCGGTTTGGGCCAGCTACCCTCTGGAGGAATATATAACCATTAAAAAATCGATACCAAAACTTAGTAATTCTAAATTTATATATTAGCCATCGATCTAATTTGCAATGATGTTACATCAGTACCCGCGCCACTACTGTAACACTTCGTTTGCATTCACCAAATGTGCTCGAAGACACGTAAAGTATGTATGTTCGAATAATGCAGATAGAGTGGCATACAAGTTTGGAAACTGTGGCATGGCATTTGCTATGCGCGATAACTTACAAAGCCATGCAAAAAACGTGCGTATGTTAGACCTTCACCTGCCAAAATCTGTCGTGTACAAACTCCTCCACCGCAGCGTACGAGTTAAATTCCCACGAAACCAAGGGTTCAAGATGAGTATCCACCATCGTGCCAGCGATCATCACGCACAAGAATCGTGGCAAGATCTGGGTTGGTTAATGACGATGGTTTTATGGTCGTCCAAACTGCATTCCAACACNACGCACAAGAATCGTGGCAAGATCTGGGTTGGTTAATGACGATGGTTTTATGGTCGTCCAAACTGCATTCCAACAGAGTCTAAATATATATGATTCCACAACGAGAGCGGGTATTCGAAGGATCTTTGCACAATTTTAGCTCGAATTGGGCAAAACATGGCTTTTGACTCTCCACATAAACACGNCTTTGCACAATTTTAGCTCGAATTGGGCAAAACATGGCTTTTGACTCTCCACATAAACACGCCACTATTAAAAATGAATGTATGGCTCGAACGCAGCTTTGCAGAATGACGCCATTCAACAAAAGGAAGGTATTCGAGTCGAAAGGCAAGATATCGAAAATACTGTAAATGTATACGTCACGAGAAAGACGCTTACAAAAAACGTGTTTCGGAGTATATATTAACGAAAAGTCAAACACCGAGTGCATCTTCCCCTCTAAACAACATGCTTACACCCCTCAGTTAAATAATTTGAATTATTCGAGAGATGTGGCGTACAACACTAAATAAAACCGCCACTTTGAAAATTAGAGATAAATTTATACAAATATTAGGAGGCCTTCCATACTGGTTGCATGCAAANACGCACAAGAATCGTGGCAAGATCTGGGTTGGTTAATGACGATGGTTTTATGGTCGTCCAAACTGCATTCCAACACAGTCTAAATACATATGATTCCACAACGAGAGTGGGTATTCGAAGGATCTTTGCACAATTTTAGCTCGAATTGGGCAAAACATGGCTTTTGACTCTCCACATAAACACGNCTTTGCACAATTTTAGCTCGAATTGGGCAAAACATGGCTTTTGACTCTCCACATAAACACGCCACTATTAAAAATTAATGTATGTCTCAAACGCAGCTTTGCAGAATGACGCCATTCAACAAAAGGAAGGTATTCGAGTCGAAAGGCAAGATATCGAAAATACTGTAAATATATACGTCACGAGAAAGATGCTTACAAAGAACGTGTTTCGGAGTATATATTAACGAAAAGTCAAACACAGAGTGCCTCTTCCCCTCTAAACAACATGCTTACACCCCTCAGCAAAATATTTGTTTAAAATTCATGTTGGAAAAAGTCATGTGGCATGTACGGATGCGTTATATAGCTCTCTATAAAGTAATCCTTACTCGAAAAATCCAAAAACAGAGTTAAAACCACTTCGCTACCCCCGCGGTATGCGATATGCACAGGGAAGTAGCTAGTACATTCCCTCTCATCAAAGCATAGACGCACCTCATCAAAAACATTACCTCCCATGTTTAAAATCAGTACATTAGGAAATTTATGCAGCGGGAAACACCTACCCAAATGGTTACTCAACTGTAGCGATTTCTCTAGCACCCATTGTCAGCATACGAAACTTTTTATACGCATAAAAACTTCATGTATAGTACGTTTTGCTGGGGAAAAAAATATATCTGTGAGGAGATGCTAGCGTAAAGGTACACCCACCACAAGCAGAAAATCACAAGAAAAAAAAACTGTTGACTTTGGCAAACAAAATTTCAGTATTTTCATACATTCACGTGCGCTCGCTCCATTAAGTGATATATACCATCTGCGGTAAAAACATCTCCCTCCCCTTTCTACCTTCCATCATCGTCCAGAGTCAAAAACCCACTGCTACGTGACTTTAGCCGAATGAAAAATGACATGCGTGCATGTGTATGTATATGTGTGTGGCCTCTACGCCAGCAGTTGTCAATAGTATTCACTCTTTATTAATTACGCGAACTAAAACATAGTTTTATTCCCGAGGTGTTAGTCCACCGTGCTGATTTATACATTTATACCACAATACGAATTCCAGCAAAAACACGTGCATACAGCTCTCATTCATCACCCTTCAACCACGTCGAGACATTAACGAAAGACTTCACAAGTGCGAAAATATTAGAGCATATTGCAGCCAGTGCATTACGGAGACCATGACATTTTAGAGTTATGTTAATCCCTTTCAAATGTAGAAAATTAAATTTATGCAATTTTTTTCTTGTAAATCAATTCTGTCTCAAACTCCACCATTTGTTGTTTTTTTTTTGTATAAAAAAAGAAAATTTGAAATTTTATTAATTCCGGCAAAATAAAATATACATTTGTGATTCTGTGAAACCAAGAAATAAAGGGGAAAAAACAGTCACTTTCCACTTGCTATAAAAAACGTAACTCCTAAAATCTCTCGTCTTCCATATTTTCCCCACTTAAGAAGGAAATTTGCATTTTTACAGTATACAACTTAACGAAGAATTAATCTTCTCGGGACTTCCTACGTAAACGAGACGCAATCATATGAAAAAAAAACCCAGAAACTATGTAATGGTAATTCTAAAAATTCGAGCACCAGAAAGAACGAGAGAATACAGAATTCCATTTTACAGGCGGCGGAAAAGCAGCTGTAGAATTGTATCATCTTATTTATTTAACAACTCTTTCACATGGAAAATGACTTAAAAATTTGCCCGCCACACGGCCTAAGAAAACACTCCCCAGCTCTGTCTCTAATGACCCCGCTGTCAACGAGACGATAAGCCCTACCTACGCTCTTAATCTTAAACTGTAAGTGAAAATAGTGAGAATTGAGCGACTGATAATCGGTTACTGATAACTAATTATTATTATGGCTGAATTTCACTGATTTATTTGTGATTCCCACTGAATGTCGAGAATTCCACCGCCGTTAGTCACTGATTTGGCAGTTCATTTCCTTGATTCGTAAGTCGACAGTAGTTTATTAACTGACGTTCAGTGAAAGTTATTTCACTTATTTATATCACTGATTCTGGTTTAGAGCGTATCTTAATGTTTAAAAAATGTAGTAGACATATTTAACTTTCGCGGTGCATACGAATTCGCAAAGAATTACACATCGGTAGGAAACTGCATTTTGCCAAATACCACTTTTGAAAGTATTCTGTGAATATCACTTTGAAATTGCATCCACTGAACACACTTCTACGTTGTAAAGTCCTATTAGTGGCTCCCAACTCGATTTGATTCCCTTTCATGGCTACGTCCGAACTGAGTGCTCCGGTAATGGACTCTGAAGTGGATTTAGTAGATACACGTGAGTAGTTACACTCTTGCACACAGAAGGTTTCGTCAGTAGTCCATCATCGGTCGACTGGCGTGTGTTCGCTTCTTCCACACCACTGTGTATTGGAAAATGGTCTGCACGGGCTCTATGATCAAAATATTCCTGCTTGTTAGGTTGGAAGATTCACTAATATAACGTGATACAATTTAACCACACATGTGTGTTAATTGTGATTGCTTATCATGTTTTTGAGACATTTTAAATAGAAAAATCATTGATTTTTATAATAATTTTGATGTTGTCAAAGATGGCAGTGAGTCACGTCTGTCTTCTACAGTTTTACGAATTTGCTATTGTAATTACTCTCGTGACTGAAACTGGATCAACCACCTATGAACTTTACATTTTCACTGACTGTACATCGGGAAACATTACGTGTGATTTATTTGAAGTATGTGTGGAGAGAGTGGAGAGATTTGGACGGCTCCTAACATTGAGGTCTTGAGAGCTTGAAGTGTGCATGTGTTAAATATAAATGAAAAGAAATATCAGCAAACTGCGACTGCAGGTTCGTGACGGAAAAGAAAGCAGTAATATTTATGGGTCACAGTTTCTAAAGGTATATCTGGGCTACAACAGCGAAACTTGTTGCTATTACCAATTTATTTCATAAAAATTATTTGAGTCTAAGTTGCCTCCTATATTTCGCATTAAAATTTTTTGACTTGAGAGCATATCTGATTTTCCAAAGTACGATTATTGATAAGCATGTAACATTAAGTAAATTATATTGACTTGTGTTGCCGTACTAAAACCGAGAGTTTAGATGAATTTACTTTTGAATTTACCAATCGAGTTAGCGAAGTCGGGGGCTGACCCCCGTGGGGCAGAGGGTTGTATACTGGTTTACGACGCGAGGAGTTCCAGGTTGAAGTCTCGAGACAAGGCACGGGTGTCCATTTGAATTCGTGTTAACAGTGTTGGGTCACTATCCATGTGAATTTTCACTGAAAATGAGTATTTTCACGGGAAGTCTCAAAGAGTTAAGCCCGTGGAGATGAAAAATAAAAGTTCAACACACTTGTCTTGTGTTCGGGAGGACCCGGTTTCAATTCCTGGTCCAGAAACCTTGATTTCAGTTTTCCAAGGATTTTCTTAGCTCAATTTAGGCTAATGCTGGCATGATTCTAAGTACCAGTCACTTCCGAGTCCTTCCGCTTTCGTTTTCCAAGCTACTGGGTCCGTCTCCAACGACGATGCTGCCGACGAGACATTATGCCATAACAAAAACACTTAATTAACAAATCGTTTCGTAGTTTATCTTTAATCGTACATTTAATGGCCTAAACATTATTTGGTACAGCAAACTATTTTTGATAAAAATGGGAATTATATTATTACGTGATTTATTTGTGTACGATAGAAATGTATATGCCCGGACGGGTCATTACATGACTAAAGAAGATCCCCCAAAATAGATAATAATTTTATAACTTTTAACTTGGTTGCAGCGCATCCTTATTTCTTAATAAATGGTATCACTAAATGTTTATGAAGCTTTTAGGAGGATAATTTACCACTAACCAAACTTATCATTTATAACATTACAATTGGGTGCGGAATGAAACTTTAACCCATCTACTGCTGTTGCCCAGGATCGGGCCTAGCGTTGTAGTCGGTACTGGTATTTACGTATTGTACCAAAAAGCTCAGGACAGGCATTGCGAGTGAATATCCTCTCGAATGAATTAAAGAAACTGCGAAATCCGGGTATGGCCTCAGGGCAACAACCAGAACGCTAAGCAGTGGAGTAGGTAAGGAGGTTCGATTGATTTGATTTAATAGGTTTTTATTGAATAAAGTGGCACTGTACATAATTGGAATAAATTGATAAAATGAACATTGAAAAGATTGACTCGTGTATTCCAGCGTACATACGCTCTTCTACAAAAATTTTAAAGATGGAGAGACAGCAACTGAAAGAANAATATAAAAAAAAAAAAAAAAAAACCCATGCAATGAAAAGCGGAAGGTGGAATTATACAGGAAGTATAGAAATGAAGAAGGTTAATGTGGGCGCTTTAAGGCAGAGACGATGGGGGACTAAGAAACCCCATTTTAAGCTGTAAATACTGAAATTGCGCGATAAGAAATTAAACGGGGAGAATTAAACGGGAATAAAATTCGAAAATACAGAATGCATAGAATGGTAAAAGGAATATTTGAGAAGTTGTGTTAAAGGGGAGTAAAGGAGTAACTAGAGTGGGTGTTGTCAGCCGCGGGACGAAGGCACCCGCGCAACCTTTGGCGTGAATGTGAATAGCAGCTGAAAGTATATAAGAAAAGGAAAGGGGAAGGCATTATGGTGGGTGTAGTGTGAGCTGCGGGGCTGAGGCGCCCGCACAGCCATAGCTGTTAGTGTAAGGGAAAAAATAAATGTTGTACTCTGCGAGGCATAGGTATTGGTGTCACTAAGGATTTGGGAGGTTCGTTCGTCGCTTTGGTTGTGCCGAGTTTGTGTGTGAGACATCCCCCGAGTGCCTTCCGGCATTAAGTGGAAGTTATCTCAGAAAAACGATTGATAACATTTGGCGTAGTCAAGTGTTAAAAATTATTATATTTTAAAACATTTAACACTAAAATTTGATAAAATATTTAGCAAATCAATATGGGCAATCGGATTAATATTATTTTATAAGGGCTTAGTATATAATTAACTGCTAATTAACTATACATTTTATCAGTTTTATTTGAAAAACTTTCTTATATACAATACAATTTTTCATAGGAATACATTTTATAACATTCGTAACTTTCAAGTTTCTAGAAGCTTGCCCTTCTCTGATAACGTAATGAACTGTTGCTTAGTTGCCTTTCCCATGGTTCACTTCGATATACGGTCAGGCCGAGTGCCGAGTTATGAGTGCGCCCAGAAAGATATTCATAATTTTATAGGCCTACTTCTGCCGAGTATTGCCATGTTGGTGGTAACGTTATGTTACATCGATCAAAAGGACTATAAAATGTATTTGTTCTTCAACTGACCACTCACAGCTACACAACACAAGATCGACAGTGGTCTACAAATCAAAACTTTAAGCCAGTAAAAACGCACTCGTAGCAAAGTTTTATACCCAGCTGCCCAAAGAATTGCAGGAAATACACGGTGGTAAAAAACTTCTTAAGGGGTTGTCACCTTTCCGTTTAACAAGTTTGTGGCTGCTTTGCATCGGCCGAATTCGTACTCAACCAAACGAAAGAGAAAATTTTTTTAAATTTAAATCAAGAACAATGATTTTATATTGCCCCTAATTAAGGTTGCGTGTACTGAAAGGCAGTAATCTCGCACTTAGAATTTTAACAAACATAATTAGGTTTAAAATCCGGGGTAAAAAATTACCAATACCATTCAATGATTTGCCGATTTATAAACGTGCTTTTTTTTGGTTTGCTGAAACTTAACTACTTGACGCAGGCCAAAAAATATCACGGTTGATCTAAATGTGTGTCAAAACCCAGTTTATGGTAAATATGATAAACTTTCCTACTATACAGCTTCTCACAGTAGGTTAGACCAACGGATTACTACAACAGGAACAATGGTAGGGCAAGCAGAATCAAAATGATCCTGCTAGACGAGTACACACCATGCCAGTAGTATAAAACCATGAAACCATTTTTAAAAGTCTTTTATTTTTCTCATTCAGTGCACAGAACACCTAAGGAAGGGTTTATAATACGATTGGAGGAGGTTGACACTAAATGGTGTGTTTGTGTACGGGTACCATACCGGAGGTTAAATGAGTTCTCGTGTATGGAAAGTGGGGGAATGAAGACGAAAGAGTAAATAGCACGCGGAGACATAAGCACCACGGTTAGTAACCCGTGTTGCACTCAAGAATGTCCATTGGAAAAAATTTCCCCACCCGGCACGGCAGCACGATGTGGGATCGAAGTGAAAACTAAAACTGGCAGTTGGTGTCTAGTCTGAGCCAGTCGTAGTAAAGCTCTTTCTCCTTTTGCCACGTAAACAAATCGCTACGAAACAAAATTGCAGACTAAAATGTTGTCGAAGGGGACGTAATTTTTTATTCCTCGATTCATAAGTCGATTTTGGTAGTGTGTAACTGTGACTGGCTATATATAGCGTTTAATTGTTAAAATAATTAAGTTAGCAACCATGGATGGAGTTCTAATCCCTTTCAATGTTATTTATGCCAGTCTCTTCGGCAGAAGTGGCCTGGCTTGTGAGTTATCATTGGAACCATCAGGCCGACTGCTTGTAAACAGGCCTGGTGTAAGTGTTGGTTGATTGCGGGCGGATGCGTTGGAGGGTGTGCGTTTTTGCATTTTGCTTTTTGCTTTGCCCAGTTATTTCCCAGATTACACATCGGCAAATAGTGGCTGTGCAGCTAACTTGACTTCACGTGTGTTGCCGCTAGCTCGTGAGTGGCCGCAGTAAGCTCAATATATCGACTGGATCAACGATGATGGTTACCAGACGTCCGGCAAAAGGACATGTAATTAAAATTTGGCCGGGCGCTGTGTTGTCAGCATTCATTTGGTTAATGCCATAAACCGTTTGTTCTGAATATTTACAATTTTTTTATAACTTTTCAATTAGATTAATAATTATTTACTCTCTAGTGCGTGTTTTAAAACGTGTTTTGATTAAACAATTTTACATAAGCATACAAGTTTACTTTCCTAGTAGGCGTATTTAGCTTTCGTATTTTATGTTAACTGGTAAAGGGAATCTTATGTAATATTTCCGAAGAGCGTTTGCTACAAAAAGCAATGACTTAAATATTTTTTTCTTTTAATTCCTCAACATTATTAAGGTTAATATATGCGCGAAAAAAAGTTAATGTATGGTTTAAAATACAGGATTTATCTAAATTAGATTAAGCTTCGGCAGCAGGTCTAAAGTGAATCCTAAGTGCGTTACACATCTTTGAAGTTGGACCTGAAGCACTAGTTAACTACACATACTGAAGAAATTATTTATGACTGAACACTGAGTGTCTGCATAATGTGTAAAGTTAATTGTAATACGTGGGTTAATAATCCGACNAAATTATTTATGACTGAACACTGAGTGTCTGCATAATGTGTAAAGTTAATTGTAATACGTGGGTTAATAATCCGACTTTTAAATCGCATCTTTGCTACAGCGTCATTTATATTTAAGTAGAAATAAGGTCAGTAACCGTGATGGTTTACATGAAATAATTTGATGACAGCAACAGACAGGTGTTGCGGTGTTTACAGATTATCCGTTACACATCATCTAGTCACTCAGTGTTCCATCTTGAAAAGTTTCACCAATATTTGTAATAAACTAGTGCACCAGATCCAACTTCAAATATGCACACCATCGTATGATTCAATTTATTAGACCATATGTCGTATTTTCACCGTCCGTTTATCGTGATTACCCTTTTGCCGAATTTTTCGGTCTTATTTAGATACACAATGTACAAATTATTTGTGGCACTAATGAAATTGCAGTGCCCTCCTCTTTAATGAAATGTCCTCCTTTTCAAGAATGAATGTCCTTTTTTTTAAAACGCAACCTCTGTTCACGCTGGTTGTCGATTCGTGCCGCGTGCGCGGAGAGAGTACAGTCACGAAGTACGTGAGAATAAACATACCACCAACTCCAGCTGCACACGCCAGAAAAATTACTCCACTGGCACCATACTCGCCAACCGGCAGCCCGGCCAACAGGGAACCTTTACCAGAATGCAGTAGCCACTCAGACACAAGGCCCGTTCTCAGAGGCTCGCGCAGCCACTCCGAGAATGGTTAAGCCTGCCTGCATCAAAGGAACCGCCACGCAATGCCCTCTCTGTGTACTTATCTACTCTGTGCTCACAGGCCAACCGCGCCACTTCCATACTCCGAGCACCAAGGGCAAACACTAAAGGGCAAAATTAGTTAGAAATGACTAACACATTTACCTAGTGAAATGTATTAAATAAATTGAAGCGGGGGATTTNAAAGGGCAAAATTAGTTAGAAATGACTAACACATTTACCTAGTGAAATGTATTAAATAAATTGAAGCGGGGGATTAAAACAATGCAATCTAACAAAAGGAAGCCATAGGCCAAAATGAAAGCATGAGGGAAATCAGTAAAAGTAAAGGATAACTTATCCACGTGCATTTCCCAGAAAGGGTACAGATGTAGCTGTGGAAAGTCACGCAATTGATGGGTCAACCTAAGGCAGGTCATGTAAAAAAAAAATCTNAAAGGGCAAAATTAGTTAGAAATGACTAACACATTTACCTAGTGAAATGTATTAAATAAATTGAAGCGGGGGATTTAAACAATGCAATCTAACAAAAGGAAGCCATAGGCCAAAATGAAAGCATGAGGGAAATCAGTAAAAGTAAAGGATAACTTATCCACGTGCATTTCCCAGGAAGGGTACAGATGTAGCTGTGGAAAGTCACGCAATTGATGGGTCAACCTAAGGCAGGTCATGTAAAAAAAAAATCTACTCTCTGGTAGAGTACTGAGGAAACACTGGAATACCACGTCGCCAGTGGGTGCACGCCGTAAAAGAGGAAACGGCGTAGATTGCGCGTGCGAACTGCGCTTAACCCCTTTGTGTTCCAACATGTCACTGCTTTTCTGCCAACAGCACTATCAGAAACAACAGGATGGCAGTTGAGGTTAGAACACTGCTTATGTAAACAAGTGCTTCGAGATGTTCGTACATTTCCTCTAATTTAGTTTTAATGCAATTATAATATATTTGAAGAAAGTCAACGTACTGTACTGTATTCATATAAAAGGGTGGGTCTGTTGAAAATGCAGATGTACAGAAACACGTTCATCAGTGAAGGCCATGTGAATTGGAGAATTATAGAGTCAGTTGTGGCTACACGCGCAGAAGACGGGAATGGGTGTAGCTGATGAAGAGCGCGTGGTGTAGGCGGCGCGGAGCGGACTGCAGCTCGTGCGTGGTGTCGGCAGGCGGCCAGGACAGATCTATAGATAGCAGGCTGCCTCGCATTCCTGGCGCGTCGCGACAACCCTGCCGTGGAGCGGTCTACTCCCGCCCTGCTCTCAACGGACCACCGCGGCGGCTCCAGGTGATCAACTCCAGTGGAAAGCGGCCTTGCCACTGGCACGTGCTCGTGCTGTCACGTGATCGTGGGTGCTCCGAGACCATGCCCATTCGACGTCAAAATACTCGCGACCTGCTTGCCCACTCCAAATCCCGGTTGCTCGGTCGGCCACTTTGATCTCCCCACAACGGCGAGGAGGATCGCCACAAGACGGATCACTCCTAATATGCAAGACACCAAACAAGGGTATTCCACAGCCCGCTGTTTGACAAGCACCCAAACTGTGACGTCAGGTATGGCGTCGCGATCGCCTAATAGTAGGCAGCTAAATGGCAGCAGCAACACCACAACCCCACACAGATTATTCGTCTTCTGCAACCCCAAAATTGACCTACTCAAAACCAGCAAAACTGTCAAAGTCACATAATNCCACACAGATTATTCGTCTTCTGCAACCCCAAAATTGACCTACTCAAAACCAGCAAAACTGTCAAAGTCACATAACCAACAGTGACGAACATGTTTGTTTAAGACAAGCTCTTTTATATAAATAAAATGCTTCTACCAGCTTGTATGACAAGCCTGAATTGCGTTACAAATTGTTTCGCAGAAGTATACAAACGTATCAAAGTCCTTGTTTACTAAACAATGTTCTAACCTCAAATTTTATCCACGTCGTCTATGACAGTTGTGTTGGCACAAACGCAGTTCAGTGTTGGGACATGGAGAATGGTTATACGCAGCCATCGATGTCATTCTATCCCAGGGCTGCTCAACCCTATGCCACGATGTGGCCCGCGGACGAATTTTGAATGGCCCGCGCAAGCAATTCAGAAAATNGTGAATCCCTTCATAATCAGTTTGACTGAAATAATTACTTATCCTGCCAATGTTCAGTTAGAACTCACTGAACTGGAAAGTCATTTTGCGCTAAAAAACCTTTTCGCCGAAAAAGTATCCTCAAAACCACAAAATTCTTCAGAAGATTTTGCAAATTTCTGGAAATTGGTACCAACAGAAGATTTTCCTATCATAACAGACCTGGCCTTACAATTCTTAAGTAGTTTTGGATCAACATATGTCTGTGAAAAGGTTTTCTCAAACCTTAATTATGTTAAAAATAAATACCGCACATCACTAACAGAGCAACATATTAGTGACTTGTTGTTACTTTCAACATCTGATTTGACGCCTAATATAAGAAAATTATTACAACAGAAGCAATGTCAGAAATCACATTAATTGTATTAACCTTAGTTTTTATTTAGTTCGATTTTGATTTAAGATACATAACATTAGAATGAAGAAGCAAAAGTGTATTGTTTTATTATTTTAATAAACAACAATTTCATTTCTTAATATTGGGTTTTTTCTTGCACAAGTCTTAAAAATAACTTAAATAACAACATATTCACTCTACGCTGCCGTACCCGGTGCCGTTACGTCAGTCGGGCTTGTCATTCAAATTGGTAAAAGTATTTTATTAATATAAAAGTGCTTGTCTTTTCAAAATAAAGATATAAACAAACACGTTCGTCACTGTNCCACACAGATTATTCGTCTTCTGCAACCCCAAAATTGACCTACTCAAAACCAGCAAAACTGTCAAAGTCACATAATCAACAGTGACGAACATGTTTGTTTAAGACAAGCACTTTTATATAAATAAAATGCTTCTACCAGCTTGTATGACAAGCCTGAATTGCGTTACAAATTGTTTCGCGGAAGTATACAAACGTATCAAAGTCCTTGTTTACTAAACAATGTTCTAACCTCAAATTTTATCCACGTCGTCTATGACAGTTGTGTTGGCACAAACGCAGTTCAGTGTTGGGACATGGAGAATGGTTATACGCAGCCAGCGATGCCATTCTATCCCATATTCACTCTACGCTGCCGTACCCGGTGCCGTTACGTCAGTCGGGCTTGTCATTCAAAGTGGTAAAAGTATTTTATTAATATAAAAGTGCTTGTCTTTTCAAAATAAAGATATAAACAAACACGTTCGTCACTGTTGACCATGTGACTTTGGCAGTTTTGCTAGTTTTGGGTAGGTCAATGTTGGGGGCGCAGAATCCGAATAATCGGCCCACCTCACCTTTAGTCTTTGGTAGCAAGGCCCGCTTTCTCACAGGCTGTGAGTCGGCCCTAATTCCTCTGTTATATCCTCGAGCTTTCCACCTAAAGCGGAAAGTTTACGCACATCCTCAGGCAATGCATGAAATTCAGTAGTCACCGCCATATGAACCCTGCTGGTTATTCGCTCGCCCACCCCTTTGAGTTTAGACTCTAAAGCAGTGAGCCGAATCATACCGACCGTCAGTGCGTGAAGATGTGTCTCAGTGTTAGCAGATGTGGCCTGCAGCACTGCCAACGGTTGCAGAGCCTCCGTAGTGACGCTGCGGAGAAAGGACACATTATTAGCCGCATAGCCGTCATGTTTCGGCTATCCGATATTCTTGGCCAGTTTCCCTCCGAAACTGCAGTTACCATCGTCAGTAGATGTAATACAGCTGTCCAACGCAAGCTTCAGGCCATTATGACAAAACTTGGATACGGCGTAGCTCATCGTTCACTAATGGGCGTTAGTGAACTGATCGAATCCCCTACTGAACCTGCCCTTATAAGGTGGGAAATCCTTAGCTATCACAAGAAAACCGTGAGGTTCTCGTCAGCAACATGAGCGCATACTTTTAAACCCGTCAAATGGCGTATCTAAATTAACACGACCGCCTGCACAGCCATGCCTACCAGCAGCTATCCAAAGCCTTGCTACAGTGCCAGCCTCCAAGGTTAAAGAGTACCTGCTTCGACTAATGAACAGCATGATCGACGTTCTCTAAATATGCTGTCTGTGTGCTATATAATGTTTTTTTTATATTTAACGTATATGTGTTTTCATACACAACCCTCCATTAGGTTTTAAAGTAAATATAAAGTGTTGTCATTGCAGTATACACTGAGGCGACGAAGTCATGGGATACCTCCTAATACCGTGTCGGACCTCCTTTTGCCCAGCGAAGTGCAGCAATTCGACGTGGCATGGACTACACAAGTCGTTGGAAGTCCCCGGCAGAAATATTGAGCCATGCTGCCTCTATAGACGTCCATAATTGCGAAAGTGTTGCCGGTGCAGGAGTTTGTGCACGAACTGACTACTCGATTATGTCCCATAAATGTTCGATGCGATTCATGTCGGGCGATCTTGGTGGCCAAATCATTAGCTGGAATTTTCCAGAATGTTCTTCAAACAAATCGCGAACAATTGTGGTCCTGTGACATGGCGCATTTTCATCCATAAAAATTCCATCATGTTTGGATACATGAAGTCCATGAATGGCTGCAATTGGTCTCCAAGTAGCTGAACATAACCCTTTCCAGTCAATGATCGGTTCAGTTAGACCAGATGACCCAGTCCATTCCATGTAAAAACAGCCCACACCATTATAGAGCTACCACCAGCTTGCACAGTTCCTTGTTGACAATTTGGGTCCATGGATTCGTGGGGTCTGCGCCACACTCGAACCCTACCATCAGCTCTTACCAACTGAAATCGGGACTCATCTTACCAAACCTCGGTTTTCCAGTCGTCTAGGGTCCAACCGATATGGTCATGAGCCCAGGAGAAGCGCTGCAGGCGATGTCGTGCTGTTAGTAAAGGCACTCGAGTCGGTCTTGTTGCTGGCATAGCCCAGTACAGCCGAAGTTCGCCGCACTGTCCTAACGGACACGTCAGTCGTACGTCCCGCATTGATTCCTGCGGTTATTTCACGCAGTGTTGCTTGTCTGTTGACACTGACCATTCTGCGCTGCGGCCATAATCACGTCAGAAACCTTTTCACATGAATCACTTGTCTACAAATGAAAGCCCAACCAATGCACTGCCCATTTATACATTTTGTACGCGATATTATTGCCATATGTATATTTGCATATAGCTATCCCATGAATTTTGTCACCTCTGTGTAATTAAATATGTAATGAGAGAGAAAGAGAGAGAAAGAGAGAGATAGAGACGATTGTAAAAATCATAAGTGAGTGCGATGTTTTTTTCTTTTCAAGTATATGTTTAATCACACACACATGCGCCATTAGGTTTGAAATTAAATATAAAGTGTAGGCTGTCATATCAGTATAAGTGTAAAGCAGTTTTTGTAAGTGTGTACTGTTAATTCATTGTAAAAAACCATATTCAGAGGATGAACAAAATAATATGAACACCATGAAATATAGTACATTTTGTTGCATGTTCAACACTGCTTCCGTGTAAATAATGCGACGCATATGTATTGCACAGGTTACGTGCCAAGTCTTGTAGGTTATATTTCAGTGTATTATACGCTTTGTTCTGCGACTGTTAAAACAAGCGATCGGTGAAATGTGAGATCTCTCAGACTTCGAAAGGGGGCAAATCGTTGGTGCTCGGTTAGCGGGAGCGTCTGTGACGAAAACAGTTGAATTGTTTAACGTTTCACGAGCGACAGTATCCACGGTAATGACAGCATACACAGAACATGGTAAAACATCATCGGCGAAGAGGAATAGTGGGTGAAACTCAAAGTTAACTGACAGAGACCGACGAACACCAAAAAGAATTGTGGCCAGACAACATAAAACTACCGCGACAAAAGTGACAGCAGAACTCAACACTCACTTGAGTAATACTGTTTCGACAAAAACAGTACGGCGGGAGCTCCACAAAGCTAAAATTTAAGGAAGGGGTGCAATTGCGAAACCCTTTATAACGGAAGCCAACGCTAAGCTGCGAAAGAAGTGGTGCCATGATCATAAAACCTGGACACTTGATATTTGGCAGAATGTGGTATGGTCCGATGAATCATCGTTTACGTTGTGTCCAACAAACGGCCGGGTTTATGTATGGAGAACACCAAAAGAAGCCTACGATCCGGACTGCCTGCTTCCTACAGTCAAGCATGGGGGAGGTTCCGTTATGATTTGGGCGGCTATATCGTGGTATTCAGCNCGGGGGAGGTTCCATTATGATTTAGGCTGCTATATCGTGGTATTCAGCTGGTCCTCTCATTCACATCACTGGCCGAATTACTGCGAAAGAATATCTCGACATCCTCAATGATGAAGTTCTTACTATGACTACCATATTGCTGCCAAACACTGCCATATTCCAAGATGATAATGCGACCATTCACACAGCCAAAAAGGTTTAGTCTTGGTTTGAGAAGCATCAGAATATCATCAAACAATCTCCAAGACCTCAACATAACTGAACAGTTATGGGGAGTTTTAGAGCAGAGAGTGAGGAGCAGATTTCCATCTCCAACATCACTGAAGCAATTGGCGGATGTTTTGGTACAAGAATGGGACAACATTCCGTTGGAAACTATTCAGACACTCTACGAATCTATTCCGCGAAGAATTGCAGCTGTTCTAAAAGCAAATGGTGGCCCAACACCTTATTAATTAATAAATATTGTGTATATGTCAGGTGTGTTCATATTATTTTGTCCATCCCTTGTGTATGTTCATCAATAAATGCATCTATTTGTAACCGTACCCAATGTGTGTTCTTTGTTCAACATTATCAGTCTGGAGTGTAGTAACATACATACCCGAAACGCAAGTACCTGCATAGTGAAGGTACCACAATCATACATCATGTATGTGATTTTATTCACCGTTACCATTATATTAAAGGCGACATTAATATATATGAACTGTAGAGGGAGAGGCAAAGTTGTCAGTGTAGTAAAGGTAACATTATTCTCTGGAGGGACAGAGATAGAGAGAGAGAGAGAGAGAGAGAGAGATAGAGAGAGAGAGAGACGGTTTGTATACATGAAACACAAGTACCTTGAATGGTAACATATGACATATACATGTATGTACGCTGGAGGCCGCAACCACTGTGTCTGTAGGGAGAGAGAGAGTGAGTGAGAGAGAGAGTGAGAGAGAGACGAGTTATACAGGCTCCTTAAGCATTATTCCGGCACTCGCACGAGTGTAGGGAGGGTAGAGTGCCCCCTCCCTACTTCCCAAGCGAGCGTAGAATATATAACCAGCCCACCGAGTCATTCCACAGATACTTGTTTAAATTTTAATGGGAACCAGGGCTTGCTGGTTAGCCTCTCTTTTCCGGCTCGTTTCAAATGAAAGACAACAAGAGCCCCTTACGGGGCTTGTACTACGCCCGCGTTGCGGAGCTTGCTCCAGTGATGCAAAGCGGTGGCGGCGGGCCACAGGTACTTGTGATCGCCCAGCTTGTTCGGGTGTACTCTGTTCGTTTGCTGCCACACGCTGTCTTCACTTACGCTTGTCGTCGGTACCTGTACCTCACATCCAAAGCCTGTGGTATGTGTATCATCATCATCATTTACATCTCGGTGATGGTTTCCCGGGCGGACTTAGCACATGTACTTAACTTTGTTTGCTCATGAGTGTGTTAAATTTGGTTTGCTCATGAATGTAAACGTCACGTGTTGGCTCGCTACATTAGCGCACGTGTGTCTTAGCCCAGTCATATTAGGGGTTTCACCTCGGAATGAAAGATAATAAGCTGTAAATTGGTATAAGCCTTTGTTTTGTCGTTCTTAATGTTGTCTCAAAAGTCACCAATGTTATCGTGTCCGCGTCTTAAGATATTGAAGGTCAAAGGTCATAAAA
>NQII01001463.1:400998-415419 GCA_002778355.1 Clitarchus hookeri
AGAGCATGAGAAAAAAGAAAAGGAATGCAAGAGAATGAAGAGATTGGAAGGAATGATGAATCAGGAGGGAAAAAAGGGAAATTCCGAGGGTAAAATGGAAATCTAAGATAGCTGCCATTGACGAGGAATGACAGAGCAGGAGATTTCGATGTGACATCATGCAAGATGTCCGCCACGCCTCCCAGCTCCCACCAGAATGCCAGGTGCTGGGAATCATAATTTTATAACTACTTTGTATCAAGCTTGAATCAAGTTAACTAGTCTCCACGTGTCAAGCTTGTAGCAAGCTTGACTAGTAAAACTTACTTTAAACTTACCTTGGCAACCTAGCAATTTGCAAGCTTGCTATCAGCAAGTATGTGTCAATCATGATAAATTATGCTTGAAACACACACGATGTGACAGATTTCTCGACAAGGAAAATTCAAGTCAAATGGCAAGCTCGCCGCAAGCTTAGATGATATTCTTGCACGGAGTTATGGAAGGAATTGTGACTCGTGTGTAGCAGGCCTTACCACGGTGGGTTCCATCCCGAGGTCGTGTCGAGGTACGAACCTCCGGCGAAGAAGGTGCTATTTTTTGGCATGTATCGATTAAGAAGGAAAAAAATTATAGCTGATTCGCGTTTCACTGAGAGCCTTTGAACGCAATGCCTAGTTTCTTCTTCCTGTGCAGCCCACCGGAGGATACGGGTTGGTGACTCCTGTGTGAGGAAGGTGGTTGGGCGTTTTAGTTGGTGTGGCAGTACCATGCTATAGTAACCAAGCCCTTCACCGCACCGGCTCTAGAAAGGGTGGATAATGCGTCTCTTATAGACTCTCTCCACTCATGGCGACCCAAGGCTACCAGTGCCTCTTCTGTTTTTTTGCAAATTGGGCTCCGCCGCCCATCTCCCTATGGGAACCAGTTTCCTCATGGCTGGTAAGGGGTATCTTCCATAATGGCTCGGGCCGATAGTTGGTACCTAGGCCCAACCACTTGGTGGGGTGTTGGACCACTTGGCATTCAGGCCATTGGAGCCTAATAAAGGAATTTCCTGTGTGAAGAAATTCTAATGTATGGTAAAGGACAAGTGTCCGATGACAGCTCTCCGGCTGCGATGCGGGTGGATGAGTGATAATGGCAGGCAGTAATTAACACTGGGAGAACTGTAGACCTGTGGGACCTACTGGTACCCATGGGAAAGGACCTGCGGATTTTGATAATGATGGAAACCGCTCGGGCAGAGTCGTGCCGCACGCTGTCTGCCGGTGTTGTGGTTGGAGGGGCGGTCGGACATGAGTGAACCCACTAGTACCATGGCAAATAAGTGGGAGCACGGGCTGATCGGATTGGCCCCACCAGAGGTTTTCTCTGGTGTTCCGATCAAAAGAGGTTGGACTCGTGCTGGCAGTGGTTAACTCCGTATGCTGGAGGAGGTCGTCTGGAGAGATTCCCCCTCTTAAAGAAAGACCGAGCGGTGAGCAGGCACTTGCACCGGTTGTGCCCTGGCAAGACACTAGGGGTCTGGATAGTGCTCCAGCCAGACCACACGCTTGGTAATCTGAGTACGATGATCTCAGGCCTTGTGGAAGGGTGCTGCTGGTGGAGCTTGTGTTTCAAGTTGGGGCTTGGGACTTGGTTACCTCAGGTGAACAGCTGGGACACCTGCGTTGAGAGGGCGTGATCCCTCTTCCCTGCCGAGTGGGTGGCCGTAGCGTGGTAAGGCCGAAAGGCTAAGAGTGCTACGTAAAAATAACAAAAGTATGGCTGAAAGGCTGTATGCTTGCATATATATATATATGTGTGTGTGTGTGTGTGTGTGTGTGTGTGTGCAGCCCGCCATATGAAGACATCAACATTGCTGCAGACAATACGACAGTTGACCAACTTTGACGCATCGATCAAAAGGAGCTAATGGAAGTGTTGGAATTACAAATATGCTGTTATCGCGCAAATTATTAATCTTCTGTGCATGAAACAGGAGGAACCTACTTCAGTTGCCACAGAATTCGTAACGTTACGTTATATATAGTCAGACTGTAATATATAAGTTACAACTTCTTTTCCCATCTAACTGTCAACTTTGCTAGATCACAAACAACCCCGACACTTTTTTCTTTGGAATTGTATCCGCCTGGATTATCTTGAACAATTGGGCCTATACAACTGCTACACAACAATCATACATTCATAGATTCACAGAATAATAATGTTCTTTCCGCTGCTGTATAGGAGATACGTGATGGATATAAAGAACTTAATCTCGCAGAGCATTACTAAATGGTCCACTAGGCGAAATTTTGACGCAGTCGCAGGCGCAGAAATTACATTGTACACACAAACAAACGGGACTCCTTTGCAAGGCAACAAAGAGTCGTAAATTATGGAAATAAAGTGGGCAGACATACAATTTTATTTTGTAAGCAGTAAATTTTCCGTAATCTTAAAATGTATATTGCCTCCCATAAAAGGAAATGCACAGTACCACAAATAAGCTAATTTACAGGAAAGTCCACCTAAAGTCGACACCCCCAAAATTTCCGCAATGGTTGCAAATCACAACATCCTTTCTTCGCTAAATGGTAGTACGTACAAAGGTGAGTAATTTGCCGCATAGTGACTACTCGTAACACCTGTATGGACACAGAAATCGAACCACATATAATCTTGTAACCAGTAACTTACATTTATTTCAGAGCATCTGAAAGTACGTGCAAAAAGGAATTAAGTGATACAGCATTTCCAAAGGAAAGTATCGTAGAAACGTCAAGAAATATTGTACACATTTGATTAAATTAGGTGGGCCGGTAGCATGGGGCAGTGGACCTGTAATCACAGCTGTATGCATAAACAACATGCACCATTACTCATCCTGGTAGGACCACTTACTGTAGCAGTGCAGCACTAGTCCCTGTAATCGATGCTCGCAGTCCGCAGATTTTACTCTCACTGGTCACTTCCATCGCCACTCGTTGCTATACTGGCTCGTCGTCTATTTCCGAAGGTCGCACAATTGCCCAATCTCCCGACTCTCATAAACTGCCGGTTCGGAAGCCCATCGTGCTTAAATAATCTCAGTCGCCTGATCTAGAAGATTCCCCGCACCCCGAGTCACACTGAGAGGCAAGGACGATGAATCAGAAAATTCTTTCAGGTAACCTTAGAAATTCAGTCTGCCGAAGGTCAAGAGCGCGCGAAATATATAGGCTTATCGCTGTGGCATGCAGCAGTATGCACCCTGGCATGCCTCTGTCCTTCAAGTTATGGTGTGGCCTTCGCACAATTCTTCGCTCGCACTGGGCGGGTCAAGAGCAGCGATGCAAAGCAGCGACCATGTAACAATACTATGGTGCTCAAAAAACGAGAGTCATTTACATATTGTGATTTTAATAATGAAATCAAAAGGATCACGTCAGCACCAGAGAGAAAAGCACAGCTAAGGGTAATTCCACATAGTAGTAGTTCGACAGAAAGAACCCTGACTCGTACTACAACTATACGATCTAAATTGCAAATGCCGTTTAACTTTTACACAAAGATATGTAAATAATTTGGTTTGTAATTTTCTGGATATGTGACAGTAGATTAAAATTACATTAATTAAGATCAATACTGCACCACACCATAGGTTGTCAACCATCAAGGGTTAGTTTACACAACACAGTACAACACATGTGCCACCATTTAACACAGGGTAACAGAGTACGAAAAACCGCAGGTCAAAGAATCGAACTCATTTCAAAAACTCATAGCTGACAACGCCAATTTGTTATAATTTTTGTAAAAAAAAAATCTTACTATTCTGTGATACACTAAATCACATACACATGAAAATTACAATTTTAACAATTTGAAAGCTATGACAAAATAAATGTTTAGTATTTTTTTGCAGTGCTCTGGTTTAAGTTTTAGTATGGGTACCTAGAATATGATTAACAGAAGAATAGGTAGGGAACAACGAGACTTTGCCAAACAAAAGCCAACTTTACCCGAAAAACAAGGAAATAAGCATATGTTAAACACTAAAGATGCCACAAATTTCTCAGTAAGCAATCCGTCAGTCCACAGGCCATTTACTCCCTTTTCAAGTTGCCCAAGTTGACCATCAAGGTTGTGATTGCGAAGTGCAAATGGGAAGACACAACCACAACAAAACCACAGCCGGATAGGCCATGTGTGTTCACCGACAGGAACCGTCAAGCATTGAAGGTGGTATGGGAACATCGCACGCCACCATGTGATAACATCATCCGTGAATTCCGCAGTGCCACTAATTGTAAAGCTAGCACCATTAGTGTGCACCAGGATTTACGAGGACTGGAGCTCAATGCTTGGGCACCTGCCCATAAACATTATATTTCTCCTGTGAAAGCGAAGCGCCGTAAACGGTGGTATAAAGAGCACCACCACTGGAATATGGACGACCAGAGTCATGTGATTCTAGTGATCAATCACTCTATACATTGTGGCAGTCCAATGGGAGGGTTGGGTGTGGTGGATGCCAGTTAAACAGCTACATTCCCGCCTGTATAGTTTCCATGGTGAAATTCTGTGAGCTAGGATGACACTATCGATATGTTTTTCATGGAAGGGAGCTTGGTCCTCTCATAATACTACGAGGCATGTTAAAGGCGGAAGGCTATAAGTACATTTTGACCGACTGCGTGTTGTCTACCGCAGAAGACCAGTTCGGAGATAACTGTTTGTTTCAGCATGACAGTGCTCCCTGTCATAAAACACAATCTGTTTATGAGTGGTTTATGAACAACATGGACCCGGAAATGGACTGGCCAGCCCAGAACCCCGACCTCAATACTCTTAGGCACCTCTCGGGTGAAATTGAATGGCGACTGCACGCCAAACCCCACCTACCAACATTACTTACTAAACTTACTACAGCTCTGCAGGAAGAATGGTCGGCCATTCCCCCCGGAGATATCACGAAACCTGGTTTAGAGTCTCCCCCACAGGGTTAGAGCTGTCATAAAGGTCAAGGGTGGGCCCAACACGTATTAATATTCGCTACTGAGCAGTATATCAGAGCGACACTTACAGGACAGTGTCGTGTGGGTGTTCAGATACTTTTGATCAGATAGTGTAGGTAGTGTAGTTCATCAAGATGAAAGGAAACGGTAAGTAAGTAGAAACATTCCACAATATACAATTTTCAGACCCTCTGGTAAAACGTAAATTATGGTTGTGTTTGATGCATCAGCAAGATACATTGACAGAAAGGCCTACAATACAGTAGGATGTACTCTATAACTCTATACTCTATTGTTGCTACGTTTAGGATGGCGGGACAAATGCATATTACTACACAAACTAATATAAAAGTAATAGAATAATCAATATATTTTTTCTCTAAATTCCTTTGACAAAGCTCATTTTACATGTTTAAGGTTCGATTAGACATATAACCCTTTTTAGCCTACTTTCCGAAGGAAAGTAAGTCCCCGCTAATAAATGGGCTAGACCAAAGTCAGATATATCGGGATAATTCAGCTTAATGTTCATTTCATTTTCGTAACACTTTTTCCAAAGCTGCCCCCCGTGGCAAAGATGTTATCCATTGTTGACCATCCCATGCAGAAACCTGACTGATAATCCCCCAACAACCGTTCCGCGAATTTTTCCAATCTGTCCAACACGATCATTAAAATGGTCGTATATGTTATGCTGAGGAGGGATATACCTCGATAGTTGCTGCAGTCTGTTTTTGGACCTTTTTATAAATTGGGAATATTAGTGCTTATCTCTAATCGCTAGGCATATCATCCATTCTCCAGATCTTGTCCATCAGTTTATATAACTGTTTGTGCAGTGCGTCTCCACCTTCTATAAGTATTCTGCTACAGTTATATCCTCCCGGGTGTTTTGTTGTTTTTGAACCTATTGATGCACCTCTTCGCGTGTTTGAAAGTAACTTCTTTTATCCCTTCTGCCTCACACCTTTCCACAAGCTTGTTGTTTTCACAGTTAATAAGTTCGGAGAAGTATTCAGCCCATCTTTTTAGTTTTCTATATTTGCTTGACAACATGATTCCATTCTTGTCTAAGTTGAAGTTGACTTTTGTCTGAGGGCCATCTCTCGATTGTTTAATGTTTTTTTTTTAACTTCCTTGCCTGGTTGTACTAATTGTCATGTTCTGCCTTTTCAAGAAATTGTGTAATGTATTTCCTTTTCTCAGTACGAAATCTCCTTTGTGATTCCCTTCTTACATTTCGGAAATGATCCATCTTCCTATCGTTCGTTCCATCAACTAGCCACTCTTCCCTTGTCTTATTTGTGTTCTCATTGGGCATTATACATTTGTCGTTGAACCAACTCTTTCTTTGAGGTCTCTTTTCTTCTCAGTCCTTGCCTCTACTGCTTTTACTATCACATATTTTAGTTGATTCCATATTCGTTCTAAGTTGTCTGCTTCATCTAATATTCATAAATTCTCTTTTATTTCCAATTGTTAATCATGTTTCACTTTACTGTCTTTCAGTTTCTCACTGTCCATCCCTGGAAGTTTTTGTGAGCTTTTCCATACTTAGCTTTGAGCTTAATACTTAGCCAACCTAAGATCAGAAAGTGATCTGTGCTGCAGTCAGCTCCACGTTACACTCTCACATCTTTAACCTATTCTGTAACCTGCTGTTTATTAGTACATTATCTATTTTATTCACTGTCAATCATCGGGTGACACCCATGTTCCTAGATGAATTATCTTGCGCGGAAACATTGTTGTCTTTATTCTCAGACCTATTGTGGTATAAACATGTAAATATCAAGTAGGAATATACATAATTATGTATATTAATACCTGATATTTCCATGTACATATGTATATATACTCATATGTGATGGTATCAGCGCATTTTCCAATAATCTTTTACTGCTGATGGGGATGCATATGTGGGTTTTCTCAGAGTCCTCGTATTTTTTACAAAATTAAAATGTTGGTGGCAGAAGGCATTTTGTGGACACAAGCTGGGCTCTTTACTGTAAGAAGAATCGCTTTAAAATAAAAAATGTCAGTTGTCGTACTGACACTGTGACGTGAACATCGAATTGAAAGTTATCACTCTCCTTGTACTGAAGATTATTCGTTCGTACGAAGGCCTACAATTGATTGTGATGGAAATCGAGTCGAAACCAATGCCTTCGTCGTCGAATCGTCGATGGTGCTGATACTGCGACAAAGTTTATGCTTTCGGCCGTACAGCCCATCGACGTGAAAAGAGAGAATGTTTGAATAACACATATCGTACGGTATTGCGTTGCGGTAACTAATCTAGGCAGTTCGCCCGAGGTGATAATTTGAATAGACATACCAAGGTCTGCAAGTATAGTGTTCCTTCTCCTACAGAGGAACAGCATGTGTCGACATCGCTACCTCTTGTTAATACGTCGCATAATATGTTCGCAGAAGACGAGGGAACTATGGTCAATATAAGCGACGAACAGCGAGGCATAGAGTCAGTTCGTATGAAATATAAACTTGCTAAACTGGCGTGTGAACTGGACGAGCTTCGGAAACATAATGCAGCAACAGTATCTACGAAGACTAATACCGCCAACGACGTCTGAACTCTCAAGGAAAAGAAACTCAGTGCTGAAAAAGAGAAAAGCTATGAAGACGATAAGGAAGACACTTTTCATTATGAATGTCAGGGTGTTTTTTTATGTACTACTCACACGTATCTCCAAGTCGCCTGCCACACGTGAACTGACGGAGATAGAGGGCGACAAGAACAACTACAGATTTCCCGAAGATCCCAATGAAATTGTTGTTAGACTTAGAAATTTGATTGCTTTGCAACAAGATGGAGATTTCTCGAACAGTTAGAAGATATCTACAATCATCGGTGAAGTTAACAAAAGGGGTTACATCGAATGAAACCATTGTGAACTATCCATTGTCTGCAAACATCAGAGAAATGCAAAGATCGGATATATGAAATAAGTGAAAAAGGTAAATTTATGTATACATAGTAAAGAGGTTTTAATTTCTTGAACCATTCCCTACAGCTTTTCTAAAAGACTTAATAATTCAGTAGTGTATAAAATCGATTGCGAGGGTTTTAAGTAACATTTCTGAAAGAAAGTACACTAAAGAGGACTAAAGTCCATTACAAAGCATTACGCCTGTCTAAAACCAGTTAAGTCGGCTGATTTCTCTTTGAGGTTTCGCTTTATGGTTTCAATTTGAGGTTTCTTTTTTGACGTATCGATTCGAATGTTCTTTCTGAGGTTTCANTGAGGTTTCGCTTTATGGTTTCAATTTGAGGTTTCTTTTTTGACGTATCGATTCGAATGTTCTTTCTGAGGTTTCATTTTGAGGTGTCTCTAATGTTTTATTTTTTATTTTTTTTTATTTTTGAGGTTTTATTCTGAGGTTTAAATTTAAGGTTTCTTTTTCAGGTTTCATTTTTTATTTTCCCCTCCCCTCACCCTAACATTCCATGTTAAATCCCGAGAATTTCTTCTTAATTATTTTTTCCCAAAATCTTACCTATTATAATGAATGTGTAATCAGTCTCTGTGCAGAAAAGGAATACATACTAGTATCTTTAGTGCTTATCCTCCCTTGTTCACACAAACACCTATATTGACATAACATAATCATTTAGTCTGTACCACTTTACTATCAAACGCATTATTGTAAATTTTATTATAGGTAATTTAATTATACTTGGCCATAAATACTCTTATTCCCAAGCCTTTCATTTAGTGGCAGTAGAGAAAATAGGTTATACGAAACGGTCTCGAAACTCGAAACTCGGCCATATTCTTTCATCTCAGCTCAACTGCATTTTAAGTTCTCGTCATTTTGAGGTGTATAATTGCATATCCTTGGCACCTCACCTGCGTTATCCTGGCAACAGCTGTCCTATATCTCCTTGAGAAAGACCCTTGTCACATCTCATCTCTCTGGTAAGATCGTGTATAAAATGCAAATGACTTAGAGATTAAGGCACACAACAATATGATTTGCAATGGCTTCGGTTTTTCATTATTGTGTAAGTTGCATTAAATTCTAAATACAATAGATACTTTTTATTAACGCATTACTAATAGTTTTTTGATAACTAATTACTCAGCATGGGCTATATCCACAGTATAGGATGTACACTTGTAATGCTCAGTGATGTGTTGACTGGTAAACGCACGACGTACACAGCCTGTAGGTTTGAAGATCCCAAATTTTCAATCACAGGAAATTGTTGGTGTCGAAAACGAGGACGCAAAAGGCCAATATTAATACCATACAGCGCAAAAGTAACCAGCCTAATTGCACATCTCGCCATCCTGTAAAATTGACAATAGCGACCCAAGTGACGATACCGTTTCCACAAAAATGGCTGCGTCCTATAATGTTAGGGTCAGTTACTCTCCATCTTCTGTCCAACCCAGACAGCCACAGACGAAATTGCCCTACACTGAGATCGAATCAAATCATCCCGTACACACCGCTTGTGCCAAGTCCTCTCAGCCACGGGTTACATAAAACTCATCATAGAGGCGAACATCAAACACGCCAGGAATATCTGTAAGAAGTGTGGATATTAAATAATCTGCATTTATTGAACAGTTACGTGAATATGATATTTCAAAGCTATGCCAATCCTAAATTACTCGATCATACAGTTTTAACACTACACTGATATTTGTATTATTTGGCATCTTATATTGCAGAAGTTTTGTAAATCAGTAATTTATTTACATACCTCCAGTTTCAATCTTTCCAGGCCATTATGAAGTCATTCTTCAGGGGCGACGGAATCATTCCCCCTCCGTTAAGTTAGGTTGAGAGACAGGGGGGCAAGGTCATGTAGAGAATTTAGCGTTCCCGGTGCTGTATAAAGCGTCCCTTCTTACAATTTAGTTATTAAATAAATTATGTCAGTGTTTACACACCCATGTTGCTTCACATTCACACATATTTTGTAAAAAAATAATAATAACATACCAGTAAAGGTAAGTAGAGTTTAATTTGTCGTCGACGAGGTTATTAGATACGGAGCAAGACTCTCGGAGACGCAGGAACGGTCAAGGAAACGGCCTTGGTATTTAGTAAGGAGCCGACCCAGAATTCGTCTGGAGTTATTTCGGGAAACCAGGGAAAATTGAAATTCGGATGTCCGGACCGGGAATCGAACCCTGATCCTTCCCAATGCGAGTACAGTGATTTACTTGTGCCACTTTGCTTGATATGTACAAATAAAAATATTATATAACAGTATTTAGTGACCTCTTAACTTTATTAATTATACGTAGAGTATAAAAATTTACCGTTATACCACGTAAAGTCATTAGCACCCTTCAGTGAGATTGTGGAAGGAGCAATTGTCCCTTTTCCTCTCCTTTTCAGACGCACTTGGAATTTCTCGCAGGTTATGTTCATCGAATAAAAAGTTTTCGGAAAATCATGAGGTATCTTTTATTACGCCAAATTAATGACACTTGAACAAGTATTCCGTAAGCTGAATATTAGCACGGATAAAAGATTCGTCACAGCAGAAATGCACGAGGATTCGGGAGGATAGCCGGATAAGGGTGTATTGTGAACGCTCCCTTAGTCAGACGGCTGCAGTTGGAAAGGAGAGAAATGGTCTCCCTTGACAGATGAGCGGCACATTGGCGGAACGTCAACATCTCGGGCAGTCGTAATGACGCTCCTCCGAAGCTCGATGGGGAAAGACGGATGGAATAGCAGCTGCTCCATCGCCGGCGAGGCGGCTCGGACTCGTCAGCGGACCACGACCGCCATCCACGGCGGAAACAAGCGTCTCTTCGCCTGTCACGTGCAAAGTTCGAGAGACACGAGTCTACAGCGAAGCTACATTACGTTCCCTGTCTTTTTCATTCAACCTGACGCCCAAGGCAGAAGTACAGCTCCACAAACTTATCTGAAGACCTCGTGATTGATCGCTGTTGTCGCCTTCAGTGTGACAGTGTTGAGTTTAAGTCTATTCACGGTTTCTTCACACTTTTTGTTCCAAACATTTTAAAAATCGCCCACGCATGACGTGTCTGGTTGTTTTTGAATATGTCATGCAAGTCTTATACGTCTTAACATAAAATTATGCTGCCTTTGGTTAAATAGAACTTTTATTTATATCTAATCTATAAACTATAAAATTTAAACTATTATTAAAATTAATAAATACAGGGAGAAAATAAGTGTGTCGGTAATGCCTGGTAAGAAACAGTTATCATGCAAACTATTATTAAAGTGAGTGCGCACGAATGCGCTGCGCTCTCCCTTTGGCGTGAGTTTCTAAACTTGGTTAAACTTTGTTTGCGTGAAGTAGAGGAATAGCCAGGAAGTAGAACTTAAGCAGGGCTTTAGAGAAGTTGGAAGTAACAGTGATTGAACTAGGTATACCTGGCCGAGGACATGGTGGGAGGGATGGAAAAGTTGAACAGGATAGTTCGTTTCACAACATGCGCGTGCGTATTCCTACCATCGTCAAAACAAGATTTAAGATGTTTTCCCTTACTTCACGCCATTCCCTCGATTCCGCTATTGCTTATATTATCATATGTAGTTTCGCTGTTCGTGATATCTCTTATTTGTGACAACAGGTAGTTTGCAAAGTCTTAAGTTTGCATGCAATCCGCTTGTTATAGTCTATTCATAGTTACTTCCAACTTTTCTGAAGCCCTGCTAATGTTCTACTTTCAGGATGTTCCTCCGCCTCACTCAAGCAAAGCTTAACTAAGTCTAGAATTTACGCTAAATGGACAACGCACCACATTCGTGCGAACTCATAGTAATAATATTTTCCATAAGAACTTGTTCTTACAGGGCATTACCAACACACCTATCGTCTCACTGTTTTAATTAATATTAATTATAATTTAAAAACTATTATTTATAGGTAAACTATAACATTTTAAATCTAACCAAAAAAAATTAGTATTCCTTATGTTAACACAAGTATAAAACGCTTGTGATATATAACATATTTAGGAAGCAACCAAACACATCATACATAGGATGATATTTCAAAGGTTTGATTTAAAAAGTGTGAAGAAATCGCAAATAGATGCCAGTTTCTTCCGAACTGTCTTGAAGTTGTTACGTCGATAATAAAGAGTGAGGGATTGTGGAGGGATAAAGACCGGGTGTTTCACATTTTCCCCAGGGTTTCACTGAGTTTGTCGAGCAATACAGTGACTTCCAATGGAGCACTGCACCAGACTTTACAAATGGCAGAACTCAACACAAACGAAGTTCACGTTACCAAAATTGTCAGAAAAGTACGGTTTCCATCATATGAAAGAAGACCGCATATCTGTATGTAATTTTGTAAAACTGTAAAATGCTTTCCTATAATTTATTAATTTAAATTTTTAAAAATCAATTAACAATACCACATGTTATCAGATTTAAGCGTATTTTCATTCTGGATACTTAGAAAGCACATTTTGCAAGAAAACCTTCGTTAAGTTGGGCAGTCATAGTAATTATAATGGTTGTATTTAAGAAAACGTTAGTGCAAACGTTGAAAATATTTTTGATAACTGAATTTTTGTTCATTCATTTCAGTTACAAAGGTGATAACTTTCGTGGCTGAAATGGATGCGCATAAAAATCATTTAAAATATTTGTAATCAATATTAATAATTTTTCATTACATTCAACTAGAGTAATTATTATGATTGTATTTCTTAAAAAACTAAAAGTTACAGATATAACTAATGAGCCTATTTTCCTGTACATTGGTGAAAATTATTTTTAATGACATTTCTTAAAAAGCTTATATGGTAAACGCGCCTTAACGTCTCGCTGACAGCAATATCATTAGAGATGGAACCAGAAACAAATGCAACAGTAGTGATACAATTACAAAAACAAACATGCCTTACCCGGAATTTGAATCAAGAAAACTTCGTACCACAAGTTAGCGTGTATTCAACTGCACTGCGGAGGTAAGATTCAGAGCATCAACTTAGGGTGTGATCAGTTTTATGTTATGAATTATAGGGTTCACTAACCTTAAATTATTACAGGGCCGTAATTCTGGAAACAAGTGTCTCGCCCAATTAAACTAGGTAAGTTTGCATGGCCTATCGTAACGCTACTTGTGCTAAGAACTTGGTGGAAATATGTTAATAGGTTCCCAAGATATGGGATACAATATTTATTTTCTTATTTGGTACTATCTTACAACTATTGCCTTAAAAAGAGGGTTCTGTATACAATGGTTCTAACAGATACTGTCTGAATACACAATTTGGTTGGATTTTGCTAAAAAGTGTAATATATATGACACATTTTTCTAAATTATTTGTATAGCCCCGTTCTAAAAATCAGCGTCTAACCTCACTTAAATTACGTAAGTTAACATGGTTTTCGTAACACTGCTGGCGAAAGGAGTTTTGTAGAAATTAGTTGAATGGTTCCGGAAATATAGCAAAATGTTCAATTTTCTCACATGACACTATTTTACAAAAAGGCCTACAAAAGAGGATTTTTGGACGCATAATTGATGCTTCTAATGGCGCTATATTCCAAAATGGCGTACTAACAACAATGTTTATCTCTAAATTCAATGCTTACATGAGGCACTGTCAACATACTAAATTTTGTTAGATTCGGTTGAATGGTTCCCGAGATATGACATAACACCATACATTTTTAATGACCGCCATTTTGAAAGTAAGCACCTGGCTGCTGGCAATTATTAATACAATCCTCAGTGGAGAGGTTTGGGCGGCTCTTAACATCGAGGTCTTAGGAGTCGATGAGGGTAAAGTGACGTGAGTATGGAGCAGCGGCGGAATGAAAGGGTGGTGGAAACGGGAGATTCCCGAGAAAACCCGCCAGCCAGCGGCATCGTCCGGCATGATTCAAAACTATCTTCAGAGTGAGGCCGACCGAAAATGAAATAATGGAAAATCGTTTCTTTTTCTAAAGGTGTATGCTATTAAATATTAAGTTTCCAGTATGTCAATAACAAGCGCGTTTCCGTATGAAAGAACACGAGCTTTAAAAATGCAGCTGGCAACGCGCGGTGGGTTACACGCTAGGACGTAACCCATGTGGTTAAACGCTGCAAAGCAAACAAGCATTTTACACGCGTGTGTGACGGCTTTGGTAGCGGAAAAGTCGGGTGGAACGCAGCATGTCGCACTGAACACGCCTACTTGTAGTAAAAATAGACGTGTGGTTCACCCGTCAGCGTGTTTTGGAGTTAGTCGGTTCCATGCTGTGTGGGCGAGTGTCACAGTCACTCACATTGTTTGACATAGAGAAATTTATCTGTGAACTTGGGAAACAGCTGATCAACACAACTTACTCACATACGGTTGCATGAAATAAATTTCTGTGGATATTTCCGGTGATCACCGAATTTTAAATGAAATATACTAGAAGTATGTTTAGTAGATAACTGGATGCACGCACCCACGACGATGCATTTTTTTTTTTTTTTTAA
>NQII01001463.1:415454-441535 GCA_002778355.1 Clitarchus hookeri
GGGGGGGGGGAAATCCGACCGAAAAACTTTTAGAGGAGATATATTATGCTAAATCAAATGGAAAATGCTCAGGACACTTTCTACCTAAAATGAATTATTTAAGGATATATAAGCTCTTGAAAATCGAGATATAAACTGTTTCTTTACAAAATATCGGAAATTATGTGAAATTGAATAACGATTCTCCGAACATTGTTTTATGTTATAGAGATATTCCGCCTAAGAGCAAACTTTCAGGCACGTAGGTAATACCAACACTTCCTGCTGGGAATAATACCGTCACCAAGAACAAAGATTATTTTGTTGTAAGATTATGCAAACACTGGAATTTTTCCTTCGAATCGTTGTATATTAAGTACAAGAGAGGGGGACCTGCGGAGAAGGGACAGAGACCGTCCGTGTAGGGATACAAGAAAAATAGTTCCCAAAATCTGATATAAGCTAGAAACACACCTGCTTCCTTCCATTCTGTCCTGCGAATTTGCTTCTTGCGATTCCGAGCGCTTCTCCTCTACGGCCATCTTGCCTTCTGCAACCAGTTTATCTCCTTCAATGTACTGGTAAGTAAAAATTATTTCGCTTCTATTGCTAACTTTGCTTAGGAAAACTAACGTACTCTTTTAACAAGCATAAGAAAAATCGCGCGTGTGTTAGGTATAAACGTGCGTCTCCGATAAATTTATATTTAAAAAAAAATCCTACAAGCTTTGTTATTAAATGGATTTTCCATTCAGTATTCCCGTGACTGATCTAGTTAGAAGCGAGTGGTCCGTCAGCTGTTGCCGTAAGTGACGTACGTGATACCGTATCGTGCACACGTCGCAAAGGTGAGCACCAAAGCTGCCAGCGCCCAGCTCAGCAGGCATATTTGAGTTGTGCGAAGATCTCGCTAGTTGCATCCTACATTATTTTGTGCAATACTTTTAATCATGTTGGTAAAATAATTGCATTATAATCTCGAGTTTTTTTGGATGTAGTGGGTATTTATAGTTTTTTTGTGCGATAATGTACATAAAATTAATTGATTATCAGCGAATCAATAACGATGAGACGAGAATTTACATCTCACTCAATTTTTGTTTCACAGGAAAAAAAATGTCCACAATTTCATATGTGAATTTCGTATTATTTTTTAACATTTGTCGATAAGAATATGTGTATATGTTTGTAGGATTTTTCCCGATCATTCAGCGTAGAGCTTCTTCTCGCGTGTTCCGCTGTGATTGCAGTTGAGACACTCCAGCCGCCATTTCCTTGAATCTCTTTCATTTGGTGAGTTATGCAGAATGCCGTAATACTAATAATTTTTTTTAATAAACCCCAAGCAAAATAATTTATTTTAAATTCCAAAATGAATTGTTCGAAATATTAAGATTTCTTCAAAAATAAACCTTAAAGTTTATATTGCAAAAAATCATAGTTCTGTAGGATCGGGGGCCCCGAGATTTCTAGTGTTAATCTTTCTTAGCAGCTTCGGTGAGCCGGCACCGATTACCAGCAGGAATCCTCGGTGTAACAGGCCATCTCGGCCTGCTCACTCAGCTGTGAAAACCCATTTCCCCTGGCTTCAAAACATATAATATATTCTTGATAGAAATTTTTAACACACGTGTACTTTTCTGAGTAAAGTTAACTCACATAGATCGCGGTGCTCACCTTCCATCACACAACATCGCGCTTAACAGGAGGCCGGCTCAAACCACTGCTTCGTCCCCACGAGCCAGGTTCAATTCCTGGCGGGTGCAGCCTGCAGATTTTCACAGAAATACAATTTGCCTCCTAATATATAGTTTTTGTAAACATTACCATTTCTTTCCTCATATACAGTTTTTGTACAGATTACAGTTATTTTATAATATAATTCGTAAAAAACATTATATTTTTAGTTGTAATACGCATTTATTGATAAAAGGTATATGAATGTTGACAGGTGATCTCCTGGCATATCCACAGCGACGATCCTTCCTAGCACGTTCCACTGTGATTCTGCCCAGTCGAGATACTCTTATCGTGGTGTTTCGTCTTCTGCTTCGCCCTTCTGCAGTTCCTATAGGTATTGTTAATGAGCTGCTTGTTGAATGTACACACGTAAGAGTAAAAAAACTTTATGCTCGGCCCTCAAGCATGAGTTCGTCCACAGTTAAGCAATTGTCATTTACAAAAGAAGTTAACTTCGCATGAAATTCCGAGCCGCTCAGTGGCTAGTACCCCGGCAGGATCGTTCCCTATAGTTGTCTTATCCAGCCTATGCTCATCACATCCGCAGAGGTGGTACCTGTAAAGTGTTTTCTAGAATCAGATGCTGGAAACGCAGTGCGAACCCTTCAGTCTACTTATATATACCAAAGGGAAATATAAAAAAAATTAATATCTGAAACAAATTGGGAACACACTGAGAAAAATCTGTTCCCACTACACCAGAAAAAAATTTCATTTACAATAATGGGAACGAGTAGGTTCAAAGTCAGAATAAATAAATTTTAGCAAACGATGGCGAATGTAATGAGTTCACGGTCGGCTGTGAGCCCCCTAAAATTCACATAATAATGAAACAATAGAGAGAGAAAGAGAGAGAGCGAGCTGCGGTGACGTAGTGCAGTAGCCGTTTGCAAGTCTAGCTCGCGTCGCAGCAGACCGAGTTCTCGCTCTCTCGGCAGTCTGCTTCTCCCACTACTATTGATGTTTCCCTTCACACCCGCGCTTCTATCATACGTGTGTTCTTACCGTAACATACATGCAGAACTCTGTTCTTAGCGTGCTTGCCTCCCAGGCAAAACACAGCTGGTGTACTATGATTTTGTGGTTACACCGTTCCCCTCTCATAATTTTATAATGAATTTGAAAATACTACAATTATCACTTTAACGCAAATAAATTATTTTTCACGTAAACCATTTAAAAAATAAATGTATTTCTTTATTTTTGAAAAAAAAAAAATTAAAGCATACTGCATACTTGCAGGTGTCTCTATACTGTCTTCACCTATCGACAGGGCCTTTGGACTAGTCTACGGTTTCTGTGGGGGCATCATACGCTGTCCGCAATAATGGACCCCAACATGAAAGGTCGTGTGTGCATAACGCGCACAGAGATGCACCACAGATCTGCGAGGGGTGTGGTATCACCATCAACAGAGAGGATAATATCCACAAACACCTCCGCAGCTGTACAGGTGAGATCAGGCAGGTAGCCGCACTTAACTGCAGGTTTTGCAATGCCACATTTACACAGTTATGTAACCTATCTATGACGACACGAACCGAGCTGTTATTTTAATCCTGACGGGTGCTCACATACTTGCAGAGAATGTGGCAAGGATTTTACCAGGACAGACACTTTGAAGAAGCACATGGTAAAATGTAGTGTACCGGCACTCCCTCCTACCAAACGACTGCGACTCTATGTAGTTCACCAACAGCCCGTAGCCACGGTTCAGACCCCTGCCCAAACTTCACGACTAAGAATCGTCGCAGGTTCTGGAATAGTTAATGCCAATGGGTTCGTCGAGGCCGAAATAGCTTTGCGATGTAATATATAAACATATATCATGCTCAATGAGAGCAGTCCGTCGAAAGATATTTGTACCTATTTAACATCAGTAGAGAATAACATCGCTAGAGAGCCCACCACATAAATCGAGGAGTACAGGCCCCTAAATTATAACATTTGGTTGGAATGCAATTATGTGAAACCAGAGCCATTCGATGAAGGTACTGATAAGAGGTCCTCCAAAACAAAAAAGTGGTAGTATTTGAGGCTAACGATATCGAGAAGGCGGTACGAAACAGCCTGGAAAACATATGCGAAGAGGAAGAATTGTACAATGAGTGTGGTTTGGGGTGGACATTACAATCAATCAACCAACTGCAGCTGCGAGTCAAAAAGCTGGACCCTCTTAGTGTATCGTCCTACATAGAACTGCCAGAATCCATCAAGTGGAAGGAGGGCATTGTAGTCCTGCAGGTCTGCTGAGAGAAGGGGACTACTAAAAGGCGTGACTTCTAGTTACGGAAATAAAAAGACGAATACCAGCATTTGCAAAGTACGAGCGGTTTATTAAAGGCAAAGGTTACAACTCTCTCACATACTACACTCAAGCTCGCATTGCATGACAAGCCACATTGACTCCCCTAGAGTGACTGCTTTTCCCTTCTGAACTGTGCCAGCCAGGAGGCCTCTCGTGTCACTCTGTCTGATGGGTACTGGGATGACCTTGGCATTCCTTCAACTGCACGCACTCAACCCTGTAGACAGTGTCCGCCTGCTGCAGGGCACTGGGCCAGCACGTGGCGAACTCCATGTGGCAGGTGCTGCCAGCTGGTGTCTGTTGGCATGTCACTACAACACCCCCTGCCAGTGATGAACCTGCATAACGAGAGAAATCACCCTGAAGATGGTCTAGAAAATGGACACGTCGACCAAAGTGCATTTCCAGGGGCACAGGACAGGGGGACAACACCGTAAAGACCTGGAGGTGTGAAGATACTGGTACTTCTGCTGGGTGGGGCCCAGCTGGGGCAGGTTGTCCGCCATGGTGTACACAGGTTTGAGGCTATCAATGATGATGGTGATGCGCCGGCCGTGCATCTGGATGGTCGCCGTCTTCGGCATGCGATGGAGGACTGGAATGGGCCCTCGTACAGCTGGTATGGAGACCCGCGAGACTCCTCGCAGCAGACGAAGAATTCAGTGGCAGGCCACGGGTCCTTGAAAACGAACAGACGTAGCTCACTGTGGCGTGAGCCACTGATTAGTCAGAGATCCTGGAAGTGCAGGTGGAGGTCCGTGGCAGGTCCTGGAGCATCTACATGCCGGGAGTCCAGGTGGGCACCGAGAAACTCCCCAGGCAGGCACAGTTGCTGTCCATAAACCAGGTCGGCTACTGAGATATTGAAGTCATCCCGCCAGGCAGTCCTGATGCCTAGGAGGATTGTGAGCAGGACTTATACCCAACATTCGGTAGCATGGCAGTGAATGGCCACCTTTAGGTGGTGGCGCAATCTATCCATCATTGGAGGCTGGATGATAGGCTGTGGTCCAAAGGTGGGACATCCCAGCCAATTTGATCGGGTCCTTGAACAGAGACTACTTGAACTGACAGCCTTGGTCAGAGGTGATCCATAGCAGTATGCCGAAACTTGTCATCCATGTGGCACAGAATGTTCTCACCACTGTGACTGCCTCGAAATTCTCCACCTGCACTGCCTCCGGCCAGCAGGTGAAATGGTAGATCATGTTGAGGCAGTAGCATAAGCCTAGGGAAGATGGCAAGGGCCAGGTCACGTCGATGTGCACATTGTCGAACCGAGCTGATGGTGGTAGCAACGACCCAACCAGCGAGGAGACATGCTGGGAAATTTTCACCTATTGACAAGGAAGGCAGGTACATGCCCAATGTCGGTAGTCCAACTTGATCGATGGCAATACTAACCATTGCATGGCCAGCTTCATTGATGCATTGATGCCAGGATAGGCGAGCTGGTGAACTGTGTCGAAGGCCATGCGATGGAATGCGGGAGTGATGAATGGCCACATTTTTAGTGTGGAAACATTGCAGTACACATCAAGTTGTGACTCCGGCAACTGGACTTTCGTCAGCTGCAGACCGGTGTCCTGCCACAGGAACGGTTTCAATTCTTCGTCGGCGACTTTTAACTCTGTGAGAGCTTGGTAATACAGTGTGGAAGTGATTGCTTCCATGCATGACAGGGTGTCGGTAACAGTGTTGGCAGACCCGGGGATGTGCCGGATATCTGTGGCGAACTGGCTGATGAAGTCCAGGTGTCTGGCACAGTAGGGGGAGCACTTGCTGGTGTTCTGGACAAAAGCAAAGATAAGTGTCTTATGATCTGTGAAGATGGCGAAGTCGCGGCTCTCGGCCATGTGGCAAAGTGTTGGAGCCCCAGGTAAATGGTGTTGAGTCCCCCGTGATAGGCACCGTACTTCCATTTGGCTGGGTTGAGCTTCTTTGAGAAAAATTCTAATGAATGCCAGGCTCCCTGAACCTACTGCTGTAGTACTGCCCCGACTGCAAAATCAGATGCATCAGTCATGATGGCCAGTGGGGCCTCTTGGACAGGATGGACAGGTAGAGCAGCTGAAGTAAGACTAGTCTTCCAGTCCTCAAAGGCCTTGTCACTCTCTGGCGTCCACACCAGCGGGGCTCTACCCTTGACATCGCCCCTCAGAAGCTCATGCAGGGGAGCCTGGACTTCAGCGGCCTTGGGTATGAAGTGCTGGCACAAATTCAGCATGCTGGTGAATTGGCATAACTGTTTCGCCAACACGGGCTTGGGGAAGTTGAATATTGCGTCTACTTTCTCTGGTAGCAACTGGGATCCATACACCGAATGGCTGTGCCCGAGAAATGTGACACATGACTCACCAAAATGCACTCGGCTGGGTTGATGAGGAGTCCATAGGCTGCCAGGCATGCAAAGGGCTCGTCCAGATGCTGTTCGTGCTCCACATTATCATAGAATGCCACTAATATGTTATCCAGAAACAACATGCAAAAATATAGACACCAAAGGATCTCTTCCATAAATATCTGGAAGGTCAGCATTGCACAGACCAAAGGACATAAATGGAAACTCGTACAGCCCGAAAGGAGTTGTGATAGCAGTTTTGTAGATGTTCTAGGGAGTGACTGGGATTTGGCTGTATGTCAGGACATGGTTGATAGTGGAAAAGATGGTTTTGCCATGCGGGGTATCTGAGAATTCCTGAATATGTGGTATTGGGTACCTGTCTGGTACAGTGTGGGCATTGAGTGCCCTGTAGTCCCACAGGGTTGCCATTAGTCTCCTATCTTAGGCACCACGTGGAGCAGGGGCTGCTCGATGATCGCAAGTAACGTGGCATGCCATGCATGGGCTGCCTAGCAGTGATGTTAATGTGGTGGCTGAGTCCCATGTTCAGTGTGAAGGTGACTGAGTCATAGGTTGCAATCGGCGAGCCATTAGCAGCAAATAGAGTGTAACTAGACTGAGGGCGCCTGCCCGGCAATCGCGAACACAGAAGGATGTAATGTCTGCTCCAGTGTCAACTAAGAATGTCACCTTAGTTCCACGATCTGTGATGAACAAATTGCAACCAGAGGGCTGAGATGGGTAGCTTGCTGCCATCAACATACCCCCGGGTCATTTCCCGTGGAGTGTGGGCAGGGTGTGGTTGCCTTGCATACTGCTTCCCCGAACCGGCAGTGGTACCAGCAGGCCCCAGTCATACCCTCACTGCGAGAGCGAGGACATCTCTCCGGTGAAGAATGGTCACTGCGACTATGGTGCTGTCCACCATGGGCTGTGGCTGCTGCGATCTACTGCTGAAGAGTTGCTCTGGCATATCTGGTCTTTTCTGTGAGCGTGAGTGGCTCCATTGGCTTCGATGTGGCATAAATATCTATCACTTTTTTTGCCGACATCTACAATTGCCTCCACGTGGACATAAATGCAATAGCTGTACACCTCGTGCTTCTGATAGGTTTATGTGAATGCTCTTTTTTATTCCACTCATGTTTTAAGGAACGTGCCAGGCCCTGGGTATCTATGCTGTACAAGCAAAAATGGGATTTGAAAGTAAATGCGCAAATCGGCCAAGTGAGATTACGCCAGCATTTGTAGCTTGGCCCTTCCCTATTTGTATGTGATTCTCAAGGTATCTTTGTACATGCGTATTACTGGTCCACAGTCCCACAGAACGTGCCAGGTAGCAAGTGGCCAAATCACAATATAACAAGAAAGCACAAGTGTTTTAAGTCCATCCTAGCACAGCTTTAGTTCGAGAAATTCGTGGGTCTCTAGTAATAGTAAACCGGCAATGCTGCTGAAGGAATCTCAAGATACATGGTGGGTGGGTTATCAATGCTAGAATTGTAATGACAGAATTAATGCAGAGTGTACTGCATGCATTGTTAGTGTGTGTAAGCAGGCGAAAAATAAAAACAAGCAGTTGGGGGGGGGGGCTCGTAATCCGATTGCAAAAGAAAAAAAAATTACCCGGGTGGTTGCCTAAGGGCGGGCGAGATCCTCCTCCAGCCCGCTGGATGGCAAGAAGTTTACTCGTAGCATCTAAACAAATAAAACAATACAAACTTCCTTCAATACACTCCGATGTTGCGGGTTAAGTGTGGCAACGTTGTAGAGGTACACTTCAAATAGTAGGCTGGCGTGCTTATTTCCTAATACGGCTTACACTTACGAGCAGTCTAAGAAGAGATATCTGCTTAGTAGCATGTAGAACCCCCTTTATTCCTGATGACGGCGGTGATATGCCGATAGCATAGACTCCACAAAGCACAAGAAGTGGTCAGGAGCTATACTTAACCAAGACCGCTGCAAAGTCTCCCACAATACACGGAGATCGATCGGAGCAGTATCCACGGCACGCACTTCCCTCTCGACAGCATCCTAGATGTGTTCGATAGAATTGAGGTCGGATGACCTCAAGTCCGAGAATAATTTATTTAAGGTGGCCGCCTGGTTGAAGGAATTTTGCATGTCTGAAGCCTAAAAGCGTGAGAGCGCTAGGGGCAACCGAAACATGCGCATGAACTCTCNACCCCCTTTATTCCTGATGACGGCGGTGATATGCCGATAGCATAGACTCCACAAAGCACAAGAAGTGGTCAGGAGTTATACTTAACCAAGACCGCTGCACAGTCTCCCACAATACACGGAGATCGATCGGAGCAGTATCCACGGCACGCACTTCCCTCTCGACAGCATCCTAGATGTGTTCGATAGAATTGAGGTCGGATGACCTCAAGTCCGAGAATAATTTATTTAAGGTGGCCGCCTGTTTGAAGGAATTTTGCATGTCTGAAGCCTAAAAGCGTGAGAGCGCTAGGGGCAACCGAAACATGCGCATGAACTCTCNTTGAAGGAATTTTGCATGTCTGAAGCCTAAAAGCGTGAGAGCGCTAGGGGCAACCGAAACATGCGCATGAACTCTCTCATTGCCTTTGCGCGCAAAGCACTGAACTGGCGTGCAATCTTGCCGTCGATAACGCGCCTCTATGATACTTTCAGCGGAGACCCTACCATCTTATAAAGTAATAAGAAAAATAAAGGTTTTGTACTGGAATGTTTATACCTAAAAATGACCGTGAAAACACCCGTTTGAGCCATTTCCACTTCCAACAAAAACATGCGTGAGAGAGATATGGAAGAACTTAAAAACGTATACAGACGCGTAACGTTTCTTAAATGCTATTCCTAAGCAGACCTCACTTAGACACGTTAGACGGTTTTTTAATAAAAAGTTTTCTGCTGGAGCTCTGCACACCGTTTGATGGCCTACCCAGGCGCCCACCTTAACCACTCGGCCACAATTCAGGAGCGGTGGGCCAGTGTCTTGCTGTAGATACAGGTCTTATGCAGAGTGCTGTAGGTGCAGAAATGGGTGCACATGATTTGCCAACAGGTTCCTGTATCTTTCTCTGGCTTCTGTACCCCATAGCGAAGAGATAGTTTTGGATGGTATAGTTGCACAGGTCGTTGTGTTCCAGTATTGAACTGGCAAGTTATCTGCTGCACAGTGGTCTGTCTATCCGCTGTTATCAACCGAACTAGACAATGGCGACCCCTGCCATCGATACGTTGCCCCTTGGAAAACCCACTGCCTACACAACTTCGGATATGGCCACTGTCAAATATTCTATGATCTTGTTTATTCCCAATTTTGTGCATGATTATTACGAAAGTCTGGCCACATGCAAGCCATGCGTGACTGGGCAATATCCCATTCAACGGGGCGATTACAGCACCATTTCGCCAACACGGCAGGTGTCTCTAATTTAACTGATCATGAGTGTACAACAAGGCATGTGAAATATTGATCTCCAGAGACGATGATCGAACAGAAATGCAATAACTCACTCTGCGACGTTCATTAAAAGGCAGGAAACACCAGTCCAATTCCTCTTCCTTATTTACATCCGTCAGAATCTAGACAGATATGTTAATTGCGTGCAAAAGTGTTGGAACAGGCCTGGGAGTGGTACAAAAGATGTGATCTTCTCATAATGGCATAACCACCCTCTGGTTCCTCGGGAACTGGGGGGCAAACAGCTGTGTTAGCCAGCCCCACTTTTTCACCTTTTCAAGCCATGGCACCTCAACAATTTTCTAGCCCAATTAAATAACTTATAAATTACTGTAATTTTGTAGAACTGATATNCAAGCCATGGCACCTCAACAATTTTCTAGCCCAATTAAATAACTTATAAATTACTGTAATTTTGTAGAACTGATATTTGTAACAGTCGTGTGACATGACAAGGCAATCAGCCAAATACAAGAGAACATTCACAGCGTGATAGACAATATTGTGGTGTACATCGCAACCAAACCTCTTCTATCCGGGCCCTGCGGTCGGCGCGGCGTTCACTCTTTTGCATGATGTATGAGCAATTAACATAAAATGCAAATTATGGATATATAGAGGGGAAATAACGCAGAATCCCTAGTGGCCTTAGATTAGGGGATAGATATTTGGAAATAACCCATTTATTAAAAAAATTTCAAAACATGCAGATTTGTGTATACTAAGCTCACCTTTAAAAAACATGTACTAATGGTTACACTTCTTAAAACGTGGCTAACACTAACAACTACATCATAACTTCTGTTACATGAATTATTGAAAACTAATGAATTAAACAAAATACAAATCAAGATTTGGATTTCTGTTTTGAAGTAATTCTAAAAAGGATAAATGTTTGCGTATTTTAGCTTATTTTATTAAGAGAGGCATTTTGAATGTTTTAAGTGTAAGGACCCATCATTACTGTGGCATTTTACCCTAGCTATAGGGCATAAAATAAATTTCTAAATCACCGCCACTGTTATCCATAAACTGGTTATAGTGGCTAAGATATATTTCGTTTATTTAAAATTGCAAAAAATATTCTTTGGGTACAGTAATGTAAAATTTACATGCAATTCGCTGAAAGTAACTTGTTTACAATATTCGAACCTACTTATTCGTTGAACTAAATGCCGGTAGTCACTTTCAGTNATTCGCTGAAAGTAACTTGTTTACAATATTCGAACCTACTTATTCGTTGAACTAAATGCCGGTAGTCACTTTCAGTTCTTGAAAAAATAAGTAATTATTTGCAATTAAATGTGTTTTCTTTAGAGCTGTTAATGTGAAATTTTCAATTCGAAAAATTAATAGGTTACCTAAATATCTTAAAAAGGAGAACATTTATATTAATATATATGCCAAAATATTCGTACGGAGTTGCAGAGTTTTAAATTATTTTAAGCTTGCAGAAAAAAAAAAAAAGGAAAATAATTGACTTACCATTGTTTCTTTCCAAAATGTTAAACATTTAAACATATCCATACATTTTTACTAAAAAAATTAAGAACTTAGACTTTCTTGTAAGGTCCCATGAAAAATAGCTGAGGCCCTAACGGAAACAAAAAAAAATGCATTTTGAACTAAAGCTACGAAATATGTGCGTGATATTTACAAATATTTATTCGTAATTATTTAATNTTCGCTGAAAGTAACTTGTTTACAATATTCGAACCTACTTATTCGTTGAACTAAATGCCGGTAGTCACTTTCAGTCCTTGAAAAAATAAGTAATTTTTTGCAATTAAATGTGTTTTCTTTAGAGCTGTTAATGTGAAATTTTCAATTCTAAAAATTAATAGGTTACCTAAATATCTTAAAAAGGAGAACATTTATATTAATATATATGCCAAAATATTCGTACGGAGTTGCAGAGTTTTAAATTATGTTAAGCTTGCAAAAAAAAAAAAAAGGAAAATAATTGACTTACCATTGTTTCTTTCCAAAATGTTAAACATTTAAACATATCCATACATTTTTACTAAAAAAAATTAAGAACTTAGACTTTCTTGTAAGGTCCCATGAAAAATAGCTGAGGCCCTAACGGAAACAAAAAAAATGCATTTTGAACTAAAGCTACGAAATATGTGCGTGATATTTACAAATATTTATTCGTAATTATTTAATAAGATGCGATTACTACATGGAAGAGCATTAGATTAAATATATATTACACAGAAAGCAAAAAATACATACCTCATTCCAATATCACTGTTGAGATGTTCTCGGGCCTCGCGAATACATAGGTAGCACGCGATCGACACACAAATTTCTGTACGACATTCACATTACTACTTATTTTATCAATTGATTACTGTTACGATCTCAAGTAATATGTACTATCTGGAAGTAAATGTGACACTAATGCCTGCCCGACTAACGGCACTACTGGCTGATGAGTGTTGCTTTATGGTTATATGACCTGAGACGGGGCTGCACACAGCACTACAGAGTCCGCCCCCTAATGTTTGTCTTTGAGTTTGTCCAGGGTGCCTCAGTAAAGAACACTGGTGAGCGAACAATTTGATCTGAACGGTCGATAAACATCTGTAGTAGACTAATTTGTAAGTACTTTAATAAGACATGAATATCAAAGGGTTTTTTTTTTGTTTGATTTCCACCTCGCGGAGCCCCTTACTAAATGGGGCCCGGTGAAGAGAATACCCTCCTGCCTCCCCTGCCCATCACCCCCCTCCCCCCCAAAAACCAAGCAGTTCTCACAGGCGGGCCTGCACAACGGGACGGTTTATCTCAAAGCCGTCACAAAAAAAAATGTATTTTTAATGTCAGTATACATTCTCTTTCAAAGTTTTGTCAAAAATATTTGACAAAATGTGATTTCAAATTCGAGTTTCAGTGGTGCGTAGCGGCCATCATTTTCAATTTATCGAAAAATGTCCAAGTATATTTCCAATTTATTTCTCGTAAGGAATCGCCTCCCGAAATTAACACACTGTGTCCTGATTCACCTTGTATATACNATATTTCCAATTTATTTCTCGTAAGGAATCGCCTCCCGAAATTAACACACTGTGTCCTGATTCACCTTGTATATATATGTGTATATATATACATATACACTATATATATACACACATACACACACGTCATATGGTGGGTCACACTTTACTTGGTCAAGCTAGTCGACGATTATTCCCCCTTCTCCTAACCAGCATGTAACTGTTGCTGGTTAGCCATTTTATCCTCGTTTATTTTATTTCCGTTCATTCTATTTTCTTCGGATGTCAGTCCTTTCTCACCTTCTGGATTTGCATTTTCACTGTGATTATTGACGTTAATCAGGAATTACCTCATTAAAATTAATACATAATGAATGTTTTAAGATATTGGTGCTCTACCAGGGTGCACTATACTCACTTCTGGATATCATTCGAAATTAATAACTGGCGCATAGCCATTCCTTTAATTTATATCCTTTCCTCTTTCCTCTGGATTCAGGTTATGAATAATAAAGTTGCGCAGAGTTAACGCTTATTTCCACTTCTGTTAACGGCCTCAATTTAATTCCTAAGAGCTTACATAAAGGAGCAAATTAAATATGAATAAAGAAAAGGCGAAAATTTTAAGCCAACACTGAAAACGTATCCTTTATTTTTTTCGTAGCGCTTTTTTTTTAAATAAATGAATGTCAGAAAATGCTTTTATATATATATTTTAATTAGGAGTTCCTGGGGGTGTTACTTATGTTATGCCCGTTTACACAAAAATAATTATTTCCTATCAAAAAAACAATTTTTCGTCAGGAAGGTAGCTTTAGTGCTGTATGTTATTCATGCATGTTATTATTAGTAATGTTTTAAAACCATAATTTTTTTTCTTGCGAGAAGACATTAGAAGAATTAGTAAGTCAGTGTCGGGTTCCAAGTACACGAACTTTCCTTGAAAGCATTCGCACTGGAGATTCAGGTATAAAATTTGGAGGAAACCATGGCTGTGTGCGTCGTTTATGATGGAAGTTGAGTTTGTGAGCCAGTTCTGATCAGCCCATCGACATAAAACTGAGAAGACCATTTACATACATACTTCTTAAAAACTGCTGCTATGAAAAATAGGCTCTTGTGAAAAAAATTCCTTCAGGTAGATTCACACGTTCGCACACAACACCGAGAAGACTGAGCAGACTGAAGGAATTTCAGTGGCAGGGATTCACACGCTATATCTATTCTATTAGCAATATCGTCACACTTTCTGCATCAAACCTTTGAAAAATTACGCAATATATGATGTGTTTAGTCGNATTAGCAATATCGTCACACTTTCTGCATCAAACCTTTGAAAAATTACGCAATATATGATGTGTTTAGTCGTTTCCAAAATATGTTACGTATTCTGTCAACATAAAAGCATCTTATTTATGGTTAAACTGAACGCTTCCACGTACGCTACCTTNAAATATGTTACGTATTCTGTCAACATAAAAGCATCTTATTTATGGTTAAACTGAACGCTTCCACGTACGCTACCTTTATAAGTAATATAATATTTAATTAATAATTAATATGAATAAACTTAGAGAGAAAATAGGTGTGTTGTTTATAACGCCTATAATTCTCATGCAAAATAATATTAAACTGAGTGCGCACAAAAACGGTGCGTTGTCCATTTGGTGTAATTTTCTAGACTTGACTTAGTTAAACTGCGTTTACTTGAGGCGAACGAATAGCCTCAAAGTATAACTTCAGCGGGGCTTCAGGAAAGTTGGAAGTAAAGTAACCATGTATGGTCTGTGCCAGATTTTCTGCGTTATCCGCATACCCATAATTCCAAGCTTCATTTAGTTTTGCCCTATCAACTATTGAGAACTGGGTTTCTTATAGAAGTTAATTGCTTCTAGAATATGTTGAGATTTCTTGCGAACATTTTTTAATTTTCCTTTATATAGCAATGCTTGACACGAAGATCGTCTTTGTTTCGTATTATTAACTATGAAAACATGAGCGTATTAAACGTGTAAGCCTAAGAAAATAGTTTTAACGTATAGTTGTAACATAATTCCTAAAGCTCTGTAACAACTATATATNAAACGTGTAAGCCTAAGAAAATAGTTTTAACGTATAGTTGTAACATAATTCCTAAAGCTCTGTAACAACTATATACAAAAAATCAAGGTGCTATATTTTTTTGTTGGTTCTTATCACTTTGTGATTTGTAAATACGTAATTTTGTGTTAGTANAAAAAATCAAGGTGCTATATTTTTTTGTTGGTTCTTATCACTTTGTGATTTGTAAATACGTAATTTTGTGTTAGTACGATAATTTTTTTACGACACGAATAATTGTCATCGCGTATGTGTAATGTAGGAAGTATCCTTCAAGTTTAGACGTGTACGAAATGGTTTTTTTCTTCATGTCGTGAATGAAATATGGCTTCTTTTATTTAAAGATTTCAGTTGTAAATAAACATTACAATTTTATTTTTTTGTTTAAAATTTAAATTATAGTTTAAAATGCTTCAATTACTTAATAAATAACTACTTCACCAAAATGTACACATTCTATCCAAACGTATTTTTATAAACGTAATTTATCATAATCGCAATAAGTCTTCGATGGTAGCCATTTTGCTCGCCTTGGACCCCGCACATTGAATTGTGGGCAATACCGGCGTTTTCTGCATGGTCTACGCGACGAAACGTTCAGACCAGCCCAACTTTTTCAGTACAGACAACACGGATAAGTTTGAAGTGGTGAGACGCTCCCTGATTGGCTGTTGGTAAAACGTGCTATCTCTGATGGGCGTTGTCTGAGAACGTGTGAATCCTCGTTTACTTGTCGAGAGCTTTGCGACCGCCACTCGACGCAGGCAGGCGGCCCCAGTGTCGACTGCCGCCAGCCAGCGTGGGAAGCCCGATGTCGGGGAAGTTCCTGAGCGTCGAGCTTCGGAAGCCCTTCGTGGTCGGCGCTGCAATCCTGTTATCAGCATCGGTCGCCGAGTTCCTGCTCGCCGTCTGCGCGTCAACTGAGCGACACTACGTCCGTGTCACGAACACGGCAACTAGCTGGGGACATAGACTAAAGATGAGGTAGACTGTCTCCCGTATTCTGGTCATGTCGCCAACATTGACTCGCTTGCCAGTATAGCGTCAAAGTTACATGGTTAACACTGAACATGTTTCTTTACAATAGAATTTTCAAAAGAAGTAATCTTTCAAATGAATAAAATACTTTGACTTACTAAAACATATTCTAGTTGCATTATAACTAGCTTAGAGGAACAAATGTCTCAGAATACCTACTTAATATTAACCATGTTCTAAATTTATACCCCATTTACGTAGTTTTTTTATAGCGCTACTGACAAAAAAAAACTGTCTAACGTTGGAACACGATGAGTGGTAGAGCGCAGTTTCCATGCGCGCTCATCTCCGTCGATATGTTGCAGATCGGCACCGGGTTGAAGTTGACGTCCAAGCTGATCCCATATCATATCCTACTGAGGACAGATCGGAGACCTCGCTTGTCACGAGAGTACCTTAGCATGGCAAGGGCATTCCACATACACATGTGCCGTGTATGGGCGGGCATTTTCTTGCACCACACTGCTATCTCGTGAGGACGCAGGATGTCACTGGCCTACCCCTCTGCAGTTAGGATCCCCCGAACCACTACCAGAGGTAACCTGAAGTCATGCCCCAACTGCTCAACTGTTCTGCACATCATTATGTCAGTAAAAACGCTAATATGTCTCTCCACAACGGGGGCAAGCTATGCCTTCTCCTCTTGGTGTCGTCATACAAAGGTCATCCGTGGTGAAGCAGAGCCGAGATTCGTCGCTGAACATGTGCGATGCCTGTGGTCATCACTCCGTGTCTCCCAGACGCGACACTACTACACACATCGCCGTTTCTGCTCTGGCATTAACAGCAACCTACTTATGAGACGGTTAACCCGTAATCCTGCTGTACTAGTTGTCTATAAATAATGGGGGATGACACCGGGTGTTGTAGAGTATCCTGTGACTGTTTTTGGATGACATACGCCGACGTCATAGGGTTGCATAATGCTCTGCCCACAATATGGCGAACCCTCTTGGTGAAGTCTGTCTTGGTTGCCTGGAAACTACAAGACGTGTGTGGATACCCTTACGTATCAATCGGATCCAAATAGCTGGACACTGTAATATCGGGATGCCTTACATGCCTGGCAGTTGTACGATGCTTTCCACCTGACCTCGTCATACCAACAATGTGGTCCTTATCAATCTTCATCAAGAGTTTGTAATGATGTCTGCCTTCGAGGCATAGTCTGTGCAAAGTAACTTTCCTTCGCGTGCTGAATAACTGTCTGACACTCCGCACACCTGCACACGCTTTATGACATTGTCGCTATAATTGAGGTTGAACCACTGATGCACTCTAATCGTCAAATTGTCACTCTTTAGTTACAGATCATTGCAACTCTTGTAATTCACACACCCAGCGATGGCATGCACGCGTATCAAATTATGTCAAATTTATACCATTCCTTTCTGGGCGCTTTACACTTTATTGTCAGTGTATCAAATGTTGTGGTTGAAATAGTATTCCAACGTAATATATTTAGACAGGCGATTTGAAAAAAAAATGTTTCAAATACTAAAATTATAAATATTTAGTGTTGTTTGACACGGCAGTACTTGTTAGCCAAATTTTGCGGAAATTGGTTGAATGGTACTCTAGATAAAATATATAAGCTTAATTTGTTGGTTTTTTTTCTTTCAAAAACGCTATATTACAAAATAGCGGACAAATGAGAACACGATTTTCTGAATTTTATGCTGACATTGTTAATGTCAACTTACCAAATTTGGTTCTTATCGGTTTAATGGTCCCTGAGATATAATACAGCGCACCAAGTGCAATTTAGAAGTGCTGACATTTTGAAAATAAGCATCCAACATGGTCAAAAATTATAAAAGACAGGTGTATTTACTACGTGCTTAAAGGTGTACCAAGTTTGATGAAAATTGGCATGCGGTTTCGAAAGATCTTAAGGACACGCATAAACGCGCACATATACCCGAAAGGTAATTCAATAAATAGGCAAACAGTCAGTTCAAAATGACGTACATATTTGTGTGAAACGTTTGTCTCTTACAGAAATCAATCCCTCTTACAAAACGAATAATGACCTCTTTTAGTCTCTTTACCACGATTCCGTCTCTTCCTTCAGGGGGTCGCGGTGGCTGAGCGGTTAGCCTGCTCACCTACCATCAAGGCGAACCGGGTTGAATCCCCGGCTGGGTCACTCCCGGATTTCCGCATGTAGGAATCGTGCCAGACGATGCCGCTGGTCGGCGGGTTTTCTAGGGGATTTCCTGTTTTCCCCGCCCTTTCATTCCGGCGCTGCTCCATTCTCGCCTCAATCATCCTCATCGGATCTCAAGACCTCGCTGTTAAGAGCCGCCTAAATCTCTGCACTCTTTACTCCCTCGTGCCTTCAGTTTGCTTCTTCAGCCAACCACAGCAAGGAGGCCGAACTTCTGATAGTTGAAGCCCAACTCCTGGGAATTGCCTATAATTAACAAGAACTACGTCGGTATTAAAGTATTTTGTAGCATAACAAAAACCAAAAACTATCTTTAGTTATTTCGCCGAAATTGACCGACGTCACTTTGGCGACTTCCTTCCACGAGCTTCTGGGCTCGTGTCCCGGCAAAAGAAGTGTTTTTAGACTTACGTCTATGTTAGTTTAGTATGCGAGCTGCACTTAAACCCATCTCGCAGTTGCATTGCCGGAATAAAGCAGGAGCGTCAAAAAGCTTTGGTTAGGAAAATAATCTCGATCATCTGAATGACGTTTTATTATGAAATTGGCCACGTTAATTCAACTAGTCAAGGATCGCATATCGCAGAGGACTAGTGCGATACATTCGAAGGGAATGCAGGCATGTGTCCTCGCGTGTTGCTGAGGAAGTGTCGATCGAGGCTCTGGCTGCTGCGTTCAGCAGTGTTGGAGTGCTGGAAGGGAGTCAGTCGCTGAAGAGTCATCGGCGCTAAGGGCAGGGGTAGAACAGGAAGGGCGTGTCTCCAATCTCCGGCGACGAGGGACACTCGCCATTAACCTCCCGAGTGTTGGGGCGGCGAAGGGCGTGGCCCCTCAACTGTCTGCCACAAACAACTCTACCCTCCCCTCTACCAACCAACACAATGTACGTCCTGGCACTACGAAGTGAACTGCCTGGGAACGGTTTTGCTTCTGCAGGCCTGTGCTGTACACGGCTATAGGGCAGAGCTTATCATATACATATATCTCTGACAGAGTTTTAATTCAACAAATATACATTTAATTTATGAAATGTATACATGTTATCACGGAGGCCTATTTAAAAGCCCGAATGTAAACAAACGCGTCACGCATCACACTGCTGCTATCAAATCGTGAGTCAATATAGGGAACATGCGCAGAAGACAAAAATCAGTCTGTCATCATCTACAGTTTGGTCGCGCGCCACGGATGAATCGAGCAAAGGAAACAGGTAAACAGGGCCGTAGATAAAGGAGGAGGGGGGTGGATGTAAGGGGACATATGCCTCTTTCTCACCTTCTCTCGGGGGTGCATAAGACTTCACAAGGAGGCACCATAAAAAAAAGTTGTACATCAAAATTCATACCATGTTTATAATTCCTAAAAATGTAGACCAATAACAATATTAAATAATAGTATTTTTTGTATACGTATTTTGTCTTAAAATATGTGACTAGGAAGCTAGCTATGCGCGTGTGTGTAAATACAGCAATAATAATTTATTTCAAAGCAAAATTTTAGGAAAGGGCGCATTTTGCAGTACCAGAGGCACCAAATGCTCTACAAGACCTTGCTCCCTCCCCCCTCCCCCACCACTTAATCGATAATGTCCCGACGCCTCTGCAGGTTAAGGTGACAGAATCCTGCATGTTACAAAATGGTACATTTAATCTGAAAAAGGGATTGTTGAATATCTTCAAATTTGTTTTTGTTTTAATTTGATGAGGGCGACCTTCATGGGTCTGAGTCCTGGGTAAGACAAATATTGCTCGTGCATGAGAGCGAGTGGATTGAAGCTGGCACCAAGCGCAAACGACTGCCCTACTCGAGTAACAATACTGCCTTTCCCGGTCAGCCTGAAGTATAATTATGAGGTCTGATGGCGGAAGGGAGTGGAGAAACGACGAGACGAAAACGATGGAATAAATGGAGTCATGGCGAGAAAATCAGCGAATCGCGGTAGTGTCTGGCCACACTTCCAACCATTCACTAAAACTGAGCTAGACTGATTTTTGTCTTCTGCACATCACCCCAACATTATCTCACGAACTTACATAAGAACTGTCCGAATTGTGTGCTCAAACAGTAAATGTTTTTATTAGAGTTGGTTTTCAACAAATCTGCGCTTTTATGATATCTGTACATATGTGTTTGTGTATGTATACAGGATGAGTCAGAACGGGAGTGGTAATTTAGGGAGACGATTTCTCATTAGAAAGTAAGTCGATAATGTAATTGTGTTTTTTCTAATAAAGTCAAAGTTGTGGCAGTTATGGGCCCCTGAAAATCAATTTGAAAATTACATTTCTTTACAGATATCAGAATCTGCGCGAGATTACGCAACAAAAATTTGAGAAATGCTGAAGAAAAGTGATATTTTGACTTTATCGAAATGTGGGGGTTGGTATCCTCTTTTAGCCTCTAATTTCAAAACACTGTATTGTAATTAATGTTTCGTAAGAACTTAAATTGGCATGTGAAAAATCAACAAATATGGTTGTCTGTCTTGTCGGAACCCGCTCAGGTTAATCGTTTTGGAGATATACGTAAGTGTGTGGGTGTTAAAAGTTGTGCATCCTGACACGCTGTGTAATCTAACAACCATCTTTTTTTTTTTTTTTTTTTTTTTTTTTCATTTGTACATGCATGCAAACCCGGAACCGCCATTTTGCCGATTTGGAAAGTTTGTCGACAGTTTACCAACAGGTGGAGAGCTGCCTTTAAATATGTGGATTACAATCATTGCACAATCACATTGTGAATTGCTACTGAATAAATTTAAATTTAAATTATATTTTCGACATTAAACCACAAGTTCATAACACGGTCATTGATATCTAGCTGCAGTTGCTGCCATCATGTGGTCGACTGAGATAATACAGAAATTTTAGGATACTGTTAGAGAAATATACATATAAAAACTCCGATAAGTGTACCCTATTACCTTATTATAACAGGTGTTTGAACATCATACTGTAAATGTTTAGGAATCTTCTTTAAAAAAATATTATTTGTAATTTTGGTTTGCAGTACATTAGTACGTGAATATTTAAAAGGTGTACTATCATTCCCTGGAAGCTAGACTATCGGTCGTGTATATGCTGAGAGGACAGTATGTTGCATGGGGATATCTGACCGATACTAACTCCTTAACGTGAGCTTTCTGGCGAACAGTCAGTTATGATGAGCGCCGAGACTGAGGCCGAGACAACGCCCTATTAGAACTGCTGGCTTGTTACAAAGCTTAGCGGATGGTAAGTCATCTAGAGCCGTGCTGACAAGTGTACATTGCGGCACACAGTACTCATGAGGGAGTGGAGTAACCTGGACCTTAGTGACATTGTTTTGACGTATGGCTAAATGTTGTGTAATGCAGCGGCTAAATGTTGGAGATACGTAGAAAAATTCGCAACGCGATGGTTACCAAATACACAAACATTCATTGCAGTGAATCGTCGCATTAGTACATGACATATTGTAGTCTACGGTGAGTCACGTACTACGTCGGGAGGGACTGCATGCATTTCACCTCCAGCCAGGGAGCCGCGGTGGCTGAGCGTTTAGCCTGCTCGCCTCCCACCAAGCCAAACTGGGTTCAATTCCCGGCCGGGTCACTCCGGATTTTCGCAAGTGGGAATCTTGCCGGACGATGAGGCTGATCGGTGGGTTTTCTCGGGAATCTCCAGTTTCCCCCGCCCTTTCATTCCGGTGCTGTTCCATACTCACCTCGCTTCACCCTCATCAGCTTTCAAGACCTCGATGTAAAGAGCCGCCCAAATCTCTTCACTCACTTCCAGCCAGTGCAGTCACTTCGTCCGCCAGGGGGCCGCGGTGGTGTAGTGGTTAGACTACTCGCCTTTCACCTAGGTGAACCGGATTCGATTCCCAGCGGGGTCACTCCCAGATTTTCGTATGTGGGAATCGAGCCAGACGATGCTGCTGGTCGGCGGGTTTTCTCGGCGATCTCCCGTTTCCCCCACCCCTGCATTCCGGCGTTGCCCCATACTCACCTCACTTCACCCTCATCTGCTCACAAAACCTCGATGTTAAGAGCCGACCAAATCTGTCCACTCCACTCCACTCGTTCGCCAGATCGCCCGGCTCGAGTGCAGTTCTGTGAGTGGTTGCTAATAAGGAAGCAGGAAACGTTGATTTTTCTAAAACCGCCCTCTTCACTTATGAAGCGTCATTCTCGAAAAACGGCATATTTAACTAGTACAATGAGTTTGTGGGCACTCATCAATCCCCACGTCGTTCGGGAATCACAGTTCCAACTTCAATTCTCACTGAAAATTTGAGAAGGCATTGTAGGTGACGTTAATTGGCCCCTACATCCTTCCTAGGCAGGTCAATGTAGCATCCTACCGAGCCCTCTTGGAGAGTGAACTACCAGGGTTACTGTAAGATGCACCACTGCACTTGCGTCGTGGAACGTGGCACGTGCATTTCAGTATTACTATCAGGGAGTACTTTGACATGATATGCACACGGCGCTAGATCGGAAGAGGAGACATGGCCACAAAGTCACCGGACCTAAAGCCGCTAGATTATTACTTGTGGTGTCATTTAAAGGCACAAGTGTGTATTAATGGCGTGGTAAATGTAAATGACCAAAAGCTATCGCTAAGTCTACAGTATGCATGCCAGGCAGTGTAATCAAATCCTGGTGTACTGGAGCGTGTTCACCAATACCTTCAACGTCACCTTCACACATTTGTGTAAATGGAGATCCCAAACTTTGAGAACGTTCTGTAACCATGACACTGTTCCATACATTTGTATGCACTGGTCAATAAAATTGTATAATTTATGTCACATTTCGTAAGCTAACACATATTAATTTAAAACATATTATAACAATATATGATAAATAAGCAATATTAATAATGCTCTGGAAAATTTTATTACAATTTACTCAAAAGTCAGTGGACTAAACCAGGTTCGTAAAGGGATTGAGGTCTTAATTATATAAAAGAGTTAATTATGGTTTCCTAATTTTATTTGCAATAACTAAAAACAAAATTCTCTCCACACAAATTTTCACAATAAATTGATATCACTCGTTGTTTACAATTAATGCATTCAATCAATACAATTTACAATAACCTCAAAGAAATTAATGCAATTAAAAATTAAAAGTCAGCCCAATATACAGAGTATCTAAACCTATTCAATTAATTTTTTTATTACATGTCCATATTTGGCATTTCCAATATTTCCAATAAAATCCGTTTACATGTTTATTAAGCTCCACCTCAGTTTAGTTCATGCCCCACCAATCCGTAATGTTCTAGAGTTCTCTGAGCACCCTCACGCACCTTCACTCGTTGGGTTTCACGCCTTCTCGTCCGTTCACTTCACGAACACCTCGTCCGCCGTCGTCTCGTAATCTCCTGTCGTCGTCCGTCCCTCACTTCACTTGTTTCGAAGCGCCGCATTAAACAAGATGGTATCCGAAAAAGAAAGCAAACAGTCTAGCTGTGGCTTGTATTTATAGAATCGTAGGCCATCGCCCAGAAATTACTCTAAATGTCGCATTGCGCCGAGGGACCTAGTTCCCAGAATATTCTTGACCATCATCTAAGCTCATCGGCTTCGCCAGCAGAGAAGGAGAGGTTATTATGTTATCCAGGTCACAACTGTCAATCATCCCCACCCCCCTGAGTGAACGACGAGAAAGCGAGCTGGATTGCCTGGAGAAGCGGAGGGTCGAGGTGTCCTGGCTGTCCAAACGACCAACATTCCGGCAATTTGGGTGGGGGATGGAAAATATCCGTAGCACAGACTCTGGAGGCGATGTCCCTCATGGTCGTCTGCAAATCCTTCAACATCTTCTTGATGCTGTCCTCCTCTTAATTCAGCATCACTGCCCACATTGGACATTGGGGCACTGATGCCTGCCGTGCTGACTCCGCCTCCAGTACTCGGGGCCAAGACATCTTGCATGGTGTGAGGCGCAGCCAAGCATACAGCTTGCCACAGCTCGGTGTCAGCAATAGTGTCCACAAAGAAGCCGACTGCGATGACATCACGGACCTCTTCAGAGCATCCCTCCAGAGATAGGTGTGACAGCCTCACGATGTAATGCCACAACTCCTGCAGTAGTTCCACTGGTCACTGGATGCGGCTTTGCAGTTGAGCATGGTGGGCGTGTCACAGGTATCGGTCGCTGAATCGCAGCTCCAAAGCCTAAAACAATGTGAAGTACTCCAGTCGATGTCATTCTGGCAGGGACTGCAGTATTTTCAGTGCAGGTTCCCTCAGAACAGCAGCCAGATAGTACACCTGCTGTTCTTCACTCCAGCCATTCAGGGCGGCAACAATCTCGAACTGGTGCCAGTATTCGCGCCAAGGTGTCTGTTCATCGCAGGGGGCGGGCTTCGTTGTGACGCCTTTACTCACCCTTCGCTGAGAAGTGCCCACACTGCAGAACGGTTGGTACTCTCTTGCAATATCTGTAGTAGGGACGACTTCTATATTCTCCTCGCTGCCCACATTTGTTGACTTGGTGGGAATCTATCTCAGCTCTTCCTCAGCCGCTGCATGTTTTCTCACTTGCTGCAGGAATTACTGCCATTCCTTCTTGAGGGTGATCTCTTCCTGTTTCATTTCTTGCTCAACACTTTTAGTTTTCCTGTCTACGCAGTCTGTTTTATTATTTACTGATTCACTAATACCTTCTATCTTTCGGTCCACATTTTCGTTCACACTGTCTATCTCCTTATCCAGTTTGTCAACTACCTCGCTAACTCTATAGTTTTGTATATCTACTTTTCGTTTACACTGTCTATTTTTATATCCACATTCTCGTTCACACTGTCTATTTTCTTGTCTATCAGTTCACTAACACCACTAACAGATTAATTAACACTATCTATTTTGCTATTTACATTTTCATTTACACTATCTATTTTACAATTTACAGCATCGTTAACATTATCTACAACATTATTTATTCTGCTATATTATATTACTTATTTGGATTCTCAGACCCTCGATCAAGGCACGAAGTGCTTCCATGTCTGCCGACATTTTCCTCGTTAGCATTCACAAAATTTCTAAATAAATAAATCCTTAGCCTATTACTGCGAATATTATTATATTTAAAAATTGTATCCTGCTAGTTAGAATCCTAATCTAATCTTAATTAAGATTTTTTTTCCCCTTAAATAAAATGCCTCCATACCACTTCTGATACCAGTGTTACAATTTCCTCAAAAGTAAGTGGGCTAAATCAGGTTCGTTAAGGAATGGAGGTCTTAATTAAATTAAAGAGTTAATAATGGTTTCCTAATTTTATTTAAAATAACTAAAAACTAAATTCTCTCGACCCAAATTCTCACAATAAATTGATGTCACTTGCTGTTTACAACTAATGCATTCATTAATACAATATGCGATTTGCCTCAAAGAAATTAATGTAATTTAATAATTAAAAATCAGTCCCAATAGACGGTGTATCAAAACCAATTCAATTAATTTTATTAATTATATGTCCAATTTGACTATTCTAATATTTACAATAAAATCCATATTAGATGTTTATTTTGAACCACATCAGTTTAGTCCATGTCCCACCAATCTGCAATGTTCTAGATTTCTCCCAGCGCCCTCGTGCGCAGTAAGTAGTCTTCACTTGTCGGGTTTCACACCCTCTCGTCCATTCACTCCACGAACACCTCGTCCGCCGTCGTCTCGCAATCTCCCGTCGTCTTCCGTCCCTCACTGCACTTGCTTTCGCCCGCCGCACTCAGCCAGATGGCCTCCGCAAAAGATTGCTGACAGTCAAGCCGTGGCTTGTATTTATAGGTTCGTAGGCCATCGCCCAGAAATTTCTCTAACTGTCGCGTTGCGCCGAGGGTCCTAGTTCCCAGAATATTCTTGCACATCCTCTTAAGCTCATCGGCTTCTCCAGCTGGGGGAGAAGAAGGGGCTATGACGCTAGCCAGGTCACAGCTGTCAATCAC
>NQII01001463.1:441579-479200 GCA_002778355.1 Clitarchus hookeri
GGGGGGGGAGGGGGGTTCGGGTCGAGGTTGATCACTACCACAGAGCCGGGTCCGCGCGTGCGAACAGGAGCTCGCGGCTGGTGCGAGCTACAATGCGTAACACTATACTTATATAATTGTCACCATATGGCATCATGGATAACCACAACAACAAAACTGGCTGCATATAAAGAATTTGTTGCCACTCTTCAGCACGAATATGTAGTTATCTCGACAATAGATAACCTGAGCATGTCCCAACAAGACAAAAAAATTTTTGTTCGTTTGCACATTCTCGTTAACTTTTAATAACAAAACATATATTGCAGCACAGTCTTTCGCTATTAAATGGCGTGTGTTTGTCGTTTATTATTGTATCGTGTACGAAAATGTGTTGGCTTAAACATTGCTGCAACAGAGAATACTGTAAACATTGTGCTACCCTTAGTTGAACCACATGGTTTTTACATTTCTAATAGAAAGACAGCCGTTCAGTTTTGCGACGCTGGTGGTTACTGAGTACCTGGCAAGCTCACAGTACCGCATATTCCCTTTGTGCTTCCAATAGTCTTAAATTCACCGGTGACAGGATATAATCGCGTACATCAGATATGAAATGTTAGCATAACCATTGAATCAATGAGCATGTTATAATTTTTATCGCGCCTTCCATGTCCATCTAAATTAGTATATGCTGTGGTCAATGTTAGGGTTCAAGCTTTTGATGGTGCCTACGTTAGTGTTTGTGCCCTGCCAGGAAGGGTGTGGCCCCAAGGTCGAATCTTTGTCCCGGAACAAGGAGTCGCTCAGGACTGCTGTGAGGAAGGAATGGACACTGCCGCACACTGTTAGTTGCAAAAGTACTCAAACACATACTAATCCTGCAGTTTTATCATTGTGCCTAAACTAAGGATTACTGTTCAGGTAAGTATTCATTGCATCAGTATGATCACTGGTACTTCGCTGAAACATTCTCAAGAGATTAAGCGGAACAATTCGTAGTTCGGTTACAACTTCAACAAAATTTCACATGAGTTGAATGCCTCTGTCAAATAGCAGATAGAGAGAAGGACAAAGAGACAGCCAGAATTAAAAAATGGTTTATCGTTTAATTATGTATTAATTTGAGGCACTCGTACACAAGCAGCTGATTGATGCTTCAAGTTCTACTAAATAAATTCTATATTACATGCTGCATCATCCAATATTCAAGGATTATAGAACAACCACAAATATTAGAATGATATTTGATGCATTTGCTAAGTCAAGCAGTGGGATCTCCTTGAATGATATCATACTCCAGCAGTACTTATAGAAAGAGGTTTCGCAGCAGTCAGAAATGTTGACATCGGTTTAAATGCAGCTTCTCGGGAGTGTTTAGTTCTTAAGTGATTTTGAAGATCCACTTAGATGTTAAAAACTGCTATGCAACTGAAGGTACCCAGGTGATTGGTGGTAGCCTAGCAGACATCCCACCACATTTAGAAGAATACTTGGTTTAGCATGTATTAGACTAAGAAAAGTGTTTGTTTGGTATAACTGCCGCAGATTAATAGCATTTGGCTTTCCAAGTTGCCAAAGCAAATCACATTCCTCATAGGTTTAATAAAGATAAACAAGCTGCTGGTGTCAAGTGGTATAGGTTATTTATGAAAATGCATTCAGAGCTCAGTCTTAGACAACCTGAATCTATATCAATCGCACGTGCATTAGGATTCAATAATGACAGAGTAAGCGAATTCTGTAATCTTCTCGAGAAAATGGTATAAGAGAAAATTTATGCTACTCGTATATTCGACGTAGACGAGACAGGGCTCACCACTGTCCAGAAAAAACCAGGAAGTTAATTTCTCAGGAAGGAAAATCTCAAATGGGAGCAATATCGAGCGGTTATCGTGGAACTAACACAACTTCTGTATGCTGCACCAGTACTTCAGGTTTCTACATCCCTTCCATGTTGATATACAAACGGGGAAGGGCAAGCGACAATTTCATATATGGAGCTTCGCGTGGTACAGTTTTTTACTTCAATTTTGAAAGCAGTTATATAAACAAAAATTTATTTGTTAAATCGTTGCATTATTTCATTAAGTGTATCTAACCAAGCATGCAGGATAAAGTTCTTCTTTGGATGAGCACTCGACGCACGCTAAGAACATCGAGCTTTGCGCATCTCTCGTGGGAATGGTATTTTAATTTTATCATTGCCAGGTCACACCACACACCGCCTCAGCCTTTAGATGTCGCCTTCTTCAAACCCTTGAATGCCTACTATACAGATGAACTCGAAAAGTGGCCCAGGGTAAATCCAGGTCTGTGCGTCACTCAGTCAGAAGTGAGTATGTTATTCGGTATTGCTTATGGAAGAGTTGCTACTGTGGCTACGGCGGTGAACGCTTTCAGAGCTACAGGAATATGGCCAGTTAACAGAGATGTATTTGAATTACATTATTTTGTGGCTTATTTTATCGCCCCCTTGGTAGGAAATTCTCTGTCATTAGCTCCACATGTGGCACATGCATACACAGATCAAAATACGGAGTGCCAGCCAAGTACAAGTACAGACCAAGTGATTCCCACCCAGAGAGAAAACGGAGAAATAAGTGCTCCTTTACCAAGCTCCAGGCCCAATTCATCATCTTTCTTTGTGTCAGTGAAACAAATATCTCCACTTCCAAAGGCAGTTGACGTTTTTCCCAGTAAGGATACAACAGGGACAAAAACATTGCCAAGCCAAACCCTGTTTTTCAGTGACCTCTGACAGACTATTATGCGTAAATATTATGTATTTGAAAATATTATGTGGTTTTTTTTAACTTCCTTCGTAGTTCGAGCGCCATCTGCCCAAGTCGTCAACAGAGAAATAGAGCGCAGAGCTTCAAACGTACCTATAGACCATATCTAAAATTTGTTCAACATTTTTTAGCGACATCTGCTTACGATTTTTTGTGTCCGAATTGTAATTTCCCGTTTTCTAATTCCGTCTTTAACGCGTATTTTAAAAGTGTAAATGTATAACACGAGTGTTTCACAGTAATTTTAAGGTATGAAACATCCGGTTCGTGCTACTTAACTAGCCATCGGGACATCGGCAAAATCTGTCTTTGTTATTACCTTATAAAATTATATGTTTACCACTGGAAGTTTTAGGGGGAGAGTCGGCGATAGAAAGTCTGCGCGTCAATTCAGTGCATTGTGCTTACAGGCGAACAGACATTCGATGCGGTCTCCTAGGTCACTCTTAAAATTCCCACGCTTCTAGGCCTCGGACAAGCAGAATACCTCCGATCACAACACAGTTAGGTGACCTTAGCCGAGGTCGCTAAGGTACTCATTTCAGAACACGAGGTTACAGGTCTGAATTCCTGATAACCCCTGGATATGCGCGTGCCGATTTAACATTTAAGATAAATTATTCGTTTTAGTGTCCTAACTTAGTAGTCAAAGTCATGACTGAAAATGTTTCATTATAGAAGCATCACATTTCATGTTTCTGTGCTAATTTTTGTACCTGATTATTAAAAGGAGTTCCCTGGTTGTCATTAAAAGGTAAGTAATGATGAGTAAAATAATTATCTAAGCTTCTATTGTCGCACTTTTCAATAAATACTCCTAAATTTGAATCAGGAAGAAATAAATAAAACATTCAATATGGCGGGTAACAAGGGCTCTTAAGATCAAGTTATTTTAATTCATCCCTCTCCCCTTTTTGCCATTAACCTACTGGCATCAGCAGGGCACTTTAGTAGGCAACAGATTAAAAAAATGGTGGCAAATTAACAAAATAGTGAAGAAAAATTGAGGGGACCTGTTAATGGAAGGGCGCGCTCTACTTTGCTCCGGGCCACAGAAAAACTCTCGGTGAGCCTCCCCAATCTTCTGTATTGCTCAAATAAGCGTGCGCCAATCTTTACAGTTAACTCAACAGGTGACTGGTGAGATGTAACAACGCGAAGTGGTTTGAGCGCCGTCTCACTCGCAGTGTCCAGCAGCTCTTGACTGAGAGCAGAAGTTCTTCGACGTGTAAGGCCACTAACTGCACCAGACTAGGACGTCGTTGTCTAGTTAACTTGCACGCACGCTACGCTAGACGTGCACTTCTCTGACTGAGCCCAGGCGGAGCAGTTGCGCGTCACCGGTAAGAAGATAAGTAGTTGCAGCCGAATTTATTGTTATGGGGGTCGCTGTGCTTGACGCAATTACCCGCCGCGTGGTTGGGGTAGAAGGACCTAGTTCTTACATTTTCTTCATTTCCTTGTACGCAACGATGTTTACCAGGATCTAAAACAAAATGGCTTCTAAAGTGAGAACGTTTTCATTCAGTAACTTTACCGACATTCACCTGAATGCAAGTTAGCTGCCGTATGATCAAACCGTGCGAGAAATAAGACAAGCGCGACCTCACAGCCGTGACCCGTGTTTTAGCATTCTGTGCAGACACCGAATTCTTGTAGGAGTATTGTGTCACTGGTAATTGTTCTTTTTTCTATGTAGTGAACTGCAAGTGTTCAGAGGGATGTTGGCAGCCCCGCGAACTGCGGCCAACTGTCCCGTTCACAACCAGGCTGCACTTTGAAAGACCGCGAGTTCAGGCGGGGTGACGCGATTGTGTATTGGTAACCAGCGTCGCGGAGCGCACCGCACGCTCGCGACGTGAGGTTGTAAACCCGCGCTTATGGTCGTCTGACCGCACTGCCGATGGCGTGACGGCCAGCCGGGCACATGTGGGCGCAGTCGTACTCCGCCTGCGTCTTCTGTCAGCGAGAAGTCTCTCGTCGCAATCCGCACCAGACACCTCCCCCTCCCCCTACCTTCTTTAAAATAACGTCCATCACTACCTCTCTTTCTCGTGCGGGGCGAGTGTTCCTCGCCACTCGACCACGGAGTATGCGTGTGAGTGAGAGGGAGAAAGAAAGTGCTGTAGTGTGTGCGTGCGCGCGCTCGCTGACGTCACCGCGGACTGGAATGTCGGGTTTTTATACCGGGAGGTCCGGTACGTTGGCGGCGGCTATATTCGTCACGGCGGCACCACGCGTGAGACGCGCGCCCTAGGTTCAAAGTCCTCACCTCTGTCGCCGTCGGCCACGTTCTCAGCGACACTCCACCTCGACCAGCGCCCGCCCAACTCACCAGCGTCGGTCGGCGAAGGTCAAGAGGGTGGCGCATTCGCACAAGTGCTCTACTGTCGCAGAGTAGATTAGCACAAGAGTGACGTGCAGAGAACTGTTGCAAGGTAAGCTGGTGCTTGCTCACTGCTGTACATTCTCGGTGCACGCAGCAATAGCCAGTAACCACCGTACAGCCTAGGGAAACGGAACGCATTTCGACCACTCACAAGCGAGCAGCAAGGGACCCCATTACACGCGTCCTGTGACGTCAGCTGCCGAACTACGTTTTAGTGGTGGAGTGTAAGCTATCAAGCAACAGGGTACAGCACAAAGCTAACGGCAGCTTGCCTTGCAACAGTTCACCACACGCCACTGTAGCACACAGGCGAAATTATAAGGTGGTTGCTTTGGTGCCGAAGTGCACATTCTCTGATTGGCTGCGTGAAGTCCTGGAAGGTGGGGGAGTGGGGTAGAGAGATTTAGGCGGCTCTTAACATCGAGGTCTTGAGTGCCGATGAAGATGAAGTGAGGTGAGCATGGAGCAGCGCCGGAATGCAAGGGTGAGAGAAACGGGAGATCCCCGAGAAAACCCGTTGACCAGCGGCATCGTCCGGCACGATTCCCACATGCGAAAATCCGGGAGCGAGCCCGCGAGGAATCAAACCCAGTTCGCCTATATAGAAGCACAGCAGTCTGACTACTACAGCACCGCGGCCCCGAAGCTCTGGTAACGGGCCTTTTGTCGGACTGGCTACCGTGTGTTACGATACATTCCCTATTGGCTGAGTTCCCCACTGCTGGCGAATAAATTACTTGGCGCTGATTTGCGAAGAGGTTCCAACATGTCTCTGGCTAAAGGCGCCATTTTGCTGGTGTGTGTGGTGGAAGTTGGCGGTATAAAGGGCTGCTTTACCTCTGGATTCTCAATTGCAATGAGCTGCTGCTCTAGGTCGGCATCGCAGTCACACCACGTGATCGCTGAACACGACCGTCGTAGGATCCTTGGTTGCCGCGATCAACAGAGCTGTTATGGCGCGATACCTGCTGCCGTACAAGACCGTTATTTGGATAAACAATTGGCTTTACCTGACAAGTGCATGTTGGAGGAAGAAACTTTTTTTTCGCAAAATAAATACCAAACAATACTGCTAAGTTCTCAAACGTAAAAATACGCATACGAATGTTACTTTATTATAGTTCCCCAAATCTTCACTAAGTTCAGTGTCATTAGCAGAAAATATGATCAGGAAAATTGTCATTTTTAGACGTAGAAACTTTTACCAAACTATTTGTACTCAGGCATAAATAATACGATAATGAAATTTAAAACAATGATAACTTTCGTTCTTATATTTCATTTATATAATTGTAACAAGCAAATTAGCCTTTTTGAATAATGAAGACTCACCTGTATATGAAGTTACAATTTTAAATACAAATTATAATTTTATCATAGACATAATATTGTTAAATAACATTTTAAAAATACTATTTAATTAGTTTCAGCGCGTTAATTTTTTTTTTGAGGCCAAGTTTTTCTTTGTATGCTCCCGTGCTATGAAAATGTTTTTCTTCAGAGGCATTTTTGTAGAAAACCAAATAATATGTGTAAGTATATTTAGGAAATTTACAGTTTTGTTAGGTTCCAAGCAAATTCGATATTGTAAGGAACCAACAGTCTTTTTGGCTGGTAAGATTTTTTGTCTTCAGGAGAGTAGCGTTTTTGTTATTTGTGGATGTTGCTTCTTCAGGAATATCTTTTCAGGTGGTAATTTTGAATGCATACACATTCTAATCAAGTCTGTAGTATTAAAGACTATTAATAAAAAAAATTAATTTTCAAATTATATTCTTGCCGTGATGAATTATTATTGACAAATTCACTTCTCGTTGCCACATCTCCAAAGGGAACCCTGGACATACGCTGTGACGAATTTCTTGGGCGATTTTTTCGTAACTTTACGTGTTTCGCAGTTAGCCGTTTATTTTGATATTTGCTTTGTATTAATAACCTAAGTGCAAAATTTAGTTATTTAATCCAAATAACTGACTGAAAACCAATCCAAACATGATTTTTCCGTTCCCGAGCATCGGGACCAGCTGTATGCTAGGTGCGATGGTCTGCTCCGAGTGATACTTAGCATCTCCCATAAAGCCTGGTTCACGAGTTATTACGGCAAACTTTGCACGGATCTGGTACCGTATATTGTGGCCATATGATGTCACTCTCAAAGGGTCAGCCTAACCGTTGGCGTGAACCTCTGCATAACCATGCGTCATAAAATCAAAACTCTGATTTCAATTTTTGGCCTTGCTGGCATGCTCTCAAACGCTCCATTGCCTCCGTAAACGAAGTAATAAATTGGCAGTGAATAGTTTTCATTATGCAACTAAGCTCAACTCAATCACGTATCGTGGTCGCATTAGTGTTAAAACGTATTTTTTCAGGGGCCGTATATCTCAAAAACCTACCCAATCACTGACAAAAATTAAGCAGAGAAAACTGTGTCGCTTACATGGTTTAAAACGCTCTGAAAATGCTGTTTGAACAATCAATAGGGAGGTCAATTTGTACTTTAATTGGTTTTTGAGTTTAGGTAATTAATTTAACGAATTGAGTCAACAACGCTACCTCATACAGATAAAAAAAGTATCTTTTGGTTTCTATATTCCCACATGTTGTATGTTAAGTATTGGGAGCAGACCGTTATTGTGTCCGTAAGGTACTACTGTAATTAAAATATACCTGTTAATGATATATGACCACACTCTTTGTGACCATATTACATTAAAATAAGTATAGTGCTGTTCCATTTTCGTATTTATATGCAGCTACACTTGTGTTTATAGCAATTTAGAGTGAATTACATGTATATTTCATTTCATTACATTGGTATACGTGACCAAAACACTTATTTAATTTTTGTGGTGGTATATTTCATTTCATGACATTTACAGCACCTGACCAAATTATTTCTTGGCTCCTTGTTTTGACGCATTTTTTTGTTTACATTATTACATGTTTGTCTTATAAAGCTTTGTTGTAGCTATCAAAAAATACAAGACGTGCAAACCAAGAACAGAGTTTATAAAATAATTAGCCGCATCTGTAAATAATCAGGTAATATAGGTACCTTACTTTTTTCTCGTTGTATTTATGTACTCTACAAAAATGCTCTGGAATTGAGACGATGTGATCGTTTTGGGTATTTGGCTAGTGACTTTTTAGTTACTTTTAATGATGAAATGCAACTGTTGGCAGTCCTGTTTTGCTGACCAGGCGCTGTGATGCACAAACGTTTACAGACTTTGAAATAATTATATAATTTTTAATGATACTAGTTTACCAACTGGCTGGAACGTCATAATTTTTATTGGTAATTTATTTGGATTGATATTGTTTATACAGAGCGATTCACAGCACCCGTTTTTTCTCGGAAACAACACGACACCGGAGGTTCACGAAAAAAATTTCATAACTATACCTTATATGAAGCATCGATTGGTAACAAGCCCATTCCCCCAAACATACCGGAGGTAGGGGCATGGGGGGTGAGCTTTGAAATTGCAAATGGGCATGTGGGTCGTATAAGATATTGTTGCATAGATCGTCTAAAAGGAAACAACATTTACAAAGGCACATTTTATTCTGATGTGCATAGTTTACACACAATAAATTTAATCATCTAAGCACATGGTTTGTGACGTATGTAGTTTACACACAATGAAAATTTATCGCAAACGTGGTTTTCTTACTACAATAAAAATTAAATCCACGAAACAAGTTGTTTTTCTAGCGAACATATCTAGTGAACGTACAATCAAATGGACGTGGGGTGTACTGTAAATACTGGTATGGTGTGAGAAAACTACCGTGCAATGGGAACTGTGAACACTCATTCGCACACAGCACTCTTCATAAGTGTTCTTAATTTTGACCATCCCGTATCAGATACGGCTCTACTCTCCGTCTTACATTCGCGGATGCTCGGCGGACCTCAGCACTCTTGAGAGAGCCACATGTTGCTCTGATTTTGTCATTCGTGCAATGTAAAACGAATGACTAACTGAATTAACGAACGTTCGATAGTCAGTTAACTTGCATGTAAAACCTGCAGTCCCTGTAAGTGGTAGATGGCTTATCTGCTTGCTGCTTCGTGCTGCCTTATTCTCCGCGTTTGTTCGGAAAAAGTCTAATATAACAGTTAAGTGTATCCAATTATCATTGGTTGTGCGTAAACTATGCACTTCAGATACACAATGTGCACCATTATGGTATTGCCGTTTGGAGTGTGAGACGTGCTTTGAAACTAGCAGTGACCTGTATGCCTTACTGCATGGATTCGTGCAGTAGATATTAAATTGTTTCCTAGCAAAAAACGGATAATAATGCAGCACTACACAGAAAGCAGATAAGTCATCTACCACTTAGAGGAACTGCAGGATTTGCATGCAATTTAACTGACAATCGAAAGGTCGTTCATTCAGACAGTTATTCGTTTTACATTGCAACCATTAATCATGTGTGTTATTTCGGTGTCAGACATTGTTTGTCTGTGGTGTTACTTTCTAAATGGAATGCCGTTTACAAACAAAGAAGCATTTGACATGCTGATGATACTAGGAGAATGTCGTTGGAACTGCAGATCTGCTGCCCGTTTGTGCGCAGAGCGTACAACGTCTTTCAGTGTCTTGCATGTCACGTGCGCACAACCAGGCTAGTGCTACCGACACACAACAAACGTCGTCGCATCAGACGACCTGTGAGAGACGAGAGGGATTGTTGCTGTACTTACTGCGATGGTAGGTAATCCTCATGATTCTACACGGAGGATTGCCCGCGACTCAGGATTGTCTCAAAGTACAGTGTGGAGAATCCTCGATGATAATCCTTTACATCCGTACCATGTACAGCTGCACCATTAACTTGGGAATAATGGCATTCCTACACACATTGATTTCTGCAACTGGTACCTGAGAAAGGACCGTGCATTCCATCGCTGTAATTTGAGGACTCATGAGGCCACATTCAAGAGTAATGGGGACGTTAACATACATAATGTCCATTACAGGTCCGCAGGCAACCCACATTGGCTCCGTCTAGTGGATAACCCGCATGTATGGAGCCTTAATACTTAATGTTGCCTTCTCGAACATCGCGTCATAGGAACATAATTTTTTGAAGCGCACTAACATCGTGCAGCGTATGCAGACTTCCTAGAGGATATTTTGTATCAGCTGATCGAAGATGTCCCTTTCGTTCTGAGATTAACACTGTTGCTCCAACAGGATGGCTGTCCTGCTCACTTTTCACGCAGAGCTCGGCTAGTTGCTGACATGTTATTTCCCAGACGGTAAATCGGACGAATGGGTCCTGTAGCTTGGCCACCATGTTCTCCAGACTTGTCCCCAAATTATTTCTTTATGTGGGGGAGAATTAAAGACATCGTCTACTGCGTGCGTCCAACAACGAGGGAAGACATGAAAGACAATCATAGCAGTATGTGGATCTGTCAGCTGTGCTGAGGTCAGCCAAGCAACCGCGAACATAAGAAGGAGAGCAGAGTTGTGTCTGATACAGGATGGTTGACATTTAGAACACTTATGAAGAGTGATGTGTGCAAATGAGTGTTTCCAGTTCCAATTTCACAGTAGTTCTGTCACACCATACCGGTATTTATAGTTTACCCAACATCCTTTTTATTGTACGTAAACTAGGTATGCACGCCAGAAATTCAACATGTTTAGTTGATTTCCATTTGATTGAAGTAAGACTAAAAATTGTTTTCATTCCGTTTAATTGTGCGTAAGCTACGCACTTCACAAACCATATGCTTTTTATGGTTTGTTTTATTGTGCGTAAACTATGCACGTCAGAAAATAACTGTCTTAGTAAGTGTAGTTTCCTTTTAGACAATCTATCCAACGATACCATATACGACCTCTGTTCCCATTTGCATTTTCAAAGTTCACCTCCCGTACCCCTACTACCGGTTTGTTCGAGAGAATGGAACTACTACCAATCGGTAATTCATATAGGGTATAGTTATCACAAATTTTTTTCGCCAACCCTCGGTGTCATGTTGTTTACTGAAAAAAGGGGGTGAACGGGTGCTGTGAAGCAACCTGTATATTTGTATTAAGTTTTTTTATAGGCATAGTTTTAAGAATATTGTGTTTTTATTGTTAGCCGCTAGGTGGGGGTCGTTGAACACCGCGAAAGAGTCTGTTTCGGGATTTGTATTGTATTGTATACGGCTTATTAACATCCCCCGGTGTTACGCCTGAGGGTTTATCAGGTTATGGCTTACAAACTAACTGATAACCTAACTTAAGCTAATACCCATGCCGTACCTAGGATTCGAACCCAGAACCTCTTGCATTCCAGACTGGCGGCGCACCAACCGACTGCGCCACGGGAGGCCAGCCTATTTCGCTCTGCCGCGGCATGAACAGCTGATTGCGTCACACGGCTGTTGTGCAGGTCGTTTCTCGCCACCGCAATATGACGACGGTTGGCGTAAGCCCTATCGAAAACTAGTTAAACGTGTTCTTTGCCTGATGCCCTTGTTTATGGGTTGTGCAGTTGGTGGCACAGTTTATATTGGTTTTGGCATAATGGAAATTATTTAGTGGAGATACATTAATGTTACGTCGCCACGTAAATGAAATTACGGCCTTCTGCGTCTTTTGTTTTGTGCTGGTGGGGACATCGCTCGAGTGGAAACCGACGTCGTCCTACCTCAGCTCGGTGCCGGCTTGGTACGTCAGGTCACGTCGGAGGCAGCGCCAGCGGGACTCTGCGGCCGACCTCGTTCCAATGGTTACAACTGCGTCGCATTAGGAGCTGCGAAGGCTGAATACTACTTAGTTGTTCAGGGGCTTCTTCTCCAACACCGCTCAGACAGGTATGGTGACGACATTGCATTGTATGTGCCATTATATCGGGCACGTTTTCGCGATGAGTTTGTGTGCTAATACATTATTGAAATATTCTAGCCAGACTACACGAAGGCCCTCCGCCTTGCTGGCCAATGCATCATATGTATTTGTGGATGAATTTATAATGGGTAGTGCTACTGATTGCCAGATGTACTGTAACGAGTCAACTGTTGTAATTGCGAGTCACTACAGTAAATGTTTTTTAATGAAATTAATCGTTCTTTGGTTTGTAGGTACTGCTTTCACATTAACTGAGAAATTGTTTACGCTCAATTCTGTTACACCAAAACAACAAGTTTATATGCAGTTGGGTTGGGGGGGGGGGAGGAATTTACTGTATAATACGTGGACGAGTGAGGTAGACTCAACGCCCCCTTCATAATCGACTTAGACGGGTGGTTTCAGAATATATATTATAGCATAGCTCCGATTCCGGAAGTGAGTTTGATGACAGTGATTTAGATAAAACTTGGAAACCTGACAATGATTCTCGAGTTGGGTACCAAGAACACATAACCTCACATGATGAACCAACAGCTTAAGCTAAAGTTTTAATTGACACAGTGGGAAGTAAATAAAATTATATTTATCTAGTTACAACTCTGTAGAAATATTATAAAAGAGAGGTCGACGTACGATAATGTGGTGGTTATTTCACGATATATTAGCGACAAAAATAGATGATTACTAAAATCTAGAATCAAACAATATCATTNAATGTGGTGGTTATTTCACGATATATTAGCGACAAAAATAGATGATTACTAAAATCTAGAATCAAACAATATCATTAGCATTAATTCATTTAGGTGCTTACACACAAAGTGTTATAGATGTAAAATAAAAATAACACATGAGACTCATATAGAGGCGTTTATAGTCTACTTGCGATTTTAAAAAAGAAAATGAATGACCTTATACTTGTGAATAAATGCCCTCGCACATAATTATAAATGTTTCAGTGACACATAGTTCGGTGTCATGTGGCAAACAGAAAAGAGACAATAGAAAAACAATTTAGTGTTTTATGTACGATTGTTATGCAAATAAAAGTAGATACATGTAATTAAAATTGTGTGAAATTAAAAGAGCGTCGCCTTACATTTTTTTTTTTAACTTAATAATACTTATGCGATTTTGCGTGTGTGTGTGCGCTTGCATGCATGTGTGCCCAAAGTACTTTCGAACCCTGTAACCTACTCTTAGCATGTCTTTATTTTGGACAGAGAGAATATATAGTACACTCCTTTTAAAAAGTTTCCTGTTAATAAGTTTTCCTTTATAATATACCTAAATAATTTTGTAAATGTTATCTTTTCACGTGGACAATTTGACCCATATAAGATGACTTCCTGGTCGATAAGCCTAAATTTTCGAGTTTTTACAGAAACGTCTTAAGAGAGTTTCGCTGTAGTTTGTATATCCTATGCACGTATAAACATTTTTGCATTATATTGTATCTTTACTTTTTCAGGTAACGTGGAAGAGTCAACTGAACCTTTACAAATTGTCTCTCCCAAGAAGTCCAGACATCGTTTCTGAAAAGAGAGCATCTATTTTTGACAAATACTGGTACTTAGGCGACATAAATTCTCAAAAAGCATTCATTGCGAATACAGGATTGTAGTAAATCGTACATATCGAAGAGTTAGGCATACAGATATGACACCCAGGGTGGCTAAATAATGGATACAATTTTGAAGTGAATGGGAAGAAACAGAGTTTGTAAACGATATTTTATGTGGGGGACAAAATGACTAAAAATATCATAAAAAACTTGATGATACTTTTGTGGAATCTGGCAAGCGGGGAAAACATCTAAGTCACAAAACATTAGATCCAGCCATTAGTAAAGGAATTTTCCAGCATATCAATTCAATACCTAGGATCGAATCTCATTATTTAAGACAGCAAACATCTCGCCAATATATAAATGGCTGTACAACTATTGTAGATCTCCATAGAGGTTGTGGCACCAATTGCAGGAATCAAAATTCAAGTTTGAAAATTATTAAGAATCCAAAAATGTTTTCTTAGCAGAGTTTAACTTATTTTTTTGTTCCTAAAAAGACCAGGTTTCTTTATATGAGACTTGGAAGAATTTCGTTGATAACGAGAACTTGCAGGAAAGTTATGACAGACACAAGAAATAATGCGAGCTCAGCAGACAGGTCAAACCAATGGATTCAAATCGAGCTAAATAAAAGGGGTGCATTGCAGCCTGCTTTTACATACACGCTGACCTGCCTACACAAAGTGAATATATTTCACAATTTGACAAAAACATAAGCACACGACGTAAAATTTCAATATATTCAACATGGGCACTGACACAGGCCATTAATTAAATTGGTACGAAGACCAAGATAAGCGTAGCCCTATTAAAACTGACTCCTGCATAAATACTTTTATTAAGATAAATAGTTTTGACAAGCCCATTGTTTTTTATTCCGATAATTGTTCGGGACAATATAAGAACCAGTTTATTGTTTCATTGTACATGTTTGCTGTCATTTCATACAGTATTCCTTTTATAGCTCACAAAATTTTAATTTCTGGTCACACACAAAATGAGGGGAATCACATACAAGCCCTCATCGAAAAACATAAGAAACGTTATTGTAGGGACCCATCTATGTTCCTGCACAATGGGTAGGTCATACAGTCCTCTAAGAAAAATTTATCACCATCTGAAATAAACGAAATGGACACAGCGGATATGTATAACCTGAAAAAATTGTGCACCTCCTTTGGATAAAACTTTGGCATAAATAAAAAGGATGAGAAGTTATTGTAGAATGAAATAAAAAGATGCAGCCGAGAAGGAAGAACACTATGTAATTAATTCAAATTAAATTTTGAGGCAAATGAATACAGCATCATCAATGTTCTTCGCTGGAAGAGAGAAATACATACAAGGAAATCTTGAACTGACTCTTGCGTACACCCAGGCCACAGGAATCAGAGCTGGGAGAAAAAAAAAATATATATATATGTATATATATTCTTGTCTTGTGTGAATTAAATTATGTAAAGCCATAACACAACGGTTTCTTTAAAAGCCTTCGAGTTTCTGTCGAACTAAAGGAAAGAAGCAAAAAGTAAGTGGGGAAAAATTATATGTTTTCGATGTCCATGCATGTATTAAAAGTAACTTTTGGTATATAAAATACATTCTTATTAAATATAGTGTATAATATTTATGTTAACAATACTAACAGTTAACGTTCCAGTTCAACCCATATGTACATTTTTGTCAAAACATACTCATTTCTCGTGAAATATATTTGGCTATAATGCAACGAATCGAGATTAATTTACATTTCAACTTGGCATCAAGTGCAAAAAATGTGTATGTAACAACATATATTATATGTTACATAAAGATTAAATACTGTGCATATAGAGCTCCCAATGTTGTGTCCATCCTCAAGAAATTTAATTAGTATTGTTGCGCGCTGCAGCTCCCTCCGGCCGCAAACTCCCGTTATGCGAGGTCCGGCTCTGTAGGGGGTGACCTGCCTGATCCGCTCGCCGCATCGTCACCATACCCCCTCCCCCAGGCAGCCAGGGGAATGACTGACAGCGGTAATGTAGCTGGCGCCACACCCCCTTTTACTCCCCCCACCACCCGGCTTAAGAATCCAACAAGTGTAGAGGACGCTCAAGAATATTCTTGGAATCAGGACCCTCGGCGCAACGCAGCATTTAGATATTTCTGGGCGATGGCCTACGACCCTATAAATACAAGCCACCGCAGGACTGTCGGCAGTCTTTCTGTGGATGCCAAGTGGCTTAGTGCGGTATCCAGGCGAGGACTAGTGTGACGAGGGACATCGGTGAAGAGGACGGAAGACGACGGGAGATTACAAGGCGATGACGGACGAGGTGTTCGTGGTGAGAATGGAGGAGAGGGCGTGGTATCCGACGAAGGAAGGCTACTGTTCGCGAGGGCGCACGGAGAACTCTAGAACGTTGCGGGCTGGTGGGACCTGTACTAAATTGAGGTGGGACTGAATAACATGTGATACAGACTTTATTGTAAATATTGGAACTGTCAAATATGGACATTTAATTTGTAAAATAATTCAATAGGTTTTGATACACTGTATATTGGGACGGATTTTTAAAATTATTTATATGCATTAATTTCTTTGTGATAATTGTAAATTGTATTGATTGAATTCATTGGTTGTAAACAGCAAGTGATATCAAATGACTTTTAGATATTGAGTCGAGAGAATTTTGTTTGTTGTTATTGTAAATAAAATTAAGAAAATTATAATTAACTATTTTATTTCATTAAGACCACCATCTCTTACGAACCTGGTTTATCCCCCTGACTTTGAGAAAAAATTGTAATAATATATTAAAAATTTAAAAGGCCAGATTTTTTCAAATATTACATTTTAAATATCTCAGAACTACTAATATTGAATTTTTGGCCGTCTTCTTCCCACGGTGCGATATGTGGTCGAGCTTAGAAAAGAAATTAACTCCTGAAACATTTCAACACGAAACGCAGTAGCACAACAATGCAAGATGCAACAAGAAAAACGTGGTTGGTCATAAAGATCGTGTGATAGGTGCAACGCGTTTAAACACGAAAATAAAGTTGTCTGATTTCCATGTGGGAGATCGTGGGCTAATTCCGTTCGACTGCTTTGGAGAGTGATTTCTCAAATGGTTTTTCATTCCATACTGGAGCAGTTTCTTCCCATGTATCGTCTCACAGTCTCATTAGAGTACGATCATGATTATTATAGTCAGTGCATAGACAGAAATAAAGATTATATCGATGGTTATTATTAGCTGATCACGTATAAAGTCACACTGACGTGATATACATGGCAATCCCAAGTTCACTTACGTGAACTTCATATGTGTTAGTGTTTTAGATAGCTCCTGTTCCGGCTTCAGATAAACTCGTTTCTTGGCTTCGAGCTGGATTCGCCACTGAATTACTAGTCTGCTGCTGACGAGTGCAACCAGATGGTAGCGTGTTCTGCGCGACTGTTGTCAGCCAATCTCCCACAACTTCATTTCAAGGTTCAATACCAGGTGATACCCGTTGTCTACTGCCGCGCCGGTAGGTTTTATCCCAGCGGTCATGTCGCTTCATCCCCATCCATCCGTACAAAGAGACGATACTCGTGCCTCTGGACCCTCGCAATAAGCCGTCACTCCCGTGCTAGTCAAAGTTAAAGAAACCTCATCACGCCTGCCTTGGACACCAAACAACGTGCATAACTTTCATGTAAACATGTTTATCAATTAACTGTTAGTAGCGTCTGCCTACAATTGCCATTCATAGAACGTTTATTGCCCGTAAGACTGATATGATTTCTAGTTTCGTTTAAAAAGTGCAGTTTTTTCAGAGAAAATGACTAGCAGGAGTGCTCTCGGGAATGTAAGACATAAAATAACTGAACCAACTTTTATGCTGAAAATATTTTTTAAATCATTTTTAGAGAAAATATTTCTTATAACTATTGGAAAATTCAATTAATTTATATGAACACCTTACAAAATTAATTTGTAAAAAAAAAGTAACGCAATGGGCTTGTAACTTTATAATTTCCAAAGCATGGCCATTCCAGCACAACTTAACAGAAAATTCCAGTACAGGAATCTAAAGAAAAAGCAGCTCAATCTGCATTATCTAAAATAATAAAAATTCCTGTAACAACCTTTAAACTGGGTGGAGCATCTTTATTATTCCACAAAGTTGTAGTGCCACCGCATTAATTACCATCGTTACGCACTTATGTTAAGAATCGAACGGTTTACGCACAAATGTTAATGGGTTTAAGATTACTTGTTCCCCGGCTTTATGCTAAAATTATTAATCACTAGCAGTGCCCGCAGCTCCGCTCGCGTGGACAACAGAATTGCTGTGTAGGTTTTTTTTTTTTTAAATAAAGTTGAATTTTACTTAGTGTTAATCTTCTATATCAATGCATGTTATAAAGCCCAACGTCTCGGTGAATTAAATGGTAAAACACTTATTAGTAATTCTCTGTTATATATATATATGCTACCGCGGAGTTTTTTTGGGTCTTTTTATTCTACACAATTCTTATGTACGTGATATTGATCCATCTTTAACGGTTTAGACAGAGTATTGCAAGAGAGCGCGCTGGCGGCAAACTTTTTTTCCGACTTAATTCACTATTATCATTCGTAAATTTTTTGAGACATTTTCTCGCGATAAAAAGTAGCCAATATCGCCTTTCAGCCCTTCAACTATCTCTGTGCAAAAAATCACGTCGATCCGTTGCTCCGTTGCGACGTCGTCCCACACTAACAACTTACATTGACGCAGCATTGTACTCCGAGCGCTATTTTTACTAAAAAAAAGTATTTCCGGAGGGAATGAGAGATGTTTTTTCGGAATAAAAAGTATAGGCCCTCTAACTACCTCTGTACAAAAATCACGTCGATCCGTTGCTCCGTTGCGACGTGAAAGAAGGACAAACAAACAAACAAACACACTTTCGCATTTATAATATTAGTTATGATATCTAGGGCAGGACTCAAACAATTACAGGGTTGGCCTCCTAACCATCGAGGGTCCTGTATTCCTCTGGTAATTTGAAACCAGCTGTTTTTTATGAAACTCATAGTGGGTGTATGTGTGACTTTTCGTACTTTCTATAGTTACACATGACTGGGGCTGCAAAAATTCTCCTGTTATTTTAATAAAAAACTAATTTTTTTTTTACTTTGTTTGGTTGGCATGTCTGGTCATGTGCTCGTGGGGTTTATCCTGACCTAGAGTGTTGGGTCAACTTTCGTTAAAAACTTTTTTCATTGCATCGTAACATCTAGCGTCAAATTACTTATGCGATATATATATTTTTTTTTTTCGTATTTTTTACTTACGTCATGTAAAACTTGCAATATATAAAAAACTTTCAAAGTCATTAAATGCGCGTGTATGTCAGTTTATAGAGAGACAATTTTACAAAAGGTAAATCAGCTACTTGAAGTTTTACAAAGACTTAATACAGTTCCCTTACAATAATCACAGGTCCCACCAAAAGTTTAAAACCATAAGCTGATTTAAGATAAGGTTTTTATGGTTCTAAAACATGGTTCATTATCCTTGAAAGATTTTTCTGTGATAGATATTGACATGATCTAAAAAAAAAAAAAAAAAAAAAATAGATTCAGAATATCTTAATTACAACAAAGTAATAAGTGTATGTGTAATTATAGAAATTATGGAATTTTATACATTTCTTGATATTCCAGTTAACCTATATTGAAAAGTATGAGATTCGAAAGCATATATTTTTATCGCACCATGATTAGTTATTGGAATCTGCGTAAACAAATAACAGTTCAGTAGAAAATTTTATCACTGCATTTATTTCGCTATTTATAAAATTTGGCTTTTAAAAAATTGTCAAGAATTGGTATTAAAAATAATAGTCACGTACTGTTGTACCAGATGAGCCAGACTGTACTGTATAGTCTGACGACACGCCAACGCCGCTGGCTCATTTGGTAAAACAGTACGTGACTATTATTTTTAATACCAATTTATTGACAATTTTTTTAACACTAGCAAGATAAATGTGGTAATAAAATTTTTCACTGAACTATTATTTGTTTACGCAGATTCCTTGATTAATTATGGTGTTACAAAAAATTAGTTATTCTTTTGCAACGCATACGCTACAAAATAGGTATTCGAATATCAATAAATGTATGAGATTTCATAATTTATAAAATTACGCAACAATTTATTATTTTTATTGTAATTAAGATATTCTGAAACTCTAATATTTATTTTTTAGATCTCTTCAATATCTATCACAGAAAATTCTATCATTATGTTCAACCATATGTTTATAACCGTAACAACTTTGTCGTAAAACTGTTTATGGTTTTAAACTTTTGGTGGTACCTGTATGTCATCGTCGAACAAATGCTGTGTTGTTAATTATCACTTCAAGCTTTTTGTTTAGTAAACTTTTAAGTAAATTCTTTTAGTGACGTAGGTTGGCTCGTGTTCTTATCCATGTTGTCACTGTTTTATATTCGAATAACGTTCCAACAGCAAATATAATTTATATTTATTTAATAAAAATTGGCACTAGTAAAAAACAGTGTATCAGTGAACAATGAACGTGCCAGTTAAGCCCTGATAAAGTTCTACTTTCGGGATATTCCTCCGCCTCATGCTAACAAAGCTTCACTAAGTCTAGAGAACTACACCAAAAATACAGCGGACGGCATTTGTGCGCACTCTGTTTAACAATAATTCACACGAGAACTAATTCTTACTAGGCATTACCAACTCACCTATTTTCTCTCTGTTTTATAATTATAAGTAGACATAGACTTTTATATTTTAAATATAACATATAAGTAAAATTTCAATTTAACCAAAAATAAGTAACTTTTATTTTATCAGAAGTATGAAACGCTTGTGATGAATGGTGTATTTAGGAAAAAACCAAACACGTCATACATAGAGAGATTTTTTTTAAGGTCTGATTCAAAAAGTGTGACGATACCACGAATAGACCATAATCTTTTTCGTGCTCTAGGAAAGTGCACCCAGGTCGTGACCAGCTACCACGTACCTTACAGTCAAGATTACGAGTCACTTGCCCGTCTGGATCCCTAAGATCGTTTTCCAATGCGCATCTGTTTGAAATAGTTCATTCGTTGATGTCTACAACTTTGCACGGCCGCGTAAAACATTTGCAAAGGTAACGGAGAAAAATAAAACACTTGCGTAGAGTGAAATTCAACAGAATAGAACTCAAAACTCGACGTGGAAACAAACGAAGGCGTCCGAATCTACAAACGAATATTTTTAATGAAGAGAACAAGGCCCCGTGACACGGTAAGGGATTAAGAGCAAGTTATCAAGGACACATTGCACTAAAATTTAACAGAACCAATAATTAGAGGTCGACGAATTTCGAACATTCACTTGAGGGCATGTTAGATTTCAAAAACGTATTTTAATGCGTTCATTTCGTGATTGGAGCGCAGTTGTTTGTACACTCCCAGTAATAAACAGGAGGAAATGTTGTGGCCGTATCACGTGCAATAAAGTTGAATAAAAACTAATAGCCTATCGCCATGTTACCAGCCAATGAATAAACAATTATGAGTCGAGCATGTAACCAACTGATATGGTCCGTCTCATATAAGTTGGCGAGATTCTGATAGTCAGTGAGTGGCAAATTTACGTATACGAAACAAACAAAGTGCCATTTACAAAATCCTGTATCAGCTGATGCACGAACGAACAAAAGTTAATATTACATTGACTATTCTGAGTGCACTGCCGATGCACATTAGACAAGCGGAAAATACGCGATAAGAAAGAGTTCCTAGATTAATTAATACATTTTATGTTACGAGGTCAGAAAACAGTGGTTGTTTGTGTTACAAACTGAACTTCGTGATAAAGTAGTAATGTATAGGTGTTTAAAATGAAATGCGCAATAAAATTATTCGTATCCAAATGAAACACAACTTCAAAACCTTTTACAACATTATAACTCCCATTTCCAATCATGCTTTCCACACATGATTTATATTAATTCCAGAAGTATACAGAAATATTGCATAATGTTGTTGAATTTTTTTTTCTAATAACTTGACAAAATATATTTCAAATTCATGTCGTTCTGAGCCAGTAATAGAAGAACATTAAACTTTTCAAAAGACGCTATCTATTGAGCAATGCAAACTGCTGGATCCTCACTCTGTCATGTCGTGCGCGCCATCTATCTACTTTTTCCCGAAGCATTACCAGCTAGAGAAGAAAACTCTCATGCTAACATATTTACGAACAGATACCAAGTTTTATTTTTCACAAGCTCTGCATAATTTTTAAAGTAGCATCTATTATGTGTGCAGTGATTTTGAATACTAGAAATTTCTATTCGACAGGTAATAGTTCGTCTACGTAAATTATGCACCATATTGTTCTCCCGAAAACCCATTTTCTTGTTTCCGAAGAAAGTGGGACACGCGTGAATAGTTTTTAAGCAATTCTAACGTTATTCCACGTCACATATTTCCAACTCGAATATATTAGCTATAACGTTCAAAGTGTGATAATAGCTACAACTACCGTCTCGCAAATGTTAACCCAAATTTACTGTATCGGACAAATTAAAAAAGAGTTAGCAAATTTTTAATTTTTTGCAAGGTTTTATATTTTTACTTTTATAACCTACTAATCCGTTTTAGACAGACGTCAGTCTAAAATATCTTAAAATTTATTTAGCATTACAGTACAATGGCAAGTGGATTAGCTGACAGTGTGTTGATAAAAAATACAGCGTCCACTTGACGCACCAGCTGATGGCGAAAGGATACATAAACGAAAAGTAAACATTGGCGCTACTTTCGTCGAACTGTCAGAATTTCGCCAACTTACATGAAACAGAGAATAGCCTAGGCTGCTAGCCAAAATAATTCTCAAAATTAGAATACCTCTAAAAAATTAAAATACAATTTCTTGCTTTTTTGTATTTATTTTCTTGACTCGGTACTCGGTAGTCGCCTCCGTATGTTCTTGGTGTTTTCGTACGGTAAGCCATTGCTCCTTGTCCGCCCCCCTTCCCGTACCACTTCCCTTGCCCCCTGACAAGTACTTTTAATTTATTTAAACTAACAGCAGTATAAATTTTTATATTTCGTGAAAGAATACACAAACTTCTGGAAGGAACTAAGAAGAACTTTCCAAAGTGCTCATTTACTCGTAAATATCCTTTATTTCCTTTCATTTTCATTTGTAATCACAACCTTTTTTTTTTTTAATTAGAATTTTTTCACACTGGGTTTTTAAAAGTTAGTTCTCCTACTATTTTTTTTACGTGTATTGTAAGAATAGTTATAGCTTTTTTTGTTAACACATATGAAAAATACCTAGCCGAATTTTAAAACAGGTCCCCGATACCCTCAATTCAAAGCATACGCTTTGACCAGGTGCTTGCGTCGTCATTTGAAACTGCACATTAGTTTGCCAGTAATTTCGTCTAATTGTATAGGATGATATTATCAGATCCCTGCCAGTGACAAACGAAACACATATTAATACTTTTATTATTCCCAGCAGTCTCGTTTTGTGGCAGAAGCAAATAATTTCGGGAAGTAGTAAGGTTATTGCTGAGCACATTTGTCTTGTCCTTCCTTCGCTGAAAAAGGAAACGGCACTGTAACCGTCATAACTAGACAGAGGTGTTGCGCTCACGTAATCAACGTCTTGCACCACACCAGCGCAGCGAAAGCATGGATCTGACCTCCATACTTCGTGGCTCGTACCAGATGGTGTCAGGACTCGCACAACTTGGAATTAAACGAAAGTAATGCTGTGCATGTTCTCATTCCCGACACCTGTTATCCCACAAAATGCTAATGGTCACTGGCCTGCGAGATCGCAGATAAAACAGCCGATTATCGATTCCTCAGCCAATGTGCGGTAAGACGATTAGAGCAAAGCAACTACTTTGAGATTTTATAGGCCGTAAAAAACTGTAATACAATTAGTTTATCTGAGACAAGTGAAGCCTAGACAATTATTTAAGTAGTTAGCTGTCACACGATTCAATTTTTGAATAAGGTAAAAGTTGTATCTGTTTAATTTTAGCAGTTTTTTTTTTGTTCCACGCGCCTGTGAACAAAACCCACATCACTCAAGAAACTTCAGTAATGAGGTTATGATATTTTTAAAAAATGTTATGGAATGAAACAATTGTTCCAACTTATTCCGTATAGTTTGACTACTACTGGCGATGCGTAATTCACGTAAACCACAATAATATACAATAAATTCCGAAGAAAAATAAGTAATTTTGAGTAATATCTGCAAAGTAAAAGAAAATGTTTCATGTCCATAGCCTATTATAAAAGTTTCATTTTCTAGTTCATTGCGTTGTTTTCGGAATGGCTGAAATGGATGTTATGATGGCGATCTTAATGAACTTTAACCCCAGTAATAAAGAACTAAACTACCAAAGTAACCTGCAGCATATACCTTCGTTTGCATAATTATTGTAACAAGCCGCCGCTCCACGTGGCTTATCTTGCCTGGCCTCACCAGAGTGTGCGAAGCAGTGTGTCAAGCCCATCACTGGTAACCCGAGAACAGAGCGCAGTGACAAAGAAGCCGCAGCGTCGCTCGAAGCGTGCCGCGATAAGCCTATCGGGACTCTTGCTGCCTTCTGTCCTTGGGGGGGGATTGAATTGCATTGATTATCGTTGCAAGGATGTTCTGGTCATTGCCCTCTCCCTTCCCCAGTGCGACTCAGGGTGTGGGGAACCTCTGAATCGGGTCAGCGGGTCTATATAAGCGCGGCGGTCCTCCGAGTCGGGCAAGTTTCCGAAGTCTGGAGCTTTGTAAGGCCAAGGATGTAGAATTAATTCCTAAGACAGGATCATATAATTTTTATTCTGCTGTATACAGAATGCTCAGAAATTCCCCTTACAAACTTGTAGGATCTGTAGAGGGGACTGAGTAGGCGATCTTTTGAATAGGAACACATGTCCGGAAACGTACCGTTTCCGTACTACAATCATTTCAAATTAGGTGTTTCACGCTCCACTTCTGCGTACTAAATTTAATTAGGTGTGACTCAGTACATTGCATTTCTAACAATCAAATTCATTAGTTAACAATGCCAAGGAAACAATACAGAAACGTATTCAATTAACACAATAACACTTTTGTCTACAGTTAAAAGCAACAATCTGTTTTTTATCTTCTTCAAAGGATGTGTAGCATACGGTACTGATACACTACAACAGCGGCTCGATGTGGCGACCACCAACGTCGTTGCACACATTATACCTACGAATCATGGTCTGGTACAATTCGCTCCGTCACACCTTTTGTCCCGTCAATCTGTTGTGCAGTGACCATAACGCGATCCAGCAAATAATCCTCTGTCTCTACAGGAGTCTCGTACACCATACCCTTAATACGACCCCCCAATAAATAGTCAATTGGAGTTTAATCCAGCGATCGTGGGAGCCACGTGGTTGGACCACCTCGACCTATCCATCTTTGCCCGAATCTGCTGTTAAGATGTCTCCGAACGCCACGTGTAAAGTGAGGCGGTGCGCCATCTTGCTGAAACCACATTACTTGACAGACGTTCAATGGCACAGCATCCAAGAACAGGGCCAATTCTTCTTGTGGGAAGATCAAGTACGTGGTACCCATTAGCCTGGGTGGAAGAAGGTACGGCCCAATCATATGACTGTCCAGAATATCTGCCCACACATACATAGAAAATTTGTGCTGGAATCCCTGGACAAGCGTGGCATTGAGGTATTTGCCTGCCCAAACATGATTGTTTCGAGAATTGAGAACACTGTCCCTAGTGAAATTACATTCATCTGTGAACAGTATGCGACGTGAGAACAGGGGCTCGTCGGTGCAGCGGTGCAGGAACCACGTGGTACAAATTCGGCTGGACCCAAAGACTATATGTACCCTTTGGAGGTGGTAAGGATGTAGTTGTTGCTCATGCAGAACCTCCCAGACGATGCTGGGAGCAACGCCCATTGCACGCGCAATTATTCGCGTACTCGTTGACAGGCTCTGTTCAACGTGATGCAGTACAACCTCTTCCAATTCGGGGGTGCGGCGTCTGTGTGTGTGTGTGTATATATATATGTGTGTGTGTATGTATTTATTTATTTATATAATCCATGCAAAAATGTCTTAGGTTTTTCCGTCGCAACCAGGGTTAAATATTTTATTCGTGAAATGAGGTTTACACTCGTATTTCTAGATGTGAGCGAGTCAAATATTCTGTTAAATTTTGCCTCCCAAATAGTTAAACATTAATTGACCACTGTGTACATGGGCGTGGAAATATTTCTGAGTATATTCATCAGCGGATGAAAGTAGTCGTTCGTTGGATTACGAAGAGAATAATAATTACCCGATTCGGTATACACTGAGGTGACAAAAGTCATGGGATAGCAATATGCAAATATACAGATGGCAGTAGTATCGCGTACAAAATGTATAAATGGGCAGTGAATTGGTTGAGTTTTCATTTGTAGTCAAGTAATTCATATGAAAAGGTTTCTGACGTGATTATGGCCGCACGACGGGAATTAACAGACTTTGAACGCGGAAATGTAGTTGGAGCTAGACGCATGGGACATTCCATTTCGGAAATGGTTAGGGAATTCAACATTCTGAGATCCACAGTGTCAGGAGTGTGCCGAGAATACCTCATTTCAGGCATAACCTCCCACCATGGACAACGCAGTGGCCGACCGCCTGCACTTAATGATCGAGACTAACGACGTGTGTGCAGAATGGTCAGTGTTAACAGACAAGCAATACTGCGTGAAATAACCGCAGGAATCAATGTCGGACGTACGACGGACGTGTCCGTTAGGACAGTGCGGCGAACTTTGACTGTACTGGGCTACGCCAGCAGAAGACAGACTCGAGTGCCTTTACTAACAGCACGACATCGCCTGCAGCGCCTCTCCTGTGCTCGACCATTTCGGTTGGATTCTAGACGACTGGAAAACCGTGGCTTGGTCAGATGAGTCCCGATTTCAGTTGGTAAGAGCTGATGGTAGGGTTTGAGTGTGGCGCAGACCCCACGAATCCATGGACCCAAGTTGTCAACACGGAACTGTGCAAGCTGGTGGTGGCTCCATAATGGTGTGGACTGTTTTTACATGGAATGGACTGGGTCCTCTGGTCCCACTGAACCGATCATTGACTGGAAAGGGTTATGTTCAGCTACTTGGAGACCACTTGCAGCCATTCATGGACTTCATGTAGCCAAACAACGATGGCATTTTTATGGATGACAATGCGCCATGTCACCGGGCCACAACTGTACGCGATTGGTTTGAAGAACATTCTGGACAATTCCAGCGAATGATTTGGTCACCAAGATCGCCCGACATGAATCCCATCGAACATTTTTGGGACATAATCGAGAAGTCAGTTCGTGCACAGACTCCTGCACCGGCTGAACTATCGCAATTATGGACGTCTATAGAAGCAGCATGGCTCATAATTTCTGCCGGGGACTTCCAAAGACTTGTTGAGTCCATCACGCGTCGAGTTGCCGTACTTCGCCCGGAAAATGGAGGTCCGACACGATATTAGGAGGTATCCCATGACTTTTGTCACCTCAGTGTATATTCCTAGAGATATCAGACTCGCCAACAACGCATCGTGTGCGAAATTGTATCTTTAAATACCTGTAAAATGCAAAATGGTATCTCGGTATGCCTGAAATATGCAAGGAATTGCTGATACCAAATAAATCTTTGTGCTCAATATAGTGATTCTTTTAAAGTTAATACGTACACATTTGTCTACATTACGTGTTGCCTTTTTTTTATGTTTTTCGTCCTCGAAACGTGGCTGGCTCGTGATTCTGAAAGCCCGATGTTGCGGATTCAATGTGAGAGAAAATGGCGCAACCTCCTTCCTCGTATAACAAACACACATAAAATGTTTTTATTCGTGACTGTATTAGATTCTCGCAAAATAGCAGCGTGAGTTTACATTATCTGGTGTGCAAGCTAAAAAAATAATAATAGTAAATTTTATACTATTTTGAGACGGATCGAGTTGCTAGGGCAAGCGGGAACAAGTAGGGACTTGACCAAGAAACCATCCCGGCATTCACATGGAGTGATTTTGAAAATATAAATTCGGGCCGAACTTTAACGTGGGTCTTCCCTGGTGTTGACTTGTGCGGGCAGATATCTGTGTTTATTATCCTACGAATTAAAGTTGGCTTCTGTGAGAAATAAAACAAGCTACTGGAGCGACAAGCCTCCCCACGGCGGTCAGTGCGCTAGGGCAAAGTCCAATTCAACACTTGGTGCAGCGCGGCTGGCCGTGTGCGCGAGTTTAGATTACGACTGCACGTACCTCTCGTTGACTTCTGTAATGGGACTCGTGACCACTTCTTTAAGTGTGCTTTTGTCTTAATAGTTTTTTAATGCGTCTCTGAGTCTCGTCTACAATTGGGATATTTTGGGCTCTGTGTGTGCGTTAGTGTGTGTGTGTGTTTCTGACGTATGAGTAAGTGGAAAATGACAGTTTTCCCCCCTTATTTCTTATTTTTCACAGCAAAACAAAGCATATTTGGTTTCGCCAGAATTAATAAAAAATTTCGCATTTGATTTTTTATACGAAAAAAAAAAAACAAAGGTGGATTTCGAGCCAGAATTTATTTACAAAAAAAATTGTACATAGAATTAATTTTCTACATTCGAAAGGGATTTACATAACTCTAAAATGTTATGGTCTCAATAATGCACTGGCTGCAATATGCTCTAATTTTTTTCGCACTCGTGAAGTCTTTTCTTATATGTCTCGACGAGTTTGAAGGGTGGTGAATGAGAGCTGTATGCGCCTGTCTTTGCTGGAATTCGTATTGTGGTATATATCTACATGGTCAACTAGCATCTCGGGAATAAAACTATGTTTTAGTTTGCGTAATTCATAAAGAGTGAATAAATGCTATTCACACCTGCTGGATTAGAGACCACACACATATACATACACATGTTCGCATGTCACTTTTAATTCGGCTTAAGTCACGTAGAAGTGTGATGGGACTCTGAGGGGGAGGGTTGGGCTGTTTTACCGCGGATCAGATATATCTCTTAATGGAGCGAGCGCACACGAATGTATGAAAATACAGAAATTTTTTTCCGAAGGTAACTGTTTATTATGATTTTGTACTGTGGTGAATGTACCTTTATGCTAGCGTCTCCTCGCGGTATATAATTGTTTTGCCTTCGAAACTTACTATATGTGCATTATTTATGTCTATAAAGAGCTTTATATGCTGACAATGGGTGCTAAAAAAATCGCCGCACGTGGAGTAACCATTAAGGTTTTTTTTTTCCGCTGCCTAAATTTGCTAATGTACTGATTTTAAACTTGGGAGGAAATGTTTTTAATGATGAGCGTCTATGCCTGGGTTAGGGGGAATGCATGGGATCCTTCACTGTTGCTTATCGCATACCGTGAAGGGTAGCGGAGTGGTTTAAACTTTGTTTTTGGGTTTTTCGAGCCGTGATTACTTTATAGAAAGCAACATAACACATCCATATATACCTATATATATAATGATAGTGATGACTAAAGTACCATTGAATACTTTTTTTCTTTAAATTATAACAAAACTGATATACTATGTATTTTTTCTTTACCAACAGTGTTTTTTTATAACTCGAGATAAAACATCTATATACAGTTTTAAAGATATTAATGTATGCACACACATTACAATATTATTATTATTATTATTATTCTGCATAATAGAAGGAATACTTTTTTTACACGTGTTCCTTCTCTGAGTCTTGGAGGGCATTATACACGTAATCTTTTTTTTTTTAATGCACCATGGGTTACTCATAGTATTTGTTTTTAATGTACCTCGGGTTATCATAACTCCACAATCTTAGGGCTTCGGCTTTGCATGGGGCCCAGCAATATCTTTGATTTTTGCACTCGTGAGGTCTAGTGTGGCGTACGTCTCGACGAGCTGTCGAAACGGTGGGCAGCGGCAATGCTTGTGAATGTCTGCAAAGTTCGTTCCGATGGGGCACGCATTGCACATCGCCGACTTTTAGCGTCTCCCAAACACTTACACAGGGAAATAGGGAATTATGGCAGAGTCCAGCATTGCCAGAATTTTCTCTTACGGAATATTCCCCTCGTCTAACCTTAGTCCGTGCGTTTCGTACATCTGTAGTCGGTACTCCTGTTGCGTGGTGCTGGTATGGACACGGCGATAAAAAAGTGAAAACTTTGGTTCTCTCGTCTTCGTTGCTGTAGGAGATGGCAAGCTGCTTGATGGTGTACTATTCCAACGAGCAAAAACCTTGGATGTTGCAAAAAAAAAATTTCACTATATGTATTTTTGTTGTATAAAAAAGTTAGGGTCCCATGGACACACCGAGTTTCAAAATTTGTTTACAAAGTCATTTAAAACTTTATCGAGGTACATACACACTGGGAACCTGTGTTCTGGGTTGGTTTCCTCTCCGGGTAGTCCTTGCCAGTATATTTCTTGAAGGGGAGCATCTTCCACGGGTACAGCTTGCAAGTAGATAACTTGCACGTGGACGTCGTCTTATACGGGGATGGCGTCTTCAATAGGGACGTCGTCTTAAACGAGAAAGTCGTCTTCAATAGGGAAGTCATCTTCCACGGGCACAGACGTCGTGAGAGCTGCTCGGCGGGCCTTGCACCAACCCCTACGATGCGGCGTGTCGGGAACCGAAGTGGTGTAGCCCTCAAAACACTCCTTGCGCGGGAGGCAGTCCCGTATGTCTACGTCCTGCTGCAAATACTTGAATACAGTCGACATTTCGTAAGGTGCGTAGACCAGGAGAAATTACCGTTAACTCGTCCCGTTTGTCAAAGGCACTAAGCGAGCGCACCCTTCCAAATACCAAAATAGCCGAAATTATTTTATGGCTGCTCGGACAACACGCGTACACTTCTAAGAGCGATAAAAATGACTGATTTCTCGAGAGGCCTCGAGTGCGTCTTATAAAAAGTTTTTAAGGGGGGGAAAAAATTCTCCATCCTCGAGATTAAAGTATCCCACTGATTGGTAGGACTGAAGGCTTCCGAAAACACCCGAGTAATTGGCAAATGAGAAACATTGGTGGAGCAATTGTATATTTTGGAAGTGTGAGGGCAATTAGCAAATGAAAATCAGGGGTGGGACAATTTGTCAATTTAATATATTGGAAGGGGGAACGGAGGGGGTCAGTCGTATGCCGGATGCGGTGCTGGGGACAGCACCAGTAATGTAAAACAAATGTCAAACGAATAAAACCAAGATGGTGGTCGAACAAATGTAAGAGACATGCTTCAGTAATGTATAAACAAATGACATACGTAAAACAACAAGATGGCGGACAGTGGTTGTAATGCTTACCGATATGGTGGACTGCACCGACCAAGATGGTGGACATCTGCACCTACCGATATGGCGGACTGCACTGGACAAACTGGCGGATAGCTGCACCTACCATAATGGCGGATGGTTGCTGTGACGCCTGCCAAGATGGCAGACGGTTGATGTGACGCCCACCAATATGGCGGACTGAACCGACCAAAATGGCGGACGGTGGCTGTTACGCCTATGAATATGGTGGACTGCACCTACCAAGATAGTTGAATGAGTATGGTTGGAGAGGGGTTGGGTGACCTCCGGAAATAAAAGTTTTTTAATTAATCGTAAAAAAAATTTTTGAATAATTTAAAAATATTTTTAAACATAATTTTTTTATATATATTTTTATTATAATTATTATTTTTTATTTTGGATTGTTTAGATTTTTAGGGTTAAAGGTCAAGGTAACATGGATCCAAGATGGCCGCCGGCCGATCGGAATGACTGTACGAACATTTCCAACGCTCCAGTCCCAGGTCCCGATGTGCCAAAGTCCCCATAATTCCTCTACTAGCGCCACTGTAAGACTTGGGAGCTCTGCCAATGTCGAGCTACTTCTCCCCGGGAAAGGAAATAATTACTCTGATTGTATGTAGTAATGTTTACATAGGCACATTTTTAATAATTGGTTTTATATATATACATTTCTGTCATGAAATAAAACAATTTTTATAACTTAAATTTATTTAAGTTACATTTATTTTTATACTTAGATTTATTTAAGCACATACATACTACTTTCCTTTGTCCACATGTAATAAATATAATATTATCGGTATAAACTTTCTTTGTTACTAGGTTTACATTTTAGATGTTCAGTGGCGAAATTTTTAGCATTTTGCAACATACTGGAAATTACGCCATATTTCTGGATGTCAGTGAGGCAACGAAAAAACACAGCAGTTATTATTGTTTTGTTTCATTTGGTGCAAGGCAATGACGAAATTCTTGAGAATAAGTTTTAGGTTGTAAATTAAGTAAATTTCGTAGGTATTTGTAAAATTTATAAATTTATTAATTACGCTAATCAAGCGATATCCTTATATCATATTTGAACTATTTTAGGCATATTCGTTTAATAAATGGCATGTGTATTCAAGTTTGAGTCGAGTTGAGAGGTTTTAGTGAGAGTGTAACATCGCCGGTGAGGGAGAAACATGGAAAAACTGTGGGGAAAAGGGAGCGCCCCGAGAAAACCTGCCAGTCGGTTAACGTCCACCACGTTTCCCGCATGCGAAAATCTTAATTACTCAACAAGGAATCGATACTGGTTCACTTTAACGGAAGGCGAGTAGTCTGACTACCACACAACCGCGGCTCCTTATTCAAGTTTGCTTTCTAACAAAATTCACAAAAGAAAAAATATTTTATAACAAATGGTTTTGAAATGAGATTATATATGGAATTGTTTTAAGGGTTTTTAACGAAATCGCGTTTACTGGAAGGTGTTAAAACGGCAGAATTATGAGAAGGGTGTAAAAATATAAATGCTGCAATTCACTCCCATATGCAAGATGCAATGTTTCAAGTGTGTCAGGTTCCATTTTATTTCAATTTACTTTGTAAACACTGAGAATACAGAAGTAAACTTTGTATTGGAAGTAAATAAAGTAAGATCTTATACAGGAAGTAGGTAAGGTAACAGAAAAGTGTTGTGGCCCAAACATCCACATAATAGCTTCGTTGAATACTAAGTAATCCATTTCTGTCGCAATCTCTAGCTCAGATTATATATTCTTTTGCAAACATTTAAAAAATAATAAAAGCTCAAGACCGCAATTTAATTGTTGTGGTGCCACTTCTAAATATTTTTGACCTTAGATTGTGGAAAAATTATCCCGAAAGACACCATCCAACTAAAACTACAAGTGTAGGTATTGTAATACATGTCGAAGGTTGGGAGGTATGCACTTGGGTGATTAAACTGACCCACTTCAAATCACGTCAAAATATGACCACAATTTCAGAAGTTTTTAAATGAGAAAGCAGTTACAGATGCACATACACACAGACGTAAACAATTTATAAAATATTTCCCTGAAAAGCTCAACATTATTGGGGGGCTATAAAGGCCAGTGATTAGTTTTACATTTACAACACACACACAATCCTAACACAGATGAACTGGATTCTAATTGAACCCATTATAATATGCAGGACACTCTTTATAGTGTTAAGTTCGACAGTTGCTCTCCTTCTTGAGTTTATTTATGATCCTCCATAACATTCCTATTTCTCCGATATAGTATTTAAACATGCGGATCATTATGAACATGTCTTAAATTATATTATATACTTTCTGAAGTTATTAATATTCGACTACCAGAAACACTTTTTCTTGTCTGTATGGTATATAACGACTCGTTCTTTAGTATAGACGAAGTGGTTTTTATGTACTTTTTCAGGCGAATGCTGGCATAGTTCATGTGACTTGATGTCAGCTGATCCCCCGTACGTTGTGACGTGGCAGTTCACCGTCCTAGTAAGATGAAACATGACATTGTCACTGAACACTAAGCTTGAAAGAAAAGTGTCATCTTCAATTTCTTTTCGAGAATGAATGCAGAAAACGTCACACTCATTGTTTATCACCTTGGCGTAAGGCGTGTACGAGATCAATCCTGTGTGGTTTGAATAACAAACGCCGTTGCAAAACACGCGACACTCGTATGGGGAATGGCTAGCTCTCGGCTAGCGCGATGAGTAGACATTCGTGGATTGCTTACAAAACTCCTACGGAAGCGGCCAACATCTTCCTCGCCCTTACACAAACAACCCTTTAGTCAAGACTGCTCGTGCCAAAGTCGAATGCTCTGAGCAGTAGGGTGATGCAGTACCGTACTCTCGCCGAAAAATCACGCTGCACAGTTGCCACAGATTTGCAATTGCTGGAATGGAGAACGCAAAAGACCTACTGTTGTAGGGTTGTCATCCTGGCCCATACTGAAGGAAGCTCGCCTGCTGGCTACTCACCGTCTAAGCACCAGAGAGGCACCTAGCGGCAATCATGTGAAACATTTCAATCCTCTCGTAGCAGTGAATGGACATGCTCGCTTATGTGTGCGCCTCGGCATGGTTCAACCGAGCACCGAGTCGGCACCCAAGTGGTTCAGAACCAATTGGGGGGAGGAGTGCATATTGTTCATTCACGGTAGTGCAACTGCCAACTAACTAAAAAAAAGTATGTACAACACACAAGGCTAAGAAAGGTAAATTATTTGGAGGGGGGATAGAGGTCACCCTCTCCCGGTCCCTTCTCCTGCGCGCAACTTCCTTGCCGTAAGAGGCGCTAATCAAAGCGGTTCCCGATATGTCAGGGGAGTGTCGTGTAGTGGGACATTGATTATTGAACGTTGCCTCCCTGCAGTCGACAACTCGCAGCGGAAGTAGGAGGTCAAGTTGGGAGCAGGTCTAAATACGGCAGTGTCGCCGTGCGATAACTGGCTGGCCAGGCAGTTCCTGTCACACGGCTGAGTGCTCCGCTGACGGCTAAATCGTTAAAGAGGCTATTCCTGGACAGGAGTGCGCTTCCCCTCTAACTTTAGCATTCCAGCAGCAGCACATTTTAAAATAGAAGACGCGGTATGAGCGGCAAACAAATATTCAAAAATGTACCTCCCTTTTTATCTTTTTCAGAATGGTAGACACAACTAATAATAATTTTCATTGAGAGAAATAATTTACATACAGTGGCTCTAATAAGTATTTGTCGGACTGTAATTAAACATCTGAAAAGTATTTATTAAAAAGAAAATGTATGTGCAGACATGGTGGCACTAATTTATAATAAATATAACTCATAATATTAAAAAAGCAAACAAAACAATTCACATTTCATTAGGTTAATTAACAAATCATCCAAAAACAACCTAATGCCCTCTTCTTGTTATTTCAACACAGCTTTCGGCGTTCAGTACTTCGTAGGGCCACCTTTTCTTTCAATAACCCCTGCCAGTCGTCTTGGTGTCGACTTGACCAACTTTTCAGTCGTTTCTCTTGGAATTTGTTGCCACTCTTCCAACAAAGTTGCCTTTAAATCACGCTTGTTGGAAATGGGTCTTCTTATGTCTTGTTCCATAACATCCCACAATTGATCGATCGTGCTGATGTCCGGTGACTGAGGTGGGGTCTGCATGTTCTGTGGGGTGATTTTACAGTAGCCACATCCTGGCATTATGAGCCGTGTGTTTTGGGTTACTGTCCTGAGTAAATATGCAGGTCCCAGTCAGGCTGAAATCTACCACACTTTTAGCAACACGGCCATTCAGATTCTGTAGTTAGCCATATTGGTCCATGATGCCTTCAACTGGCTGTTAAGTCCCCCACACCATTCGCACTTATGCACCCCAAAACTTGTACCGAAACCATGTTTGACAGCTACAGTCAAGTTCCTTTCATCCATGTCACTATCGTTTGATCCCCAAACTGTCACTCTCCCATTGGACTTGAAAAAGTTGAATTTACTTCGTTCGTGAAGGCAACCTCTTTCTAAAATTCGTAGTCATTATTTACGTTGATTTTAGCAAACGCAATTATCTTCCTTCAATTCACTTTGTTTATATATGGCTTTCTACGGGCTCTTCGTCTCCATGAAAGCAAGCTTCGTAGAGAATATACATTAATGTATTCACTGAAACTTTCTTTCCTGTTGCATTTGTGACCTCTACTTGAATTTTCGGTGCACTTAGTTTTTTTTTACTAGTAGTATATATTTATAATCAGTCAAGATAGGTGGACGGCCATTCCTTGCAGCATTTCAGTATTTATTTGTTTGTTAAAACCTGTATATAATGCTTTTCACCGTGGTGGTTGGCCTACAGATTATCTCACTTATTTCTTTATACGATTTACCAGCATTAAATGGAAGCACTACGAGTCGTCTTTCTTCCTCTGTTGTTTCCGGCCCATTCTTCCTTACGCTTTGTACTATCCACAACCACTGTCCTCACCGCGCCTAGTCTGTATCTGCACTGACTGGACTGCTGGCTAGCCTACGGCATGTGTTACTGCGCGCGGACGAATACATATTCGAGGTTACATTGAGAACGGTTCGCTTGCTTTGTGTTATCATTAACCCAGTGAAGGGTGAATTGTTTTGTTTGCTTTTTCAATAATATGATTTATATTTACTATAAATTCGTACCACTATGTCAGTACCTACATTTTATTTTTAATAAAAACCTTTTAATAAAAACTTTTCAGTTGTGTAATTACAGTAGCGCTGTAATTACAGAGCCACTGTTTGATTACTTAGTCTCTGGATAGGCACACAAATGAAACAAATTTTGTCTGATGTTGGATCACATAATAATTAGTTTAAGTCATAGATCAAAGGCATGATTTGCATAAGGCACAACATTTTTGAAATATACAATATACGCTTTAGCTTTTTTCCAATATTTAACCACGCTTAACATTTAAATAAAGTGCTGTGTTTTGCATAAGTGTTATTAAGCTTCCTTTTTTGTTTTAATTTGCATCAATAAACTAATTCTGTTGTGGTGGTTATGGGTAGGATAAGGTCGCAAAGTAACTTTGTTACATACGTCAGTAAGGGATTCGCCATGAAAATACAAGAAGAAAAGTTTACAGACATTTTGTCCTCACGAGATTCGTTACTGTGATTGAAGTTCACATGAGGAGAATGAAAGCCTATCAGTTAGGCAAATAGAGTGATATCTGGCGGGAGGGTACTGCACAGTAACCGCTGGTGTAACGGACACAGTGCTGCAAAAGTGGTGGAAGGGAAGGGTTACAGTGCGTGCTGTACATAGAGTATTACACATAATTGCAATGTCAGTTGGGGAGCTCAGAATGGTACCTGCTACAAGCAGCAAATATAAGGTGATGCACGACGTTAAAGTATGCACTGTAACACATTTATTATAAGACAAGTACATTATCAGATGAGGGTTAGGTTATATTAATCAATGCACAATACCATACAACACAGCACACCTTGGGCATTCACCCGATTCATTTGTGATGCACTTTCAAAGGTGTACTTCCTGAACAAATCGCGTGAGGACAAGATATCTATAAACTTTTCCAANACACACCTTGGGCATTTCATTTGTGATGCACTTTCAAAGGTGTACTTCCTGAACAAATCGCGTGAGGACAAGATATCTATAAACTTTTCCAATTATATTTTCGTAATGAATGAACCACTGACGTCTGTATCATAGTTACGTTACATCCTGTTTGATAGCGGCGCAGACCGCCTCAAACTGCTCCCTGTCCATCCGAGGTTGGCCATTGGCATGTGGCAAGCGTGGCTACATTGCCGCCGACATGTGGTTTTCTCCCCTCTCGCCATTACAACTCGTCAATTCTTCATTACCGGGCTGCGTTCAGCCCTTCCCGTCGGGAAATTGCTGTCACCCATCGCTCCCTCCTCCCCGCCCTTCACGAGTTTAATCGTCTCCACCGCGACAGCTGTCACTCGGTACGTGAGCTGGTATCGCCGCACCATATTTTCACTTGTATGCATGCTTCGCAGCACGTCCGTGTAAAATGTATTGAATCAGCTTGTGGGCAGCAGTAAATAACTATTTTTAAAAACGGTAGTGAAATTTCTAGCAGTTGCGTAGTTGGTTGCAACGCCATGTCATTAAGCGGATGTGGCTGCAA